>CM035172.1:31937548-32444178 GCA_020205615.1 Panax quinquefolius | reverse complement strand
AAATTAAGTCCATGTTTAATTGTTACATTTTCCATAACTAGATTTTTATTACATAATCCATCTTACCTTGTTATTCCATCATCACAGTATTTCTAAACTCAAAATTATATCCCGAGCAAATACCGATGAATAGTGTTTTTCGTAAAATTTCTAAAAAAACTTTTATTTTCGCCTGGAAATTCTAACACTTTAATTAATCCATGTAGCTCAAATACTACGACATTCTAACATCAATAGGTTATACAATGACAACCATCTTGATAACACATGGAATATGATTTTATTATTATTTAATTTAATAAAATCATTTTACAATAAGATCCAATTTCTGGCCGTTACATTCTTCCCCCTTATAAAGATTCTCGTCCCCAAAATCTCGCTCTTACTTTATTCAAATAGATGAGGAAAATTTTCTTCATCTTTTCTTCTAGTTCCCACGTTGATTCTTCAAAATCGTGGTTCTTCCATAATACCTTTACTGATGGTATTACCTTGTTCCTCGTAACTTGTTCCTTTCTATCAATGATCTGCATCGGTGACTCTTCATAAGTTAAGTCTTTCTCGATATGAATCGCTCATACCGATTACATGCTTATAGTCCGCTTTATATGGACGTAATATAGATACGTGAAACACGTTATGTATTCGTTCTAGGTCTGGAGGTAATGCTATCATATACGCTACCTCTCCCACCCGTTTTAATACTTCAAAAGGTCCTATAAACCTTGGACTTAACTTTCCCTTCTTTCCAAAGATTATCTTTCCTTTCCAGGGAGATACCTTTAGAAACACATACGAGCCCACCTCAAACTCTCGACTTAGTCTATGTGAGTCCGCATACTTCTTCTGTATGTCTTGAGCTGTGATGAGACGCATCCGAATTAACTTTTCCACATCCGCTGTCTGCTGCACCATTTCTGGTCCTAGCATCCGGTGTTCTTCCACCTCATCCCAACACAAAGGTGTTCTCGCACTTCATTCCATACAAATCTTCGTGACGGCAGATGCTTATGCTTGCATGATAACTATTGTTATATGCAAACTCTACTAGTGGTAGGTGATCATCCCAACTACCCTTGAAATCCATGACGCAAGACCTCAACATGTCTTCTAACGCCCGAATTGTTCTTTCGCTCGTCCATCGGGTTTGTGGATGATAAGTCGTGCTTAACCTCAAATTGTGTTCCCAACTACTCTTGCAGAACTCCTCCAAAGTTCGATGTGAATCGTGGATCACGATCCGACATAATCGATACTGCGTACTCCATGTCCGGAAATGATTTCCTTAACATAAAGTTTAGCTAACTGGTCTAAATTATACTTGACACTAATTGGCAAAAGTGAGCCGACTTTCGCCAACCTGGCCCACTATTACCCAAATCAATAGTACTTTTTTTGTGTCGCCGAAGTCCCACCATGAAGTCCATCGTGATATGCTCCCACTTCCATTCTATAATCTCCAATGACTATAATAAACCATCGGGTCGTTGATGTTCTACTTAACTTTTGACAAGTCAAGCACCTACTCACATACTTTGCTATTTCTCTCTTCATGTTTTTCCACCAAAAACTCGTCGAGGTCTTGATACATCTTAGTGCTACCGGGATGTATCGAGTACCTCGAACTATGAGCTTTGTAACACTTGCTCCTTTAATTCCGCCTCATTCGAACCTAAATTCTTCCCTCAAATCTTAATAACGCCTCATTATCAAGACTATACTTAACTTCTTCCTTCTCTGATAACCGCTTAATTTGGTTACACTCATCCGCCTCTTGAGTTGTACCTCCTCGACCCTTTCTACGATGGTAGATTGCATCTCCGCATAAAGAGTAATTTCCAATTACTTGGAATCTTCACTTCTATTTCCATCCTAGCCATCTCTCGTTATTAACTCATTTTGAAATAATAACATAAAACAACTTTCCCCCGACCCTTCCTACTTAAGGCGCTTCAAGCAACTACACATGGCCTTTCCAAGGTGATACAGATTTCACAATCATAATCCTTTATCAACTCCAAACCATCTTCTCTGCTCTCATATTCAACTCCTTCCGAGTGAAGATATACTTTAGACTTTTATGGTCCGTATATATCTCACATTTTCCCCATAAAGATAATGTCTCCATATCTTTAGGGTAAACACTACCGCGGCCAGTTCTAGATCATGAGTAGGGTAAACTTTCTCATAATCCTTCAACTGCCAAGATGCATACGCAATGACTTTGCCATATTGCATAAGCACACAACCAAGTCCTTTATGTGATACATCACTATACACTACAAAATTTTCCGTGTCATCTGGCAATGACAAAACGGGAGCTTCACTTAATCTCTTTTTCAGTTCTTGAAAACTGTCTTCACATTTATCCGTCCATAAGTATTTCACCATCTTCCTTGTTAAGTTAGTCAACGAGATAGCTATCTTCGAAAAATCTTGGATAAATCTTCGATAGTACCCTGCTAACCCTAGGAAACTCCGCACCTCAGTCGGTGTTTTTGGTTGTTCCCAATTCATTACTGCTTCCACCTTGGCTGGATCCACTGAAATCCCCTCTTGGTCAATGACATGACCTAAAATCGCAGACTTTTTTCGTACCAAAATTCACCTTTAGTGAATTTCGCAGATATAACTTCTCCTTCTTTAGTGTTCCAACACTAATCTTAAGTGTTCAAAGATGATCTTCCGGTGTCTTAGAATAAACTAGAATATCATCGATAAACACCATGATTTAACTTGTCCAAATAAAGTTTGAACACTCTATTCATCATATCCATAAATGCAAAGATGTGTATTCACAACCCAAATGACATCACCGTAAACTCAGAATGACCATAACGAGTCCCGAATGCGATCTTTGGTATATCTTCCTTCCTAACCTTCAACCGATGATACCTCATTCAGAATCTATTTTAGAAAATACTTTTGCCCTTTCAATCGATCAAAGAGATCATCGATCCCGGCAATGGGTATTTATTCTTTATCGTTAACTTGTTCAACTCCCGATAGTTGATACAAAGCCTTAACGATCCGTCTTTCTTCTTGACAAACAACATCGGTGCTCCCCACGGCGAAACACTTAGTTGAATGTACTTCTTGTCAAATAGTTCATGTAGCTGAACCATTAGTTCATTCATTTCCACAGCGCCCTATGCAGACGGCATTGCTCTTGAGATCGGTGCCATTCCCATAAAGTTGTCTATCACAAATTTGATCTCCCTATCCGGCGGTAAACCCGGTAACTCACTTGGAAATACATTCATGAATTCGTTTACTATAGGTATTTGTTCCATGGTTACTCCCACTCTTTGGGTATCAACAACATGGATTAGGTAACCTACACAACCCTTTCTTAAAAGTTTTCTAGTTTGTGTCATCGTAAGGAAACACGGACATCCCAAGCAATTTACTATGGTAAATTACCGCAGGAGGTTGCTTCAACGTCTCCGATACTCACACATTTCTTTTGGCAATCTATAATTGCTCCATGGTTAATCAACCAATCCATTCCGAGAATTACGTCAATTCTTCCTAACTTTATTTCCAGATCAAATTCACCGATAGTTTATGACCACGCACTTCACGCAACAACTCCTATGAATATCTTCAACAGAATTATCTCTTCGTTTTGCTATCTTAATGTTTAAAGGTATAGGCAATTTTTCGGGAAATAATTCTAGTCGTCGAGCAAAATCACATGCTATAAACAAACAAGTAGCACCCGAATCAAATAAAGACGTATGCATTTATATTGTTGATCGGAATAATACCTGAACTACATCCCTCGATGCCACCGCATCTTGGACCATCATATTAAAAGTGCGGGCCATGGATTTCACCATTGAGTTTGGACCACTAATAGCTAACTTCCCGCTATTAGTTCCCTTATTTCCTTTTATCCCCTTCTTCGGGCATTTCTTTGCTATGTGGTCAGTTGATCCACATACAAAGCATCCGTGATTTTTCTTCGGATTAGGACATTTAGGCGAAATGTGCCTTTCCTGTCCACAATTATAATATACCGCCTTACCTTTTGAGACAGACTCCCAATCGAGTCTTCCCACAGTTTTACTGAGCCTCCATCCTCCTCTTAGAGTCCCTTGTTTTACTCCTCGGTATTCCTGCAGTTAAAGCCCTTCTCTTCCGACTCGCCGCCACTTCCACCGGCTCCCTCGGCCTTGATTCCTCCATCAACCGTGGCCTTTGGTCTTCTTATCTTTGTGGTATTTGGCTAAGAGCCTCATTCGCATCTTCGATAATTATTGCCTTTTCTAGTATGGTTCCAAAGGAAGTACTTTTGAATATAGAGATTCATTTATAGAGCCAGGTTTCAAGCCCCGTCAACCTTCTAAATCTGCCTCACTTCAAAGGTCCACTTGATGTTGAGTAAATCGTGCCATTTCATTAAACTTGGCAAGACATCGGGAACCTGCTCATATCCCTTGCCTCAATTCCGTGAACCTCATCTCCATCCTCCTTCAGATACTGTGGGAAAATAGTTCTCAAGAAAATCTCCTCGAACCTCTCCCACGTTAGGTTTCCTATATCGGCCTAGCTTTGGTTTGCTCCCCACCGTAAGTTGGCCTCTCCTTTCATCAAATAGGTTGCAAAGGAAACCTTTTGACCTCCTCAACATTTGCTATTACAAATGCTTTCTTGATTTCTTTTACTCAAGTCTGGGCTTCTATATGGTACGTAGTTCCCTTGAACTCCGACGGACCTACACTTTTAAAATCCTTAAAAGTAGTAGCTCGTACTACTCCAGGAATTACGGGTACATTAGCCCCCATTCTATTAAATGCGCCGCTAATGTGATTAACGAACTCCTACATTGATTAACCGGACCACCCTCCCCGGTTGGTTAACATTAGCGCTTCGATTTCATTGTCTCCTTCTTGGCAAAGACATTTTCGTTAAGAAAACAACACATCATTATTACTTTATTCTTGTTGGTTTGTTATTATTTGTAATAAAACAACAACTCATACTCATTACTCAACATATTCCATAAAAAGATTTATATTGATTCATAACTTGTAGTATAATACTACATTGTTTACATCACTCAGCCTTAGCTGATTACATTACCATCCCACAATTACTTTCCAAAAATTGGGATTTACAAAAGACTACCCTTTGTTATACAAAAGAGGGTTTTACATCACTACTAGATACATAATATTTCTATATCTATTCTACTCTAGCCATTGCTAGACTACATCTGTCGTAGGGAATTCTCGAAATCCTTCACGGCGAATCGGCAATTACATCTCAACCGATAGTGTTAGATCTGTCCGCCTCGCTTCTATCTCGATATCCACTACACTGCCATCGGAAATCTACATGAGAACTCCTATGTATATATGACATCCTCTCCAACTTCCTCTTTTTAGTCTTTAGCTCCTGCTTGAGCTCAAAGACTTCATATTTCAGCTCTCGGACCTTGCCCTTAGCTAAATCTCTATCATCACGCTCCTCTTCCCACATTCCTCCATGTTAGCCTTGTCCTCCACACTGGATGACTTGGAGTTCTTCTTTCAACTCCTTAACCTCTCGGGGCAAGAATGGACATTCCTATCCAATACCCACATAAACAAGGCCTTCATTGATTCCCAAGTAGACATTTCCTCTATAGGTGGAACCTGGTCCTCTATAGGTGGAACCTGATCAAAGGACATCACGTCCACCTCCTCCTCTAGCATGCCATCAAATATAGACATGTAGTCTAAATCATCTGAGTCTCCCGACTCGATGGTCACCAACTCTGGTTCTACGGCTACGGGTGTGAGACCCCAAATTTTATCAATAAAGATTTAAATTTTGTCGAAATAATTTTTAATATTATGGTGTGAATTTGAGATAAATATTATAGTTGTGGGTAGTATTTATAAATTTTGCAAAGTATGCAAGTGGTTATATTATATTCGATTGGGTTGGGAATATTAGGTTTAGCAGGAATATTCAGACAACTACGCTCAATCATTGGTGGACCCCACAATGTAATTATTGTCGGATCGAGAAAACGACAAAAAATATTTTATTGAAATAACCATGGAAGTTTTACTGATTGATACCGCTTGAACTACTCAGTAGTAAAAGTATAGTAATACGGTGGGTTGCATAAGAAGACACGGTATTGATTATCGATGCTTATGTGAGAAGTCACTCGGTTTGATTCCATTATTGTTTATTAATAATATGAATTATTATAGCGATAATGACGCTTTTATTTTATTCATATTATTAACGTAATAAAATAGAAACATCTTTTTATATAAAATGTAATACTTTATTAAAGTTATTCTATAAATAGAATATATTATATTTTATTATGCATAGTGTTGCATAGTGTTTTGCATAGTGTTGCATAAAGTGTTTGCATAGTAAAATGTTTTATATTAATAGAATATATGATATTTTATTTAAAAGATTTTGCTTTTAAATATGGAACTTGATTAAATTAAATCAACTGGACCGCTCATGGATAAATTACTATGCATTCTATTTTCCTATAAATGAAGCTCATTCCTTCATTATTTTCTTACTTAATTCACCAAACTCTAGAGAGAGAAATTATAGAGAGAAGTTATAGAGAGAAAATCTATAGAGAGAAAGAAGAAGAGTATTCGGTACTTCACTACTTGGATATCCAAAGGTCTTTTACTTTTAGGGATAGGGATATTATTCGTTTGTATTCATGAAGAGAACTTTGATTATTCCATTCCTTATTATTCGTTGAATAACTCAGATACGCCAGAGAACCCTATACTTGGTGAAATCCTCCGTTATTCCATTCTTTATTATTCTCGTTGAATAAACTCTTGAATGCCCTATACATAATCAGATAACGTGGTTTACCCTATACCGGTGACATTCTTCTATTATCCTGTTTGAACATCCTGTCATGTGTTTTACACCCTATTAGTTCCGCTTTTTATTATTCATTGGAACATTCTGGCTCTGGTGTTTTACAACGGACCTGGTTCCGCTCTTTATCATTCTCCGTTGGAATATCCTATATGTGTGCTTTACAATCGGATCCGGTTCCATCTTTATTATTCTCGTTGGAACATCCTCGCTTGTTGTGAATTTCAACCCGACCGGTTCCGTTATTATTATTCTCGCTGAATAACTCTGCTATTCAAGTACCGCATGCATGGTGATTTCCTTTGTTATTCCATTCTTTATTATACCCAAATTGGTTAAAACTTTGACTTCTATACTTCATGAAATTAGTAGAATATTCTTGATATTTACGTTTCATCCAAAGATCTTTTCATGGAAATATTCTTCCGAGCATTCTTGAATTTTACTCTACAAATAAAAGATCATGTTGACAATTTGGACGTTATTAGTTCTCGAATAAATTAATTCGTGAACTTGTTTTATTGAATTATTATGTCATTGTCATCATCCTCATGTTATATTATGTTATCTTTGGCTTACGTGCATAGATGAACTTAGTATGATTATGACTGTGGATCATTCTAAGATAATCACGGCTTGTTATAAATGATGTGATAAAAGTCCTCAGTGGCTTCGTAATGCGTTGATGGATAGTTTTTGGTATGATTATGACTGTGGGTGATTCTAGATAGTCATGACCATTGATAATTTGATGAAAATCCTTGATCGTGGTACATGGATGATTAGATATTGTGGTTTATTCATGATAAAATTTATGAAAACCTTTAAAACCTAAAAGATATAGTAGATTTTATTTTTTACTTGAATCTTTTAATGGATCAGATGTTCCATCGCAGCTTAAACCGGTTGTCTATTGTATTTTATCGGTTTAACATCATTGAAGACTATTGATAATTTATTCTCGCATTATCTTAGTCATAATATTTTCATCGGGCTAGTTGAGCTCACCCTTTCTTTCACCTGTTTCTTCGTGAAATGAAAACATAATTGGATTTAGCTCTGGGAACGGAGTAATGGTCCGATGATAAAGCATTAGTAGTCCCTCACTATTTCGTGAAATAGTGTGATAATAGTTGTAATGAGGACTCCTTTTGAGTTTGTATAATATCTAGTAGACAATATTTGTATTCAAACTCACAGCTTTATATCGATATTATACACATACGCTTATGTTAGTAAGTTGTATTTCAATTTATGTACCGTGTAAGTGGCAACCCAAGATGGGTGACGATACCTATTTTTGGGGCGCCACAGTTGGTATCGAGCTTAGGATATGATCCCCTGGTGAGATGTGAGATAAGAACTAGGAGGGAGAGACGGGAATTCCTTTGCTAGTATGACCTACCTAAATTTATGTGGTTATTTAATTGGCTCAACAAAGTATAGGGATAATATGTGATATGTTAATTAACCCTTGTTTTGTGACATGGTGTTTGAGAATGACATCCGAAAATGCCGAGATAAGCAATGAAGCACATGAGAGTGTTGATTCAAACTCAAACAAAAGGTAACACCAACAATACGATAATAATCATATCGGTGGCAAACGGCCATCGTAACAATGATAACCATCGTGGGGAAATTATCATGTTAAGAATGGTAACCACTTTTGGTGGTAATCATGGCAAAGATAATAGAAGTGGAAATTGCAAGAAGAGAAGGTCATTTAGCTCAATTTTGTTGTGCACCAAAGTCAAGTCTAGTCGGGACGGTGGCACCAAAGGTGGATATGGACAAAACAAAGTCGTTGGTTTTAGGAAGTGCATTTTTCATGACTTCTCAAAAAGAGAGTAAACCGAACGAAGTTAGCACAAGTTAGTTAATTATAAATCACAAGTCTATACCTTATAAGATACTCTGTTCTACCCATTATTTTATCTCTCTTGCTTATGCTCAACGCTTAAATTTAACTCCGGAGAAGTTAGACTTTGACTTATTGGTTGAAACATCGTTAGTAGGAGCCTTCGTTATCGCTTACTATTTTTAAATCTTATTTGATTCAAATAAACACTTTCACGTTACTCCGTCGATCTTATCTTTTGAAAATACTTGCCTTTGATGTGATTTTAGGAATCAATTGGTTAACTACTCATCATGCTTTTTGTAAGGTTGTTAGCTTTTATATTCATAACCAACCTGTTGTGCGAATTCAAAGTAACCAAACCCTAAAGTTAATCACTGTTATATCAAGCCATAAGTAAAGAGCCCCGATCCTTTCGTTGTTGACTTCCTTGTGTGGAATGCACCGAAGCCAGACTTTCTGTAGGTGACGTTGTGAATGACGATGACAAGTTGATAGGTATCATTGTGAGGTACTATCTAGGTTAAAGGATAGAAGTCACAGTTGGTATCAATGTAACGTACTATCCAAGTCTTGGATAAGAGTATAGCTTTTTTTGAATGATATTTCTATCATTAATAAAATTTCTTGACGTATTCTTGAAGATTTCTAGCCTAACCTAGAGCGTGAAATCGAATTTTGTATTGACCCCAAAGATAAAAACCCATTTCTTAAACCCTCAAATATTTCTTCAACTAAAAGGATCTGTTTACGTGGATTATGATGAACGTCATAATAAAAGCATTGGACTAATGAAAATAATGGGTTTACGTGGTATTAGTAAGTGTTATGATGAGTTATGTTGGTTAGTATGTGAAAACATGAAAGTTTCTTAAAATCACAAGGAGTTAAAACCGATTTTGGTGAAAAACGTAATATGAAATTCAATTGACCAAATCTCCTATTATATTTTGAATTTTTGAGTGTGGTTAAGTCCTAGAGTTAGATCTATGAGTTACCTAACTAATCCAAGTGGAATCAATGAAAAAGGTATTGTAGATTTTCGTGTGGATTGATTTTACCAAAGGAGTGCAAAGCTGCAAAAAAACCGAAAAAGTTGCTGCCATGATTTTAGAGGGGCTGTTCCGGCCACTTAAATTATGAGAAAAATTCTGGCCTTTTGGGACATGAAGGTATATGGTATAAAGTACCTCCTGTCCAAAAATGAGCTCATTCTCGACTTAAAATGAGCAAGTTATGACTATTTCAATATTTGGGTTTTTTCGATTTAAAAATGCTATAACCGAGTTCTATAACTCCGATGACCATGAAATTTAAACTGGAAGCTCACGTTAACATGTGTAAGGTCCTGCCAAGATTTGGGAATTTTAGAGTTAAACTTGAGTTAGCTAATTTCTTAAGGAATTAATTAGAAATTGATTTTTGAAAATAGTAAATGAATTTTAAAAATTCAGAAAAATATATTTTCATTATGGGACTATATTATGCTAAATCTCAGAAAAGAAATATTTTTGGGACTGATTTGGTATTTTCATGAAAATAGTTTAGTTTGAACATATGAGTTAAATATGTTATGTGAAGTAACAAAGTTGAAAATAGGATTTTATGGCTAGAGAATCCTATATAGAGTATATGCATATTTTTTTTATGAGGGATTTGATAATTGGTGATGATATCTTAGGAGTATGGCATTTTGAATGATTAAATGCATTATATGGTAAAAGCGTAAACAATTGAGATAAATTGTTTATAAATTTAAGAAGTGATTAAAATATTGTTATCATATTAATGATATTAGATTATGAGATTATTAAGTGATTGATAACATGGGGATATTCTTGAATCTCGGATAAATTATATTATAAATGTTTAATATTTATCCTTTATCTCATTTGATTGATTCTTTATATCATTATCCTCATGCTTATATTATGTTGAAAGTCATGTGGGCTCAGAAATAAGTATAGATGGACTTGGTATGATTATGACTGTGGATTGTTGGTAAGATAATCATAACCGTAATTGAAATACACGATTATCTTTGGGCCGTAGTGTATGGATAATTTGTGGTCGTGATACTAATGAATACACTATTATCTTTCGCACGTAAGTGTAATGGATAATTTGTGGTCGTGATACTAATGAATACACGATTATCCTCGCACGTAGTGCATAGATAATTTGTGGTCGTGATACTAATGAATACACGATTATCTTTGTGGCACGTAGTGCATGGATAATTATCTTTGGTCGAGTGCATGGATAATTTGTGGTCGGATACTAATGAATACACGATTATCTTCGCCAGTAGTGCATGGATAATTCGTGGTCATGATACTAATGAATATCCTTGGCCTCAGAAAGTGCGTGGATGATTCGATGATATGGATTAATTATCGAATGAGTCTCAAAGAATGAAATATTAATTCATGAATGTGGTAAAAGTCATCTTCGTCGTAGTGCATTGATGGACTTGGTATGATTATGACCAAGGATTATTCAAAGATAATCATGATCAGAATTGAAAACATGAATATCCTTAGCCAAGAAGTGCATGGATAATTCGTGGTTGTGATACTATTAAGTCGAAGTCTCAAAGATTATTGGTTTTACAGTTATATATCTTTAGCCTCAGATTGCAAAGATGAATTGTTAATGAATATCTTCGCCTGATCACAAGATGAATTTAATATTTTTAACGATAAAGGTATTCAAGGTATCCTCACCTCTTTATCATACTGTATCGCACCTAATTTCGAGGGTGAAATTCCATAAAGAGGGAGATTGTGAGACCCCAGATTTTATCAATAAAGATTTAAATTTTGTTAAATAATTTTTAATATTATGGTGTGAATTTGAGATAAATATTATAGTTCAGGTAGTATTTATAAATTTTGCAAAGTATACAAGTGGTTATATTATATTCGATTGGCTCTGGGGAATATTGGTTTAGCAGGAATATTCAGACAACTACCAATCATTGGTGGACCCCATAATGTAATTATCATTTGATTGAGAAAACGACAAAAATATTTTATTGAAATAATTCATGGAAGTTTTACCGTTGATATTGTTGAACTACTCTTAAGTAGTAAAAGTACATAAGAATATGTGTGGTTGCATAGTAGTACTACCAGTATTGATTATCGATGCTTATGTGAGAAGTCACTCATTGATTTGATTCCATTATTGTCGATTAATAATATGAATTATTATAGCGATAATGACGCTTTTGTTTTATTCAGTATTATTAACGTAATAAAATGTAAACATCTTTTATATAAAATGTAATACTTTATTAAAGTTATTCTATAAATATAATATATTATATTTTATTATGCATAAGTGTTGCATAAAGTTTTTATAGTGTTGATATAGTGTTTGCATAGTAAAATGTTTTATATAAATAGAATATATGATATTTTATTTAAAAGATTTTACTTTAAATATGGACCGTCGATTAAAGTAAATTAACTGGACCGCTCATGGATTAATTACTATGCATTCTATTTTCCTATAAATAAGCTCATTCCTTCATTATTTTCTTATTTAATTCAACCTAAACTCTAGAGAGAGAAATTATAGAGAGAAGCTATAGAGAGAAAATCTATAGAGAGAAAGAAGAAGAGTATTTCGTACTTCACTACTTGGATATCTAGTGTCTTTACTAAGTAAGGGATATTATTCGTTTGTATTCATGAAGAGAACTTCGTTATTCCATTCCTTATTATTCTCGTTGAATAACTCAGTCACGCCAGATACCCTATACTTGGTGAAATCCTCTCGTTATTCCATTCTTTATTATTTCATTTGAATAACTCAGTATACGCCAGACGCCCTATACATAATCAGATAACGTGGTTTACCCTATACTTGGTGACATTCTTCTATTATTCTGGTGGAACATTCTTCTTTGTGTTTTTCGGACTGGTTCCGTCTTTATTATTATTTCGTTGGAACATCCTGCTGTGTGTTTTACTAACCGGACCGGGTTAAAATCTTTATCATTCTCATTGAATATCCTATCTCGTGTGTTTTACACCGGATCCGGTTCCATCTTTATTATTATTGGAACATCTCGCTTGTGTGAATTTCACCCGATTCGGTTGTTATTATTATTATTCGTTGAATAACTCGCTTATGCTAAGCAACCGCATGCACGGTGATTTCTTTGTTATTCCATTCTTTATTATACCAAATTGGTTAAAACTTTGACTTCTATACTCCATGAAATTAGTAGAATATTCTTGATATTTGTGTTTCATCCAAAGATCTTTTCATGGAAATATTCTTCCGAGCATTCTTGAATTTTACTCTACAAAGCAAAGATTCATGTCGACAATTTGGACGTTATTAGTTCTGAATAAATTAATTCGTGAACTTATTTTATTGAATTATTATGTCATTGTCATCATCCTCATGTTATATTATGTTATCTTTCGCTTACTTGTTAATAATGAACTTAGTATGATTATGACCAGGATCATTCGGATAATCATGGCTTGTTATAAATGATGTGATAAAAGTCCTCAAGAAATTCGTAATGCGTTGATGGATAGTTTTTGGTATGATTATGACCAAGGGGTGATCAATAGATAGTCATATGACCATTGATAATTTGATTAAAATCCTTGACCGTGGTACATGGATGATTAGATATTGTGGTTTATTCATGATAAAAATTTATGAAAACCTTTAAAACCTAAAAGATAGTAGACTTTTATTCTACTTGACTCTTTTAATGGATTAGATGTTCACCGCAGATTAAACCTGGTTGTCTATTGTATTTTATCGGTTTAACACATCATTGAAGACTATTGATAATTTATTCTCGCATTATCTTAGTCATAATATTTCTTTACCAAGCTAGTTGAGCTCACCCTTTCTTTTCACCGTTTTCTCTTCGTGAAATGAGAACATAGCCGGGACGAGTCGGGGAACTGAATAATGGTATTATAAGGATTAATTATTAGTAGTCCTCACTATTCTCGTGAAATAGTGTGATAATAGTTGTAATGAGGACTCCTTTTGAGTTTGTATAATATCTAGTAGACAATATTTGTATTCAAACTCACGCTTTATGTCGATTGTACATTACATACGCTTTATGTTAGTAAGTTGTATTTGAATTTATGTACCATGTAAGTATAGAAAAAACCCAAGATGGGTGACGATACCTAATTTTGGGGCGCCACAACGGATTTGGTATTATATCTTCCCGATTAAGCTGAATCTCGCTCACTACATGTATATCTCTATACATATCATTTTCTCCCCGACATCTACAATAAAACAATATAGTTTTGATTAGTACACGTTAGTAAAATAATAAAAATACATAACATAATATAATGCATTTTTATCTTTTAAGGCTACTTTCCATCTTTTACTTCTTTATTCTTTCATAAGGTTTTGACTTAAGGTTCCACTTTCCCCTTAAGTTTTATAACCTAAGGCTTTGATACTAACTTGTAGGATTTTCCCAAATCCCGTATTCAAATCCGGGTATCTTTCAACCCGGATGAGATGGTGCTATATCTTGCATAACATTCATACATTCATTCAATTTGAAAAGTCTCAAAGAACTAACATAACTTCTATATATTTAAAGTAATATTTACATTTTCCTGTGTTCTATACCCATTACAAAGGTTCTTTGTCATAATATCGCCTAAATTACAACCATATAGACCTATACTATTACAAGACAAATTTTAGTAATCGCTTTAGCTTTTCCCTTTATCCTTTTCGATCCTTTGGGACGTTCACCTTAGTCGCATTCATATGGTTCAAGCAAGAGTGAGCATAACTAGCTCAAAGCAAGTATAACAATTTAATAACAACATGCTCGACACATACAAATTGTATATCTTCGATAACTGAGCAATAGTTATGAAGTACTATTGATAATTAAAAATAGCACTTCATCTTTTCTTTCATAATGTTTTACAATAACAACAATATTTAGTAAAACATTCACTCCGGTCAAAGACCTCGAGTATTCATTCTTTATTGGAAAAGGACAACCCTAAGCAAGTCCATAAGTCTCGATATCACTTACGAGCACTTCTAGGTTATCACCTATTGTACTCTATATTGATCAACACTACATCCATTAAACGATGCATGTTTAAGCATTTGGCAACCTCACGCTGCTGCTTTTACCGACAAAACATTTGTTTCACATTTCAGTCTTCTTTTGAAAACCATATCAAGTAGTTGACAAAAGATAGCAACATTTGATAATACATGAATAGATTATCAATACATCAAGTCTAGCCAAAGGAATTGGCTTCAACTTCAACATACTTCAATTCATGCGAAAGAATACATGAATCTCAAAAACTTGTTCAGATTGAACCGAGACAAGAGTTAGAATACTTGCCTTTAGCATCTGCTACGGTATTTTAACTTTATGTTCAAGTCGTTCAAGTCTCTACAATACATGATCACATAATGCCTTAGATTAGGTAACATATAATCAAGTATGTATATGACTATATCATACCCTTTATTTCAATCTAATTGTGTATTAGATTCATTTACTATTCGTTCCGGTTTATCATTACCTTTGCATTTATATTCGACTAGGTTATCTCAACCTTTACATTACATTCCTTAAGGTTTAAATAAGTTTAAACAATGTTACCTTACTTTCCTTAAGTTATGTTTACTTTTAATCAATTAGGTTTTTTTTCTTTGTACTTAGAAACCTTCATTACTATCTTTGTTTCGAGATCTGGCAATCATGCGCCATGACTTTATGCTTACATCTCACGCCATGGCATGAGCTTAATGTATAATCCGGAATCATTGAATGCATTAATGCCACACTCTTAATGGGTATCAGACGCGCCACACCTGCAGGATTTTGGTACTGTTCATGGCACTGAGGCGCCACATATTGAACTAAGGTTCGCGTGACCATTTTGAACTCTTGTAGTAGGCTCGCCATCGTTTCTACTTTTGTGAACTTCCGGGTCATAACTTCTTCGTTATAAGTCCGAATTGGCTCGTTCAAAAGCCCACGGTTCACAAATTACGTAATCTACATGATCATTCAAGAATTTTATCTATTTGACTTCGTTTGCTAAAAATTTACCTATTGGTTCATTTTTAACGAAAATGATAAACGTTCGTGAACGTTCAACGCTCGTTTCTTCGTTCTAAGTCTAAATCCGGTCATTTTCAAGTCCGCAACTCTTAAATGCCAAATATGACTTGTCTCTATTGGAAAACAAAGGGTTCGTGATCCAACACAAAATATGACTTCCATTCCGAGAATTTTACGAATTAGACGTTTATCGTCCAATCGTGTAATTTCGGTAATGAATTTCCTTCTTATGATTTGTTCAACATTACAAATGAACTTCATTCATCATGTGAACATACTAACATACTTAATACAACAACTTATATTCATTGTTGGATTTTGACTTATTCTTCATGAGCTTATAACTTGTCAAATTATAAACTACTTAAGATTTCATTATTCATGACTTATAACAATTAAAGTTTCTTAAACATCATTTCTTATATGTTCTTAACATATAACTTAACTTAGGTATACATGATATATATGATCATATAAATTCTTTTACATTCATATCATCTCTCTTAATAAACTTCTTACAAGTTCATATTATTTTCACATAAGTTTATAACTTATGCTAGCTTAAATGACTTATTACCAACTTAATTGGCTTAAGTTCATTACTTACTCATTCATGTTTCTTAATCCAACTTTTCTTATCATCCTATCATGATAGAGATAGAAGATAATTGGAGAAGATGTCTTACTCTTGAAGTCTTTGATAAATAGCTTTCTTCTTCTTCTTGGCTTATGGAAGTGACTTATTGCAAGCTTATTCTCTCTAACACTTAAGCACTTTAGAAGTGTTGGATTAATTGTTTGAACAATTGTTAAATGGCTAGCAAAGCTCTTCTATTTATAGACTTTCCAAGGTTAGGGTAGATTGGTCATTAAATCATCCCACCTCCTTAAGCCACCTCCTTACTATTCATTACTTGTTAACCACTCTCTTATCTTATACTTGGCCATTACTTCAAAGTCTTGGTCATTACACTTACTTGGTCACCACATTACTTGGTCACCACAATACTTGGCCACCACAATAACCATATCAATTTGGTTTGCCCCATGGGTCAACCAATTCATTTTAATCTAGCTTGGGCTTGCATTAGATTAATCTTTGGGCTTTGCATTAATAAACACTAGTTTGTTAATTCATTAATGATTGGGCCTCTCCCTTTAATTCACTTGGACTTGTATATAATTGTTAACCAATCATCCAAGTCCATTAACATTTCTTAATACATATTGTTGATGTATTATTTTCGTATTCTAATTCATATAGAATTTATATACGATATTTCATCCTTCATAAAAACTCGTATAATACTTCGTATTATACTCGTTTTCATTACTTCGTACAATACCAAGCATCATACAATTATTACTATGACTATTTCTCGGAAAACTTTTATTTTCATCTTGGAAATTCAAACACTTTAATTCATCCACGTAGCTCAAATACTATAACATTCTAACATCAATAGGTTATACAATGACAACCATCTTGATAACACATGGAATATGATTTTATTATTATTTAATTTAATAAAATCATTTTACAATAAGATCAGAATTTCTCGGTCGTTACAGTTATTACTCCAGTGCTTGGTAAAGAAGATTAAAACTAATATTAATTCCGCTAAGTTTTAATCAGTATCAAAGAACTAGTTTAAAAAGAAATGATTTTTAAATATCTATTCAACCCCCCCTTCTAGATAACTATTGTGCCAACTAGGAACTTACAATTGGTATCAGAGCAGGTTCTATTTTACAGCTTACAAGCTTTAGTAAATCCAATGGCACTCGTACCAAGTGAATCCAGGACCGGGGGAGGCAGCAAGCCACCAATGTACAACAAGGATAAATTTGTTAACTGGAAAGTCAGGATACAAGCATACATGGACTCAATAGATGAAGATCTATTTGAGACCGTTCAAAATGGGCCCTACATTCCAACCAAGCTTGCACCAACCACTGACGATCCAAACCGTATACATATCAAAGTTAAAGAAGAGTGGACAAACAACGAGAAGAGAGCTGTCCAACTTGATAAGAAGGCTAAGAACATCCTGTTCCAATCCTTAGAGGACGATCTGTTTGAAAATGTTGTAAACAACAAAATAACTAAGGAAGTTTGGGAAGCACTTCTGATCATACACGAAGGAACCAAAGAAGTCAGAGAGAACAAACAGTCTCTCCTGACACAACAGTATGAAATGTTCGCTCATGTACAAGGAGAAAACGTGACTGCAACCTATTAAAGATTCAACGTTCTACTCAAGTCTCTACGAGCGTATGGTAAGATCTATCCTAACAAGGATCTAACCATAAAGTTCATGAGTGCCGTACCGAGCAGGTGGGATGCAAAGACCATAGTAATAAGAG
This sequence comes from Panax quinquefolius, assembly GCA_020205615.1. Lineage (NCBI taxonomy): Eukaryota > Viridiplantae > Streptophyta > Magnoliopsida > Apiales > Araliaceae > Panax > Panax quinquefolius. The sequence continues at coordinate 32,425,969 of CM035172.1, read as the reverse complement.
AATCAAAGAATCTTAATGAGATGACAGTTCAACAACTATATGGAAATCTCCTGACCTACGAACTGGAGCTGACCCAACGTGCCGAAACCTTATCAGAAGGAAGAAGAAAGGATAAGGGTGTTGCTCTCAAGGCAAATGAAGGTGTACCAAAAGTCATCATTGAGATTGACTCGATGATGATGAAGACGATGACGATGACTTTTGCTATCTTGGTAAAGAGAGACTAAGAAGGTTCATGCGACAAAGCGTAATCCCAAGAAGCCAAAGAAAGTCAACAACTACGTCAGCCAGGAACAAATGAATGATTTATGCTTCAACTGCAAGAAACCTGGTCATTTCATTGCCAATTGTAACAAGCCTATCAAAGAAGAACTAAAGAAGAAATCTCATGCAAAGAAAGAATACAAAGGAACCAAAAGGCCTTAGAAAAGAGACAAAGGCCTGGTTGCCGGAGGATCGTGGAGTGATTCAGATAATGACTCAAATGCAGACTTCAGAGATGAGGAAGAACCACATATGGCCAATCTGTGCTTAATGGCCAAACATGCAAAGGACAAACAAATCCTAAACATTCATGATGTAAGTATTGATGAGGTATTTGATTTTAATTCTCCTGATGTAGATATAAGTGACTTAAGAACTGCTTTGCATGGCATAACCACTGATCTACATCAATACATGAAGTGGTTCGAGTCTTGTCTAAAGATCATTCACTTCTTCGAGAGGAAAAGAAGAGAGTTCAAGAAGAGCTTGAAATGTACCCTTCTAAGTACCAATCTTCTGCTCAAAACTTGAGGCTAAGAATGAAACTTTAAAATGCAGACAAACACACTCAACGCACAAAGAGAGTCTAAGCTTAACCTCTAAAATTGAGGATCTAGAGAAGACTATATCCGCATGGAATAAATCATCATTATCCATGGATTTACCGCTCTCTAGTCGGAGAAGCATATTCGATGTAAACAGTTCAGCTTTTGGGAATTCATCTCGTAACCTTGTGTGGAAAAGACAATGGAAACTAGCACTAGTAATGCCTCAAGTTTTGGTAGAGGCATTACCTTTGTGAAATCCTCACAGGTTGGAAGAGTCGATTCAACCTTGTTCTATCTGTTTCTAGTTATATTCAGAGAAGTAAAGGATCTCACGCAAGTGCCCGGGTTTCATAAAGGAGAAAAATAACCCAACCTCTACTCACCAACCTTCAAGAATCGTAGAGAGTCAAAGCAAAACCAATCGCATTTAATGAACGGGAAGGTACAATAGAGGTAAGGCACACTCATCACTATTTATGAAACCTAAGGACACGTGGAAGAAAGAGAATCATTTTAACAGAAGGTTAACTAAGGAACCACACAAGTCCAAGTGGAAGATGAATCACCACACACACACAGGCATGCATCATAATAGATGTTTCATATGCAATAAATATGGTCATAGGTCTACAAAGTGTTATTATAACTCAATGCATGTGAGAACCAAGATTAGACAAATTTGGGTCCCCAAAGGCACTAACAATGAAGGACCCAAACAAATATGGGTACCAAAATGAAGGTTCAAATGTTTTGACAGGAAAAGAGCTCCACGACCTCAACATGGTATTCGGACGTTGGATGCTCAAGGCATATGATTGGAACAAAGCTCTATTATCTAACTATGTAGAAAAGGAGGGTCCCTCACCATCTTTGGAGAGATAACTACGGCAAGACAAGAGGATTTGTTCTCTTTGGGAATGGTGCAAGATCTTTCAAAGAAAGTAGCTTATGTGGAAGGACTCCAACACAACCTTCTAAGTATCGCCCAACTCTGCGACAAGGGTCACCAAGTAACATTTCTCAACAACCAATGTCTAGTCGAGATTTGAAGACATCCGCCATAAAGTCGGCCGGAACAAGAGAAGGAAATGTCTACGGTAGATCTTGGTTAACTAAGCTCTGATGAGACAATATGCTTTTTCGGAAAAAAGCGTCCAGAAATGAGGCTGGCTTAGCATAGATGGCTGTCTCACTTAAAGTTCAAAAGCATGTCCAAACTGGCATCAAAAGACCTCGTAGCTGGTCTACCCAAGTTCAACTTTGTGAAGGAAAGGCCATGCAATGCCTGCCAGCTTGGAAAGTAAACTAGAAGCTCATTCAAGATCAAGACCGCCAACTCTATCGACAAACCCTCGCATCGCGCTCCACATGGATCTCTTTGGGCCAATCCCAACAACTAGTCTTGGAGAAAAAGATACTCTCTAGTCATGAGTCGACGACACCCGATTCATATGGGTATTTTTCTTAACCTCAAAGGATGAGACAAGCTCCAATTAATCAAGATGTCAACGTGATGAACGAGCATGCTAGAAAACACGTAATAAATCATTAATTCACTCTACGACATCGAAGATAACTTCCCTACTAACCTCAACAAAATGGAGTTGAAAAGGAAGGAAGCCGAGTGAAGGACCTATTTCCATCAATCTTTGGTTGTGCATGCTATATTCTCAACAATGGATCAAGAAGATTTGACAAAATTCGCCCCAAGTCATGCTATATTCTCAACAAGGAATTTTCTTGGAAGTCAAACGAAGGGATCTTTCGATATACCACACAAAGAAAGCTTACATGGTGTTCAACAAGAAGACACTGAATATCGAAGTCTCAATACACATCATCTTTGATGAAACTGACTTAGACAAAGCAGTGCCTCAAGACACTACGACCGATAATGCAGACACTACAAATGAAATCGTCGAGCTCAACACTACGATCGTAGTGCCAGATAGTGAAATCGTAGAGCATGATAATGAAATCGTAGAGAGGTCCATCCAAGACAGCGAGCCTCCATTCCAAGAAGAAGAAATTGACCTTGAAGATTTAAAGACGAGAAGTTATCAGATGTATGTCCCAATTTGGTAACAGATGGGCAAGAGATCACACTCGTGGATCTAATCATTGGAGATCCGAGTGCCAGAGTCAAAACAAGAGCTGCTACTCAGAATGAATGTTTTTATCTAAGCTTCTTGTCACAAATAGAGCCAAAGAAGATAGAAGATGTTATGGAAGACTCCAGCTAGATAGAAGCAATGCAGGAAGGGCTCAACCAATTTGAACGAAGTAAAGTATGGAGATTGGTACCAAGACCAAAGAGCCATCCAGTGATAGGAACTAAGTGGGTCTTCAGAAAGAAAATGGATGAAGATGGGGTCATAACCAGAAACAAGGTAAGATTAGTGGCAAAGGGTTATTCTCAAGAAGAATGTATCGACTACGATGAGACATTCGCACCTGTTGCCAGACTAGAAGCCATCAGAATCTTTCTTGCCTTTGCGACTCACATGAAGTTCAAAGTCTTCCAGATGGATGTCAAGAGTGCATTTCTAAATGGAGAACTCCAAGAAGAAGTCTATGTAGAGCAACCTCCAGGTTTCATCAATCCATCTCTTTCCAATTATGTCTATAGATTAGATAAAGCCTTATATGGTCTTAAACAAGAACCTAGAGCATGGTATGAAACACTGACTAACTTCTTAATCGAAAATGGGTTCACTAGAGGTAGAGTAGATACCACACTGTTTCTTAGAAAGCATAAAGACAAAGTCTTACTAGTTCAAATCTATGTTGATGACATTATCTTTGGTTCTACTGACGAAAAGTTATGCAAGAGATTCTCTAAGCTAATGCAGAGCAAGTTTGAAATGAGCATGATAGGTGAGCTGAACTTCTTCCTTGGACTGCACGTAAAGCAGATTGAAGAATGGATTTTCATTAACTAAGCCAAGTACATCAAAGACCTTCTAAAGAAGTATGGCATGGAATCAGCCTCTCCCATGAAAACACCAATTGCTCCTGCAACCAAGCTTGACAAGGATGAGAATGGTAAATGTATTGATATAACTCAATATAGAGGTATGATAGGTTCTCTTTTATACCTAACTGCTAGTAGACCAGATATAATATTCGCAACATGCATATGTGCTAGGTTTCAGGCTAACCCTAAAGAGTCACATCTGTCTGCTGTAAAGAGGATCTTCAGATATCTCAAGGGTACACCTTACTTGGGACTTTGGTACCCCAACGAGTCCTATTTTGAACTAACAGGATATACAAATGTTGATTTTGCAGGATGCAAAATAGATAGAAAAGTACCAGTGGCACCTGTCAACTTCTTGGAAATAGACTTGTGTCCTGGTTTATCAAAAAGCAAAACTCAGTGTCTACTTCAACTGCAGAAGCTGAATATATTGCTGTTGGCAGCTGCTGTGCTCACATCCTATGGATGAGAAATCAACTAGCTGACTATGGGTTCAATTTCAAATCTATTCCCATACACTGTGATAACACAAGTGCCATAGCAATAACTCATAATCCTGTCATGCATTCTAGGACCAAGCATATAGAAATAAGGTATCACTTCATTAGGGATCATATGCAAAATGGAACTATATCTTTACAATATATCCCTACAGAAAATCAACTTGCTGATGTTTTTACAAAACCACTAGATGAATCCAGATTTAATAAATTAATAAGTGAGCTTGGCATGCTAAATCTTCAACCATGAAATGTATGCTCTAGATTGTGTTAACCATGACAGATATAAAGGCTAAACTCAAAATCTTAGACATGATCAAGGAAAGTCCACGATCGTAGAGCTGAAAGGACAACTACCTTTACGATCATAGCAAAGACTCAACTATCATAGTGCAGACTCGACGATGATAAAAGCCCTTTCAACAAGTAAAGTGCATCCTGTGATGACAAACTTCATAACAAAGCAATCTCTTAAAGAGGTGCCTCAGGGACAAACCTAACCCTTGAATCACACCAAGAGGTTGGCCCTGCCCGAGCTTCCTTAAAAGAATGCTTTATCAAAAACTCATCACAAGGATCCGCATGACTCGACGATCGGGACACTCGACAATTATAGGATAACGACTCGACGATCGTAGATGACGTAGACTTAACTAAATGTAAGACTACCTCTATGATCATAGTCATCCCAAAGTCACCTCAGCTCTGAAGACACAAAGGACAAATCAGTACATTCATACTCAGTCAAAATCGTAGAGCCAAGCAAAAGGCGACACCTGTCCCACTAAGTCAAAAAGAGATAGGGAAGTTACAAGTACAAATTAAAACCGTGTTTTTGAAATCTGAAGTTCAAAAGATTATCTCTCCCATTCTTTCTCTCTCGCAAAGCAAAACCCTAAATCAGTAGAAAGCTCAGTCGTATCTCACTTCTCAACTACAGAATCAATGGCTGCTTCAAATGTAATTTCAGGCTACAAACTCTGCTTCGACAAGTTCAAGAATGCTCAACCAAAATTTCACAAGACGTTGGCCTTACTTAAGAAGGCGGGTCTCGAAGAGGCGTTGAGCACCGATACACTCATCTATCCCAAGCTAGTGAAGGAGTTCTATAAGAATGGTGTGTTCAAACACAACACCATCACTACTCGAGTAAAGGGAGTAGAAATGAGACTAAGGGAAGGGGACTTCAATATGGCCCTAGGTTTCAAGAACGAAGGGCACCCATTTCTAGACAGCATAAGCTTCCAAGAAGGATTGAAGAAAATGCACCACAAGAAGAATCCCTCTGTGAAAGGCTACAAAAAGAAGGAGTTCCCTCAAAGGTACGAATTTTGGTGACATTATTGGGAAATGCATCTCGCTGAAGAGCTCAAAGTCATGACTCGGTAGAATGAGACTCAAACTTAAGCTCATGATGGCCATGATCATGGTACACAACTCAACTATGGAGTATGAAACAGTATTGCTCGAGTGGATTGGCAAATGGATCGTCAACTCTAAGAAATCAAAGAGCACTCAAGAAGATGTTGTATGGGAGATTCATAAGCATCATTCTGCAATCTGCACTGGGTGACAAAATTGGGGATGATGAAGGAGAAGTCATCAACCCAAATCAAAGAATGACCCAACATTTGTTTGAGAACCGGAAAGAAACCTGCCGAGTATGTTGAATGATGATAGAGTCCAGTGGGAGAACGGGGAACTAAAGGAGGCAAAGCTTTCCAGGGAGACATGTCTCGTTGTCGAGGGAAGTTGAAGAAGAAGGAGAAGCAGATAAGGAGAACCCCTCTCACTTGCCGGAAAAACCAAGGGCAAGAGAAAGCTAAGGGCAAGACAAATCGAAGAGCCTCAAGGATTTACAACTGACATTCATATAGAGTCCTCTGATATAGAGACTCTAAGGAGGCTAAGAAAGAAGCAACAAAGAAGAAGAAGTCAAGAGGATTAAGCCACCATATCACAGATCCTAAAAAAGAACAAAACTGGTCATAAGTCCAAAAGACCAATAGTTTCTTCAATCGTAGAGTCTCTGATGTTCTCTAAAACCAGGCCAAGTGTGGCAGAAATGGAAGAAGCTGCTTAAAGAAGAGTGGATGTTCAACATGACAAAGCCAAGACTCAAGAGAGTCCAGAAGTTGTGGCTAAACCCAGCAAAGCAAAAAGAAAGCTGGTCAAGAAGTATATTCTTGAGAATGAAAAAGTACTGAAAAAGGAAGCCAAGAGTATGGCTGCAAAATAGGAACAACCCCAAGCAAATAAAAGAGGACAGTGCTCCAGTTGAGGGGGAGATCCCTGAAATTCTCATGATTGAGTACACATCGGCTCAAGGGGAGAAGTCTACAGTCCAAGAAGATGTTCCAGCTGAGGGGGAGTTTCTAATCTCTCAAGAAGATGTTCCAGCTGAGGGGGACTTTCGGAATCTACAAGAGGATGACCATGCCGAGGGGAACCTCATGATATCCCAATAAGCGAAGTAGAGGTTCTGCCAAGATAAAGTTGAATCAATGCCAAACTTTCCAGAGACCATTGAGATAATGGAATCTTCAGAAGAGACCAAAGAAGAGGAACAAAATGATAATGATGAGCTTGAAATCACTGGTGTAGGGAAAGATGGATTTAGGAGCTATATGTACACTCAACTGTTTTCCTACCTACCCATGATGGCATACCATCAAGCTGAAATCATGAACTCATGGGATCACATGTTTTGGAGCTTCAAGGAATATCCAGCAATCTCAGTTCTGGCTAATGGATTTCCAGGGAAAGTCATCTTTGCCAAAGAGCTGCTTACCAACCATTCCTCAACCAAGGATAAACTTGAGGTATTGACTATTTCTGATCTCTTTAAAGTTAATCACTTGTCATCATCTTCATTCAGTCAATTCTATGAATTTCCTCGATGGATGGAAGTGATTCTTCACCCACTCAATCAGTTTCCAGTTGCAGAATCTCAAAATTCTGTAACTGAAGAACCAAAAGAAGTCAACCTTACCCGCGCCCACAAATCACCAACTCTACGATTCAAGACTCAACCACATCGTAGAATCCAACATTAAAAATTGTAGAGTCACCTATCTTTGATATCCAAACCCAAGCCCTCCAAATTGATATACCATCCTCATCATCACATGATCGCTTTTTAGTCTTGATCTCGCTCTTTACAATTTGCAAGATCAATCTCAACCAAGAACCCCTCCAATGAACAATCCTCAAGCAAATGATACTCTCCCAAGCCTGCCTACCAAGGATGACTTGAAAGACACCTCTGAGAAAATGGTCAAGTCTATAAAAGCAAGTTTAGAAACTCACTCTGATCTCATCAATATATGGCTGAATCAAATGATCGCAGCTGCAAATAATTTTCCTGGCACTATGAATACTGAGCTTACAAAGAGGCTAAGAGAAATTATCAAAGAGATTCTGAAGAGTATGTCGGACAGAGATGAGATCCACTTCCAGAGAGCTGCCCAGCAAAGAGAGGTTGTACTCGAAATGCAGAAACACCAAGACCTTCAACATAAAATTATGTTGGACAACATCCTCAACTTGAAAGCTTCTGTCTACGACTTCCAGCAATCTTATGCAAATCAGGACAAACATAATGATATGATTCTTTCAGTTCTCCAAAACAAAGAAGCAAGATCTGAAAAATAGATCAAGGAAAATAGAGAGGACATTGCTCAGACACAAAGCCAACTGAACGAGCTTGTCCAAGGTTTTAATCGAATGTCTGCCTATATTGAACCCTTGATGCCGACATAAAGGGAGAATAAAAAGGAAAGGAGTTCAGGAGGACAAGCCAAGGAGGAGGTCATGGAACTCAAGAAAGGGGAAGAGGACAATATCAAGCTCAAGCATCACGAAGCCTCTCCGCAAGACAACTCCACATCGACTCAACGATCCGATCAACAGAGAATTGTAATGGTTATACCATTAAGCCACAAGAGTCAACTCCCACTCACAAGATGTGTCTACTATACGCATAAGAATGCCAACCGGAGATCCCGCATTCATGCATGCAGCATGAGGAGAATCCAATACTAAGTCTAAGCGAAATGGAAAAGTTAGCCGAGAACGAGGAAGCTCAAAAGAAAAAGAAGGCCGAGGAGTACGCCAACCCACCTCCACTAAAGAGGTCAAGGGAAGCAGAGATAAGTTAAAACTTAAATTTCCTATTGATGTAATCTTTGAATCGTAATATCTTCCGATCATCAATAAATTTATGCTTATTCTCTAGAAATTTCAGCTGCTCACTGAAATACTAAGTCATGTTTAAATTTCCTGCAATTGCATCTAGTCACTAATAATCATGACAACAAATCTCCTTGGTTATGTCAACATCAAATAGGGGGAGATTGTTGGGAGAATGCATATTATGATTTGATGTTTTAATGTATATGCTCATGATTATTTGTAAGGTCTTTCAATGAATATATGTACACGGACTTAGTGATAGATCAAAGTTGTTAGATTGATCTAATCTTTCAGCATGTACCATTCTGGTAAAGAATGTATAGATAGAAAGATCAAAAGTGTTAGGTTGATTTAAAGATGTAATAGATTAGTCTTGAAGAAATCGTAGTGCATCAATCTGATCAACATTGTAGGAGTCAAGGCAGAAAACGTAGAGCCTGAAGATCGTAGTGTGCCTGCCTTGAAAGGGACTCTTCGGAAATCGTAGAGTGGTCCCTACGTTTGTCGAGCCAACTCCATGATCGCAGTATGCTGAAGGAAACATGAAGTTTACAAGTCAACGATCGTAGTGTGCTCTCGGGAACGTAGAGTCCACAACACGAGCAAGAGAAGATCGTAGTATGCGAAGGTTTATGGGAAATCGTAGTGCTCTTGAACTAATAGCTTCATAGTATACAAAGATGTCAAGACACTATGATCTAAATCGTAGAACACCACGATCCAAAAAGAAAGCATCATCATCCCTATGTCAAAAATGTCGAGCCTCATGATCAGTGTTTTCAACAAGTGAGGAATGGATCTCAGATGCTACAGTGCTCATCAGTCCCAGAATATATGAAATATCCTTAGTATGCAACAAAGAAGCGTATTGAAGAAGCTAAGGATAGTACCATGGGTAAGAGGGACAAAACACCTTTTCAGGTGGTAGGTGAGAAAGCGACACAGAAGTGTCGGTGGGCCGTAATGCGTAATTCGGTAAGATGTGCGTAAATGTTTTCATCACAAGATGAAAGTTTAGATGCATTTAATGCCACAACGGATGGATCCAACAGATAGTTTTCAATATCACATATATACAGATCAGACAGATTAGAGAGAACTAAGCAAGCATTAAATAAATAACGTGAACATCTCTCTCAAGCTCAACTCTATGATTTGAGATATTGCAAAGGTTTCTCAGCTACTCAGTTCTTTAGAACAAGTGCTTACACAGCGACTGAGTAGCAACCATTAAGAACACAACATTATCAACCAACTGAAGAAGAGTACCAAGTCTGCTGGACTTGAAGAGTTTATAGTGAACTGTAAGAAAGCCAAGTCTACTGGACTTGAAGAGTTCAAGAGTGAACTAAAAAGTTCTTAGACTGCTGGTCTAGAAGGAATCTGTGTGATTCAGAAGTTGTAACAGACATCCTTAGTGGATATCCTACTCATTGAGTAGAAGAGTGGACTAGGAGCTTTAAGTGCTCTAAACCACTTAAAACGACTGTGTCATTTACATTCACATCATAACTGCTATAACTGTTATAACTGCCATAACTTCCTCACCCTCATTACTCCAGTGCTTGGTAAAGAAGATTAAAACTAATATTAATTCCGCTAAGTTTTAATCACTATCAAAGAACTAGTTTAAAAAGAATAGATTTTTAAATATCTATTCAACCCCCCCCTCTTCTAGATAACTATTGTGCCAACTAGGAACTAACAAATACTACTCATGGATAGTACTCCGGCATGAAAAGCTTAAAATTTAACAAGAATGTGTAGAAAATATCATTGTGAAATGATACTAGATGAAGCACAAATTTCAAGGATATTCTACTAATTTCACGGAGTATAGAAGCAATACTTTAACAAAATGAGGGTATAATCAGGAATACGATACGAAATAATATTACTCACATACTACAGAGTATGGAAGAAAATATTATTCCTATGAATACTGAATAAAATAATACCCCTTACCTCAAAAGAAGACTGGATACTTGAATAGTGAGGTAGCAGACTTCTCTTCTTCTTTTTCTCTATAGATTCTCTCTCTATAATTTGCTCTTGTGAGTCTTAGTGAATTGGTGAGAATGAAAGAAGAATGAGCTTCTATTTATGCAGAAATTACTGTAGCAATAATTGAGTATAACTGAGTGACTTCTCACGTAAGCATCAATAATCAATCTTTGTGTACTCTTAACCGACGCGCGTATTCTTGTACTTTTACCACCGGGTAGTTCAAAAGTTTAAAGGTAAAACTTTCGCCATTATTTTTATAAAAAGATAATTCTATCATTTTCTAACTACGATAATACTTTAGTTGTGGGGTCCACCAATGATTGTGTCGTCGTACGAATATTCCCTGTTAAAACGAATATTCCCCAACCAATTGAATATTATATAACCACTTGCTTACTTTGAAAAATTTGTAAATAATACCCACAACTATAACATTATATCAAATCCACACCATAATATTTAAAAATATATTTTGAGAAAAATTAATCTTTATTCATAAAAGTTGGGGTCTTACAACCTCCCCTTCTTATGAAATTTCGTCCTCAAAATTAGGGTGCATACCTGGTATGCTGAAGAGGTGAGGATACCTTGACTTCATTTCAGATTCTAACTCCCAGGTCATTTCCTCAACATCGTGGTTTCTCCAGAAAACTTTAACTTGATGTATAACCTTGGAGCGTAGAATATGATCCTTCTTATCCAAGATTTTAACAGGTACCTCCTCATATGTTAAATCTTCCGCCATCTCGTCCGGTTCTAATTCAATAATGTGGTTCGGGTATTTCACATATTTACGTAACATAGATATGTGAAAAATGTTATGAACACGAGACATACTTGGCGGTAAGGCGAGTCTATAGGCCATAGTTCCTACTCGATAGAGGATTAAAAATGGGCCAATGAATCGAGGATTGAGCTTTCTTCTCTTTCCAAATCTCGTAACTCCTTTCCATGGAGCAACACGTAACAACACATGATCTCCAATATTGAATTCCACGTCCTTTCGATGAAGATAAGCATAACTCTTTTATTGATCTTGTGAGGTTTTTATACGTTGTCAGATCGTTTGAATCTTTTTAGTAGTCATACGTACCAACTCCGGTCCCAACAACGTTGCTTCACCCACCTCATCCCAACATACTGGAGAACAACACTTTCTTCCATACAACACCTCAAATGGAGCCATGCCAATACTTGCTAGATAACTGTTGTTGTAGGAAAAGTCCACCAATGGTAAGAACTTGTCCCAACTTCCTTTGAAGTCAAGGACACATAGTCTTAATAAATCTTCAAGAGTTTGAATAGTCCTCTCTGACTTCCCATCCGTTTGAGCATGATATGCCGAACAAAATCGTAAATCTGTGTCCATAGCTTTTTGCAAACTAACCCAAAATTGCGAAGTGAATCTTGGGTCTCGATCAAAAATTATGGATACTGGCATACCATGAAATCTTATAATCTTGTTTATGTAATACTGAGCAAGGCGTTCAAGTGTATAAGTTTTTGTATCGGAAGAAATGATCAGACTTGGTCAATCTATCAACAATGACCCAAATCGCATCTATGCCTTGAGAAACCTTGGGAAGACTAGTGCTTGAAATCCATGGTAATGTGCTCCCACTTCCATTCTAGAATTTCAAGTGGTTGCAATGGACCTTTGGCACTTGATGCTACTGCCTTGACTCGTTGACAAGTTAGACACCTTGAGATAAACCCCGTTATCTCTCTCTTCATATTTCTCCACAAAAATGTATGTCGAAGATCACGATATATTTTGGTAATCCTAGGATGGATTGCAAATGGTGTGTTGTGCACCTCCATCATGATTTTATACTTCATGTCAGAATTGTTAGGGACACAAAGTCTGGAGTTGACTCGAAGTATTCGTTCTTCATCGATTCTTACTTCTGGAATAACACCTTCTTGAACTTTCTTCCTCATATGCATCAGCTCCAGGTCTGTAGCTTGAGCAGCTTTAACTTTATCGATTAAAGTCGGTTCAACTTGTATATTCACCATCATCACATAGGTCCCTGGAGTCCTTTACTCTATCTCCATCCTTTGTAAGTCATACAAAATGGGCCTTTCAGATTGACAATATATTATTGCGTCAGTTCGCGATATGATCTTCTACTTAATGCGTCAGTTACTACGTTCACTTTTCCAGGATGGTATTGAATGGTATGATCATAATCTTTATATATCTCAAGCCATCATTGTTGTCGCATGTTGAGTTCCTTTTGAGTAAAGAAATATTTGAGGATTTTATGATCCGTATAGATCTCCACCTTCTCTCCTAACAGGTAATGCCTCCAAATCTTAAGCTTAAAAAACGATACCGCTAACTCTAGATCATGAGTAGGGTAGCTTCTCTCATATTCTTTGACTTGTCGTGAGGCATAGGCTATGACTTTCCCATGTTGCATGAGGACATACCCTAAACCTTTGCCTGAAGCATCGCTGTATTTGACAAATCCCTCTGAACCAGCTGATATTATCAGAACAGATCCTAAAATGAGCCTCCTCTTGAGTTCTTGAAAACTCTTCTCACATTCCTCGCTCTAACCAAATTTTGTATCTTTTCGAGTCAGCTGAGTTAACGGAGTAGCGATTCGAGAAAATCCTTCCACGAACCTCCGATAATAACCTGCTAAGTCCAAAAAGCTACATACTTCGGTCACTGACTTAGGTTTGTTCCAGCTTTGAATTGCTTCAATATTTGTCGGGTCAACAAATATTCAATGATGTGATGCCCCCAAAATAGGTATACATCACCCATTCTGAGTTGTCAATACATGGTACAGAAACAACTACAACTTTATTATTACAACGATAAAGAAAAGCTGTGAGTTTAAATACAAATATTATCTTCTAGACAATATCTATACTCAAATAAATCCTCATCACATTTATTGATACATTATTTTACAAAATGGTGAGGACTACTAAACAACTCTCTCTAGAACCTTTATTCCATACCAGGCTGCGTACTCACTTTATATTCTCGCCTCCTGAGAGAAAAATGGAACAAAAAGGAAAAGGGTGAGCTCAACTAGCTTTCGAGAAAGAATATTATGACTAAGATAATATACAACAAATTATCGTTAGTCTTCAACGGGGAAAAATCTAATAGAATCTGATAGACAACAAATTTTAAATCAATATTGGCAATGAAATAATAATTCATTAGAAGAGTTAAGTAGAGAATGCAAACTACTATCTTCTATGTATGAATTTAAAAGTTCATCGTCTATCTTTTATCCTGTAACATCAATCAATATACATCGGAATCAAATATTCATCTTTGCTTTCTGAGGCCAAAGATATTCATCGATTGGTCATGTTCATCTAAACACTGTTCATCTTTGCACTACTGACCAAAGATATTCTTCGAGAAATCATTCATCTTTTGCACTCTGAGCCAAAGATATTCAATAAAATCATCATTTAAGACCGAGGATGATGAAAATATTTTTAAAAAAGCGAATCCGATGAAACAAAATGACAAGGATTAAGGATTAAGGATTAGTACTTTGTTTTATCCATGTTCAAAAAATACCTCAAAAATAATCATAGTGGTGTAAAATTCAAGAATGATCAAAACATGGATACAATCAAAGCTAGTATCGAATAGATATTTTGGACAAAAAGAAGAAATTTCATTTTTAGGTGAATTTTAGTATCGTGAATAGTGCCGTATACATGAATAGTAACTCCAACACAAAAGATAGAAATTCCACAAAAAAACATCTTCACGTATGAATAGTACTCGTGAATATAGTCGTGAATAGTAACTCGTGAATAGTAACTCATGAATTGTAACCCAGATATGAAAAAGTTCCAAATTTGATAAAAACTTCAGATCAATATTTCAACATAATGATATTGAAGAAATAATATCATTTGAAAAAAATAACATCCTTACCTCGAAGATCAGATCTTAGTTGAAACAGGATATATAGTTATGACTTGAACTTGCAATCAATAGAAATACTCAAAGTATACTCAAAATACTCACAAGAATAAACTCGATAATATAGAGAGAAAACTTGATTTTCGGTGTGATTTTCAATTCTAACCTAAGCACCTATTTATAGGAAATTGCTTAGAACACCAAAGCGAGAAAATTTAATATAATATTAATATATATATATAAATTCTCTCGCACAATCTATGATCTGAAATTGAGCCAATCTTTGACAACAAATAAATACCAAACAAATAAAAAACGTTTTTGTTATTTAAAATAATTTAAACTTCCAAAAATTAATTATTTGAATTTGAACTTCAATAATTCATAATAAATAGCCCTTTTATCGGAAAATTTAAATCTCGAGTTTTTATAGGAAATTCAATTCTCTACAACTTTGCGAAGAAAGTTTTCCAAATTCCAAACAAAATTGACCGAAATCCACAAGCAGGCGATTTTACAGTTATAATCAAATTTTAGTCGATAAATGGGGTCCATGAGACATGTTTAACATGTTTTAAACATTTATTGCAACAAAAATACTCTTCCTCCTCGTATACTCATATATCCCACATTCGTTGTAAAAATATCACCATTATTATATTATTAAAATATAATAATACATTTAAATGAATTATCTTATCGAAAAAGATAAAATTTCAATTTTCAACAATTGTCACATTAAAATTTTTCTCCATCTATATCCACATAAAATCAATATTTTCCTCATCATATGAATCAATAATTAATTATTCACAAATAATATTACGAGAATCACAATATTGACAACCAGGTGGGTTCAGGGAAGAGGGCTTTCGATAAGAATTTCTCCTTCTTGGGCGCATGATTAGGTGACCAAACCTCTCCTTAGAGCGAGAACTTTCTAGACATTGCCAATAATGTTATCTAATAATATTATTAGGATAATATGAATTATTGCTTCGATAATGAAAATCTTGTGTAATGACAATTATTGAAACAACAGCAATATAAAATATCAACGCAACAATTATTAAATCGATAAAATAAAATACTGATCAGTAATTACTGTAACCATTATTGAGTAGTGCCTTCTTACGTAAGAATCAATAATTGGTGTAATACCGGGTGTTCTTGTGTTTTAACCACAGAGTATTTTAACAGTATTAATGGTAACAACTACGCTGTTATTTTTAAACAACTTATATTTGTCGTTTTCTTCATCCAATCGCTTTTTAGTTATGGGGCCCACATGCCATTTGCGTCGTAAATGCGAATATTCCCCCAAGCGGTATGAATATTCCACGACCTAAACGAATATTCCCCGACAACAATGAATATTTTATAACCACTTGCTTATTTTTGAAATATTTGCGTATTTTACCCATAACTATCCACATTAATCAAATCAACCCTTACTATTTCAAAATAATAAATAGAGAAAATTAAATTTCATTAATAATAAGTTGGGGTCTTACAACCTCCCTCCTTATGAAATTTCGTCCTCGAAATTGACGTCACGTACACAGTGTTTGAAAAGGTGAGGATACCTCGCTTTCATTTCCGTTTCAATTCCCGGTCATTTCCTCTATAGCATGATTCCTCCACAAAACTTTAACTTGTGGTATGACCTTTCTGCGTAGGACATGCTCCTTCCTATCCAAGATCTTGGCGGTACCTCCTCTCATCGTTAAGTCTTGGCTATCTCGTCCGGTTCTAATTCTATAACGTGGTTCGGGTCTTTCACATATTTACGAAATGCGGATATATGAAACACATTATGAACACGAGACATACTCGGAGGTGCGCGAGTCTATAGGCTACATTTCCTACTCGGTCAAGAATTTGAAATGGACTAATAAATCGTGGATTGAGCTTTCCTCTCTTCCCAAATCTTGTAACTCCCTTCCATGGAGCAACTCATAACAACAATACATGATCCCTATACTAAATTCCACCGTCCTTTCGATGAAGATCCGCATAACTCTTTTGTCGATCTTGATACGTTTAGTATGTATCGTTGTCAAATCATTTGGATCTTTTCGGTGAGTCATACGTCTTAACTCGGGTCCCAACAATGTTGCTTCACCCACCTCATCCCAACATATTGAGAAGCGACACTTTCGTCCATATAATGCTTGAATGGAGCCACACCTATACTTGCACGATAAGCTGTTGTTGTAGGAGAATTCCACCAATGGTAAATACTTATCCCAAGCGCCCTTGAAGTCAGGACCAGAGTCTTAATAGATCTTCAAGAGTTTGAATAGTCCTCTCTCGATTGTCCGTCTGGTTTGGGGATGGTATGCCGAACTAAATAAATAAATCCGGTGCCCATAGCTTTTGCAAGCTAACCCAAAAATCTTGAAGTGAATCTTGGGTCACGATCCGAAACTATGGATACTGGGCATGCCATACAACCTCACAATCTCATTCACGTACATACTAGCAAGGCGTTCGAGGAATAAGTCTCCGTATCGACAAGAAATGAGCAGGACTTGGTTAATCTATCAACAATAACCCAAATAGCATTGATGCCTTGAGAAAGCCGTAGGAAGACCCGTGAAATCCATGGTAATGTGTTCCACTTCCATTTCGGAATCTCAAGTGGTTGCAGCGGACCCTTAGGTACTAGATGCTCCGCCTTTACCGTTGACAAGTTAAACACATCGAGATAAACTTTGCAATCTCTCTCTTCATATTGTTCCACCAAAATGTATGTCGAAGATCACGATACATTTTAGTACTTCGAGGATGGATTGCAAATGGTGTATTGTGTGCCTCCATCATAATCTTGTACTTTAAATCGAGTCGTTAGGGACACAAAGTGCAGAGTGGACTCGAAGTATTTCTTCTTCATCAATTCTCGCTTAGGAATAGCTCCTTCTTGTACTTTCTTCTTCATACGCATCGACTCAAGGGCGGTAGGTGGCAAGCGACCTTAACTTTTCTATTAAAGTTGGCTCTGTCGTATACTTGACATCATCGCACTCATTTCACATATGATCTTCTACTCAACGCGTCGGCTACCACGTTCGCTTTTCCGAGGATGGTATTGAATAGTGTGGTCGTAGTCTTTCAATAGCTCGAGCCAGCGCCGCTTAGCGTGTTGAGTTCTTTTTGAGTGAAGAAATATTTAAGGCTTTATGGTGCGAATATATCTCCACTTTCTCCCCATATAGATAGTGCCTCCATATCTTTAAGCATGGCAACGCTACGCTGACTCTAGATCATGAGTAGGATAATTCCTCTCATACTCTTTAAGTTGTCGCGAGGCATAGGCTATGACTTTCCCACGTTGCATGAGAACACATCCTAACCCTTTGCACGAAGCATCATTTGTAGATAACAAATCCATCCGAACCGGATGGTATTGTTAGAGCAGTGCGAAATAAGTCTCCTCTTAAGCTCTTGGAAACTCTTCTCGCATTCTTCGCTCCAAAGCGAATTTTGTATCCTTCCGAGTTAATTTGGGTTAATGGAGTAGCGATTCGAGAAAACCCTTCCACGAATCTCGATAATAACCGGCTAGACCGAAAAAACTACGTACTTGATCCGCAAACTTGGTTGCTCCCAACTTTGTATTGCTTCAATCTTGTGGGTCCACGGATACTCCATGTTTTGACACCACGTGCCCAAGAAATGCTACTTCCTCGCCGAACTCGCATTTCTTCAATTTGGCATATAGTTTGTTTTCACGAAGCCTTTGGAGTACTAGCTTCAAATGGTGCTCATGATCTTCACGACTTTTGGAATATATGAGGATGTCATCAATAAAGACAACAACAAACTGATCCAAATATTCCTTGAATACTCGGTTCATCATATCCATGAAAGCCGCGAGGAGCATTAGTCAATCCGAAAGACATGACTAAGAATTCATAATGCCCATCTGGGAGAGTTAAAAGGCGGTCTTTGGAATATCCTCGATTCTAATCTTGGTGATGATATCCGAGCGAAGATCGATTTTGAAAAGAATTGTGCCCCTTACAGGTTGGTCAAACAAGTCATCAATACGAGGTAGAGGATACCTATTCTTGATGGTGACATGGTTTAATTCCCGATAGTCAATACAAAGTCGCATACTCCCGTCTTTCTTCTTTACGAATAAAAGCAGGAGCACCCCGAGGAGATGTACTGGGGCCGAATGAAACCGATGTCCAACAATTCTGTAGTTGGACCTTTAACTCACGAAGTTCAATAGGAGCCATTCGATATGGGGTTTTAGAAATGGGCTTTGTACCGGGTTCAAAATCAATAAAGAATTCAACTTCACGTTACGGGGATAGGCAAGGGAAGTTCTTTGAAATCGTTAGGAAAGTCGATAACAACAGGAATATTATTCAAATTTGGCGTGTCTTTATTCAAATCCATAACATGGGCTAAGAAAGCTTGACATCCGTTTTTCAATAAGCGAATAGCTTTATGATTAGATATAGCGATGATTGATTTTAATGGTTTAGTTGCTTGAATTGCATACAACAGGTTGGTTAGGAATATGAAAACTAACAACCTTACGAAAACAATCAATTTTGGCATGATGAGTAGTTAACCAATCAATCCCTAAAATCACATCAAAAGCAAGTATCTTTAAAGAGATAAGGTCAACGGGTAAGGTGATGGTGCCAACTTGAATCAAACAAGATTTATAAAGCAGTGGATGTGATGAAAGTTTCTCTAACGGAGTTTCCACGAGATAGGTCAAAGTCTAATTTCTCGAAAGTCAAGTTTAAGCGTTGAGCACATGCGGGAGAGATAAATGAATGGGTATGCCGGTATCAAGTAAGGTATAAACTTCGCAAGAATTTATAAATAGCTTACCGTGATCACCTCTTTTGGGTTCCTCGCATTTTGACCGATCACAACAAACGCTCTTCCGGAATGCTTGACTTTGACTTTTACGGGATAGTCTTTTGAGTCACCAAATCCCCATTGAACTAGGTTTCGCTACCATACTGATCTCGGCGATATGTCCTTCCTTTCCACAATTATAGCATACCTGAGCTGTTGTGGGCGGTTTTGGTGATATGTCCCTCTTTTCGCATTTGTAGCATATAATGGGTGGTCGTTCTCCTCCCTTAGAACCGATTCTTTGTAAGCCTTTGTCGTCTTCACATGGTCGTTGTTAAATCTCCTCTTTTAAAATCTCCTCCGACTCGCTTCTTCTATTTTCATGGCCATGATTACCACGGAGTGGTTACCATTTTTGTCCGTCTGTTTCTTTCTCCGCTGGTTATCATTATTCTGTTGATTGCTATCTCTGGTACGATCCTGGTTATGGTCCCTCGGTTGAACATACTCGTTATCTCGCTCTAACAATTGAGCCATGTTAACAACATCTGAATAGAGAGAAAATTTATGAGAAATGAGATATTATCGTATCTCGGGTTTCAAACCTCTCGAAACATTCGCGTCATCGTTCCTCATTCTCCACCAAATGAGGTGCTGAACCTGGATAACTCTGCAAACTTTGCCTCGTCTTGAGACACCGTCATGTTGTTTTGTTCTAATCGATGAACTCTACTTCCTTCATATAACGAACACTTTCGGGAAAGTATTTGTCATTAAATAGTTTAAAGCGTCTCCCAAAACATCTTGAGTGCGGAAATTTGGATGGGTGCGCTTCCACGAGACTCCCACCGGTAGTACCGCCTCGCCACGGAACATAAAGGTGGCGAATGGAACCTTCGGTTCCTCGTGTATCCCAAGACATCGAATATCTTGGTAATTTGTTTGACCTATGTGTTTCCACCGTGATCGGATCTGGCTTTCCCTTAAATTCGGTGGTCCCAACTCTTTGAAGCGCTTGGTTTGTGACAACCCGTGAATTGCTATCATTTCCTCCTATATTTTGAACACGAGTCTCCCTCGTCGATTTTTGCATGAAGCGCAAAAAGCTTCTAAACACCCCTCGTTCATCATCGCTTTCGATTGGTGTTGTTCACGGGAGGAACATTGCGGCACTGTTTGCGTTCTCCTCGTTGGTGAGTACATGCGTCTCCACGGTCTCATTTCCATTGTTAATATTCTCGAGTCGACATTCTCAAATCACGTCATAAAACAAAGGTTAATTAAGGAAATCAATATATCACATAATATCCTTATATCTTGACCAACTAACAAATAAGCTTAGGTAGGACACACCTTGCGAAGGATTTACTCGTCTCTCTCCCTCCTAGTTCTATTCCCGATCTCCACGGAGATCATATCCCTAAACTCGATACCAATTGTGACACCCCAAAATAGGTATACATCACCCATTACGAGTTGTCAATACATGAGTGCGAAACAACTACAACTTTATTATTACAACAGTAAAAGCGTGAGTTTGAATACAAATATTATCTTCTAGACAATATCTATACTCAAATAAATCCTCATCACATTTATTGATACATTATTTTACAAAATGGTGAGGACTACTAAACAACTCTCTCTAGAACTTTCATTCCATACCTCGAGCTGCATACTCGCTATATTCTCGCCTCACGAGAAGAAAAATGGAACAAAAAGGAAAAGGGTGAGCTCAACTAGCCCGATAAAGAATATTATGACTAAGATGATATACAACAAATTATCGTTAGTCTTCAACAGGAAAAATCTAATAGAATACAATAGACAACAAATTTTAAATCAATATTCGCAATGAAATAATAATTCATTAGAAGAGTTAAGTAGAGAATGCAAACTACTATCTTCTATGTATGAATTTAAAAGTTCATCGTCTATCTTTTATCCTGTAACATCAATCAATATATATCTGGAATCAAATATTCATCTTTGCACTTCTGGTGCAAAAAGATATTCATCGATTAGTCATGTTCATCTAAACACACTGTTCATCTTTTGCACTACTGGGCCAAAGAAGATATTCTTGAGAAATCATTCATCTTTGCACTACTGTGCCAAAGATATTCCATAATATCATCATTTAAGGTGAAGATGATGAAAAATATTTTTAAAAAGCGAATCCGGTGAAACAAAATGACAAGGATTAAGGATTAAGGATTAAGTACTTTTGTTTTATCCACGTCCAAAAATACCTCAAAAATAATCATAGTGGTGTAAAATTCAAGAATGATCAAAACATGGATACAATCAAAGCTAGTATCCAGAATAGATATTTTGACTTAAAAAGACGAAAAGAAAATTTATCATTTTTGATGAATAGTCTTAGTGATTCGTGAATATAATGTCAGTATACGTGAATAAGTCTTAGTATCACGTGAATAGTAACTCCGACACCAAAAGTTCCAAATTTGATAAAACTTGGATCAATATTTCAACATAATGATATTGAAGAAATAATATCATTCTGAAAAAAATAATATCCCTTACCTCGAAAGGCGATCTTCTAGTTGAAACAGGATGGATATAGGTTATGACTTGAACTTGCAGAAGTATATAGCAATACTCAAAGTATACTCAAAATACTCACAAGAATACATTTCGATAATATAGAGAGAAAACTTGGATTTACGGTGTGATTTTCAATTTTAACCTAAGCACCTATTTATAGGAAATTGCTTAGAACACCAAAGCGTAAAATTTAATATAATAATATTATATATATTACAAATTTCTCACGCACATACTTAGCATCTGAAATCAGCAATCTTAACACATGTTAAATGAGTCCCAACAATGTAAAAAACATTTTGTAATTAAAATATTTTAAACTTCCAAAAATTAATTATTTGAGACTTGAACTTCAATAATTCATAATAAATAGCCCTTTTATCAGGAAAATTGAATCTTGGGACTTATTATAGGAAATTCAATTCTCTACAACTTTGCGAGAAGAAAGTTTTTCCAAATTTCAAACAAAATTGCGAAATCCACAAGCGAAGCGATTTTACAAAGCTATAATCAAATTTTGATCGATAAATGGGGTCCGCAGACATGTTTAACATGTTTTAAACATTTATTGCAACAAAAATACTCTTCCTCCTCGTATACTCATATATCCCACATTCGTTGTAAAAATATCACCATTATTATATTATTAAAATATAATAATACATTTAAATGAATTATCTTTATCGAAAAAGATAAAATTTCAATTTTCAACAATTGTCACATTAAAATTTTTTCCATCTATATCCACATAAAATTAATATTTTCTCATCATATGAATCAATAATTAATTATTCACAAATAATATTACTGAATCACAATATTGACAACCGTGCGGTTCACAGGAAAGAGGGGCTTTCAATAAAATTTCTCTTCTACTTTGGCGCAATTAGGTGACCAAACCTCTCCTTAAGAGCGAACTTTCTAGACATTGCCAATAATGTTATCTAATAATATTATTCGAGATAATATGAATTATTGCTTCGATAATGAAAAATCTTGTGTAATGACAATTATTGAAACAATGACAATATAAAATATCAACGCAGCAATTATTAAATCAATAAAATAAAATCTTGATCAATAATTATCGTAACCATTATTGAGTAGTGCCTTCTTACGTAAGAATCAATAATTGGTGCAATCTGGTGTCTTCTTGTGTTTTAACCATAGAGTATTTTACGAAGATTAATGGTAACAACTACGCCGTTATTTTTAAACCACTTATATTTGTCGTTTTCTTCATCCAATCGCTTTTATGTTATGGGGCCCACACATGCTTGGTCGTCATCGAATATTCCCCACAAAGCGATCTGAATATTCCACGACCAAACGAATATTCCCCGATAACAATGAATATTTTATAACCACTTGCTTATTTTACCCATAACTATCCACATTAATCAAATCAACCCTTACTATTTCAAAATAATAAATAAAGAAAATTAAATTTCATTAATAATAAGTTGGGGTCTTACAGGACCTCTCTATGATTTCATTATCATGCTCTACGATTTCACTATCTGGCACTACGATCGTAGTGTTGAGCTCGACGATTTCATTCGTAGTGTCTCCACTATCGGTCGTAGTGTCTTGAGGCACTGCTTTGTCTAAGTCAGTTTCATCAAAGATGATGTGTATTGAGACTTCGACATTCAGTGTCTTCTTGTTAAACACCCTGTAAGCTTTGCTGTCTGTGGCATATCCAAGAGAAATCCCTTCGTCGACTTCAATGGAATTTTTTCAGATCTCGCTTTCCATTGTTGAGAATATAAAGATGCACGTGACCAAAGACATGGAAATAAATTGAAACTCGGCTTCCTTCCTTTCCACGAGTTCGTAGGGTGTCTTCTTGATCGTAGAGTGAATTAATGATCTGCTCGGTATGTAGCAGATGCGGTGTTGATGGCTTACCGTAAGTATTCGGGAAGACAGTCACTGCTAGTAGAGTCCTTCCACCTCTATCGGGGTTCTGTTTTTTTTTTCAAAGAACTCCATTTTGTTGAGGAGTTCGTGGGCCGAGAAGTTATGATCGATGCCATTATTCGAAAGCAGAACTTGTCTATTTCGAGAAATCAAATTCTCTTCCATGATCACTCCTTATGGCCTTGATTTTTCTCCTTTCTCGTTCATCACCGGTCCCGAACATCTTGATTAATTCTTGAGCTTGTCTCATCCTTCGAGGTTAAGAAAAATACCCATGTGAATGTGTAGTTGCCGACTATGACTAGAGAGTATCTTTTTCCTCCAAGACTAGTTGTTTGGATTGGCCCAAAAGATCCGTATGTGGAGCAGATCTGAGGGTTTGTCAATGGAGTTGGCGGTCTTGCTCTTGAATGAGCTTCTAGTTTGCTTTCCAAGCTGGCAGGCATTGCATGGCCTTTCCTTCATAAAGTTGAACTTGGGTATACCAGCTACGAGGTCTTTTGATGCCAGTTTAGACATGCTTTTGAAGTTTAAGTGAGACAGCCTTCTATGCCATAGCTAGTTCATTTCCTCGGACGCTTTTGCCAGAAAACATATTGTCTCATCAGATCTTAGTTGACCAAGATCTATTGTGTAGACATTTCCTTCTCTTGTTCTAGTCAGCTTTATGGCAGATGTCTTCAAATCTCTGACTAGACATTGGTTGTTGAGAAATGTTACTTGGTGACCCTTGTCGCAGAGTTGGTACGATACTTAGAAGGTTGTGTTGGAGTCCTTCCACATAAGCTACTTTCTTTGAAAAGATCTTGCACCATTGCCAGTGAGCCAAATCCTCTTGTCTTGCCCGAGCCGTTATCTCCAAAGATGACTGAGGGACCCTCCTTTTCTAGTTAGATAGTAGAGCTTTGTTCCGTGTCATATGCCTTGAGCATCCACTGTCCAGATACCATGTTGAGGTCGTGGAGCTCTTTTCCTATCAAAACATTTGAACCTTCATTTTGGTACCCATATTTGCATGGGTCCTTCATTGTTAGTGCCTTTGGGGACCCAAATTTGTCTAATCTTGGGTCTCACATGCATGGAGTTATAATAACACTTTGTAGCCTTGTGACCATATTTATTGTATATGAAACATCTATTATGATGCATGCCTGTATGTGTGTGGTGATTCATCTTCCACTTGGACTTGTGTGGTTCCTTAGTTAACCTTCTGTTAAACTGATTCTCTTTCTTCCATGTGTCCTTAGGTTTCATAAATAGTGATGAGTGTGCCTTACCTCTACTGTACCTTCCCAGTTGATTCGTAGAGTTGGTTTTGCTTGACTCTACGATTCTTCGAGGTTGGTGAGTAGAGGTTGGGTTACTTTTCTCCTTTATGAAACCCAGACCAGCGTGAGATCCTTTACTTCTCTGAATATAACTAGAAACAGTAAAACAAGGTTGAAATGGCTCTTCCAACTGTGAGGATTTCACAAAGGTAATGCCTCTACCAAAACTTGAGGCATTACTAGTGCTAGTTTCCATTGTCTTTTCCACACAAGGTTCTGAGATGAATTCCCCAAAGCCTAGACTGTTTCTATCGAATATGCTTCTCGACTAGAAGAGCGCAGTATCCATGGATGATGAGGATTTGTTCCATGCAGAGATAGTCTTCTCTAGATCCTCAATTTTAGAGGTTAACTTAGACTCTCTTTGTGCATTGAGTGTGTTTGTCTGTTTTAAAGTTTCATTCTCAGCCTCAAGCTTGGACAGAAGATTAGTACTTAGAATGGTTGTTTCAAGCTCTTCTTGAACTCTCTTCTTTTCCTCTTGAAGAAGTGAATGATCTTTAGACAAGACTATGAACCATTTCATGTATTGATGTAGATCAGTGGTTATGCCATGCAAAGCAGTTCTTAAGTCACTTATATCTATATCAGGAGAATTAAAATCAAATACCTCATCGAGACTTACATCATGTATGTTAAGGCTTTGTTTCTCCTTTGCATGTTTGGCCATTAAGCATAGATTGGCCATGTGTGGTTCTTCCTCATCTCCGGAGTCTGCATTTGAGTCATTATCTGAATCATTCCACGATCCTCCGGCAACCAGGCCTTTGTCTCTTTTCTGAGGCCTCTTGGTTCCTTTGTATTCTTTCTTTGCATGAGATTTCTTCTTTAGTTCTTCTTTGATAGGATTGTTGCAGTTTGCAATTAAATGACCAGGTTTCTTGCAGTTGTAGCATAAATCATTCATTTGTTCCTGGATGACGTAGTTGCTGACTTTCTTTGGCTTGCTGGTTCTGCCTTATCGCATGAACCTTCTTAGTCTCTTTACCAGCATAGTAAAGTCATCATCATCGTCTTCATCATCATCAGAGTCAATCTCAGTGATGACTTTTGATACACCTTCATTTGCCTTGAGAGCAACACCCTTATCCTTTCTTCTTCCTTCCGATAAGGTTTGGTTGGCGTTGGGTCGACTTGGTTTGTAGGTCAGGAGATTTCCATACAGTTGTTGAACTGTCATCTCATTAAGATTCTTTGATTCTCTTATTGCTATGGTCTTTGCAACCCACTGCTTTCGGTAGGGCTCTCATGAACTTTATGGTTAGATCCTTGTTAGGATAGATCTTCCCCATACTTCGTAGAAAGTTGAAGCGTAACATTGAATCTTTCATAGGTTGCGATTCGTTTTCTCTTTGCACATGGCGAACATTTCATCTTCACGTGTCGGGAGAGACATTTGTTCTCTCGACTTCTTGAGTTCCTTCGTGCATGATCGTGATTGCTTCCCAAACTTCCTTAGCTGTTTTGCTGTTTACAACATTTTTTAACAGATCGTCCTCTAAGGATTGGAACAGGATGTTCTTAGCCTTCTTATCAAGTTGGATAGCTCTCTTCTCGTTGTCTGTCCACTTTTCTTTAACTTTGATCTGTATACGGTTTAGATCGTCAGTGGTTGGTGCAAACTTTGTTGGAATGTAGGGCCCATTTTGAACGGTCTCAAATAGATCTTCATCTATTGAGTCCATGTATGCTTGCATCCTGACTTTCCAGTTAGCAAATTTATCCTTGTTGCACATTGGTGGCTTCTTCACGCCTCCCCAGGTCTGGATTAAGCTTGTACGAAAAGTGCCATTGGATCTACTAAAGCTTGTGGTATGTAAATAAAACCCTTTCTCGATTCCAATTGTTAGTTCCTAGTTGGCACAATAGTTATCTAGAAAGGGGGGTTGAATAGATATTTAAAATCTTTTCTTTTTAAACTAGTTCTTTGAAAGTGATTAAAACTTAGCGGAATTAATATTAGTTTTAATCTTCTTTACCAAGCACTTAGAGTAATGAGGTGAGGCGAGTTATGGCGCTTATAATGATTATACTAGCTTATGATGTGAATGTAAATGACACGATCGTTTAAGTGGTTTGAGCACTTAAAGCTCCTAGTCACACTCTTCACTCAACGCAGTAGGATATCCACTAAGGATGTGCATTACAACTTCCGAATCACATTGATTCCTTCTCTACCGGCGAGCTCAGGAACTTCTTAGTTCACTCTTGAACTCTTCAAGTCCAAAGCAGACTTGGCTTTCTTACAGTTCACTACGAATTCTTCAAGTCCAGCAGACTTGGTACTCTTCTTCAGTTGATTGATGATGTTGTGTTCTTGATGGTTGCTACCAAGAGTTGGCTGTAAGCACTTGTTCTAAAGAATCGAGTAGCTGAGCAAGCTTTGCAATATCTCAGATCGTAGAGTTGAGCTTGAGAGAGATGTTCACGTTGTTTGTTTTATGCTTGCTTGATTCTCTCTCATCTGTCCGATCTGTATATATGTGATGTTGAAAACTATCCGTTGGATCCATCCGTTGTGGCATTAAAATGCGTCGAACTTTCTTTCATCTTGTGATAGAGACATTTCGCACATCTTCCTCGAATTTTGCATTCGCCCACCGACACCGTGAAGTCGCTTTCTCACCTACTACCACGAAAAGGTGTTTTGTCCCTCTTACCCATGGTACTATCCTTAGCTTCTTCAATACGCTTCTTTGTTGCATACTAAGGATATTTCATATATATTCGGGATGATGAGCACCGCAAAGATCGGGATCCATTCCTCACTTATTGAAAACACAGATCATGAGGCTCGACGTTTTCTAACATGAGACAGATGATGCTCTACGATTTGGATCGTGGTGTTCTACGATTTAGATCGTAGTGTCTTGAAATCTTTGCATACTACGAAGCTGAGAGCACTACGATTTCCCTTAAACCTTCGCACACTACGATATTCTCTTGCTCGTGTTGTTGACTCTACATTCCCGAGAGTACACTACGATCGTTGACTTGTAAACTTCATGTTTCCTTCAACATACTGCGATCGTGGAGTTGGCTCGGCAAACGTTGGGACCACTCTACGATTTCCGAAGAGTCCCCTTCAAGGCAGGCACACTACGATCTTCAGGCTCTACGTTTTCTGCCTTGACTCCTGCAATGTTGATCAGATTGATGCACTACGATTTCTTCAAGACTAATCTATTACATCTTAAGATCAACCTAACAGTTTTGATCTATCACTAAGTCCTTGTACATATATTCATTTAAGGACCTTACAAATAATCATGAACATATACATTAAAACATCAAATCATAATATGCATTCTCCCAACACAATTATTAAAAAAATATTGAAATCAATAAATCATTTATCTTTCTCCTAATTTACTTCGAGAAAAAAAATCTAGGAGTCGAAAAGTAGACGATTATTGATCATCTGAGGGTACTCCACCATGTCTTTTTAGTAGTTTTGGCTTCCACACACACTTGACATTTTTTGGTATTTGAAATTTTAACATCTTTTAAAATTCCCAAGTAATTCACATGTCCTAAAAAATCATCACACAATAAATAGTCCAGATCACTCGGTACACACCCCAACGGTTGGAAAAAGTTGAAAGAGCATAGAAGAGGCATCACAGAAAGTATCTATTGTTGGAATCTTCACACCTCAATTAATAGTAGATTCTCAACAATAATAACAAATGCAGTGCATGTAATCTTTTATTCACATTAGATAACTTTCGTTTTGCTTTTTGTAGTCCCAGTCCTTCAATTGGGTGTCAAATAAGTTCAAGCACTTTATTTCTAAAGAGATGACTACTTGAGGAATAATCAAGTTTTATGCTCTTTGCATGCTAGCATTCTAATTTACAATACTCTCTGAAGATGTGCAATTAACTTTTCTATCCTTTTTCAGCTAATTTGTCACTCAACATAACTTATGAAGAATTTTAAGAATATGCACATTTATATTTGTATCACTTTAGAATACGATTCCTCTATTCAAAAGGATAACTCACATTAAAAAATGTCATACAAATATTATTCAGTTCAAGATTCACTAATCAAGTTAGATATAATGAATCTATATAATCATCAGTTCATTTGTTCATCAATATAGTGTAAAAGCGTGAATAATTTGAAAGTTAAACTTGGACTATTATGAGATTTTATGTTGCGCAATGAGTTCAACTGATTATTGGTCTCTATATTGGCGATTTCCATTGTTAGAATTTCAGGAGTTAGACTTAATCATGCGGTGTTATAAGGACCATGAGTTGCTCTGTGACTCTGTCACCAATTTATTAGGCACCAACTCTAGACAAATATGACCCAAGTAAATGTCTGATTCTTATTACTCTGTTAGTTCTCCAAAGGTGAGAATCATATACTATTTTCATCAAACAAGTCAAACAATATTTTACAATCAATAGTAGTAAAGAGACATTTGTCTTGAATATTTGGGTCTTAAAAGACTTGCATAGAATAATGAGATTCCCTGCTCTCAGAAGTCAGAGTAATTGTTTTTATTATTATTATTATTATTATTATTATTATTATTATTATTATTATTATTATTTTATTTTATTTTATTTTATTTTATTTTAGTCCATCATAAAATAATTTTGTTCTCATTTCCACCTTCACTAAGTATTAGAAACATCAAATACTAATCACTTTACAAGTTGTTTTCTAAGTTCGTACTTGTTTTCTTAACAAATATATGAACATATAAGAATCCATAATTTCTACTTAAGATTGTTGGAAAAATACGAATAAAATATAGGATTCAAATATAAAATAAAGAATGACAGAAATTTGACTTATCGATTATGTTGAGCAGCGAGGAGTGCAGTCTCTTTGTCGTCTCAAGAGAAATTTCGCTTCCGACTTTTACCCAGTCTGCTAAGGTCATTTGATTTAAATCCTACTTCCGGGATTCAACAATTTTTTCACCCAACTAACCAAAGACTTGAAATAGTTGAATAACCCATTTAACAACTTCTAATTTTCCTTACTCAAACTCAAAATTGTATCATATATATATATATATATATATATATATATATATATATATATGAACACTGTTTGTTTTAGAGAAAGTACAGAAGCAATGATAGTATATATATAAAGATAGGCAGCAAAAAAGACAATATAAATAATATGTGTAAAGTGATGTATTATATATATTCACAATATTATTATTTTTTTAAGAGATATCTTCACATATAAAAATTACCTAGCCTTTCCTCCCTCTCCTTTATATAGAAAAAGAAGGCAACGGTAATATCCTTCAACAGGAAAGCAAACGGTAAAATAATTAATATCTCTCAAAGATTATAACAATCATTTTAGCAACAGTACAAATCTTTACCCAATAATAGGTCTTTTAATATATTTGGAACAGTTATAAAATCTTCATAAATATATTAATTATAACTCATTTTAATTTACATTAAACTCTTTTAATGATACATCACCAAAATATATGAATATATTTATTTTTATTTAACTTTGTAATATATTATTTTGTATAAAATACAACATTACCCAGTACTCTTTCTGCAATTATTGAGGATATTGGTCTCAGTAAGTCAAGGGAACAGAGGTTAGGGTTTCAGCCTCTTAAGATATCAATTGCTGAGAAGTTGAAGCTTGCCAAGCAAAAGGTGAGGTTTTATTTGATTTTAAAATTGGATTCAATTTTTCTCACTGAACGAAGCTTGCACATTACTTGCTTGATGAAATGATATAAAGAGGTCATACATACACATTTTAAACTTCCACAATCAATACTGCCTTGATCAACAATTAGCCTCATGGCAGAATAGTTTGAATTAGATGAAATTACTACCAGTGAAGCATCTTATATCATGGAATTCTAAATTTAGATATTGATTTGCAAAAGTGGTATATAATTTATATTAGCTACGTGCTCCTTATATATAATACCAGAGAACCTATAATATACTGTACGATAATGAACAATTATATTAACTAAATTTAGAACAGAAAATTCGAGAAAACATTGATTGATCTCATTTTATTCTACATAATACACTTCCTAATATTACTTCTAATGTAGAGAATATTCTCATGTAGTTACCATTAGGTTGGAATAACATATTGCTTTAAGCCACAAGGATATAATACAGGATACCAAGTAATACTATATTATGGTACTATTTAAAATTAAGTTTATGTAAGTTTGAGTTCAAAATATTACAAGCATGCTGGCACGCTCAAGCAAGGAGGTAGAAGTAAATCAGTAATGCCATGCATTGCAAATTATATTTATTTTTAGTGATTATTTTTATTATTCATTGAAATGAGATAAATTTATCGACCAAAATAAAAGGAAGGATATAGACTTGCATAGTTATTTGACAAAACAATTAAGAGTTGTAGAAATTTGAGGAGTAAAGTTAATGTTGGTGTTAGGAGAACTTTGCCACATGCAAACTAGGCCTGAAATATACTCAGAATACTGTTTTATTCTCTCCATCAACACTCTGTTTCTAAGTTTTGAACAGAAAAGAAAAGAATAGAAAACTTAAATTAGAACAGAAAAGAAAAGAATAGAACTTGAAGTTTTCCTTTGTGTTGTTTCTGAGTTTTTAATAGAAAATTTAAAATTGAGGACGTGAGTTGTAATTTAAAATTTATTATATTAAAAGTTGAGGATAATATGAGAATTATAAAAATATTACTTATTCCAATTTCTTTTCCGTCCAAATCAGGCCAATTTTGGACTGAAAACTTTGGTAGGAAAAGTGACCAAGTTTTCTATCTATTTCTTATGTTTTCCGTTTATTAAAAAACTCAAAAATATAAAAAATTGGAAAGAAAACTTAAATTTTCCGTCAATTTCTTTTCTTTTTTATCCATTTTAAAACTCAGAAACAGAGCGTAAATATTGGAGGAGTTAGACAAATTATGATTGGAAAATGCATTTTTCTTTTTCTGTTTTGGAACATCAATAACCTTGTACTACAACTAATGTAATAACAGGTTGAACCTTGGTCCATAGCACAAACCGTGAACCATTTGAAAAGTTAATAAGATTCAAGATATCTAGGATTAACACAACATATCATTGAGAAACATGATTGTGCTTATACATATATAACTATATATTCTTATGGGAATGAGGTAGTATATATAGTTTTGGATATAAATTTTATTATTTGATTTTGATTTACATAAACATATATATGACGATTAGTAAGATCGAAGCGTTATAAGCTTAAATAGCGTTCGCCTTAAATAACATTTTTTATCAAAGCAGCGTAGTTTTTGGAGGGACGCGGTGGCATTTTTTGTAAATACAATGCCACCGCGTATTTACAAAAATACCACCGCGTCCCTCCAAAACTACGTCGTTTTGATAAAAGAATGTTATTTAAAGCGAATGTTATTTAAGAGAACGCTTGATCCTCGACCATCGTATGAATTCTCACAGTTTATACCTCAATTTTAGTTGTTGAACACAAACACTATTTGTTACTCTTTTCCTATCTTAAAATGATTATTTTTTTGGGTGATGAGCTATAACATAATTTGGGAATCGAATTTTAATTAGTTGATATATTATTGGTATTTAATTACGGTGATCGTGTTTTTACTTTCATTTAAATTTTTTGAATTTCAAAATCAAAATCAAACAGATCAATCTATTATCACTTGGAAAGATAAAGTAGTTGATAAAGCAAAGGAACAACACTATACATGAGCTTTTGTCACCGTCTTATCTAATTACTGTTTGGTAATGAGGATCAATATTCAGGTATTGTAACTTATTACAACTTTTTTTTGGTAACGAGTACTCTTTGTTAATTTTTTTATTGAACTTTAAGGTTTGCATTAAATAAACTAAATTATATATGACTATATATTGATTGTTGTTTTGCTCTGCAGAAAAGATGAAAACAAATGGATCTTTCTATATGAAATTTTTGATTTGTATAACTAATTTTCACATTACTTGCAATGAGTTTTTGTTTCAGTGATATAAGGAAATGGAAGAAAGGCCTTCTCCTCGATCCAATTGTTTGGTATAAGTAGTTTAATTCAGTTCTAATTTGGAATTAAATAATTCATATTGTGAATTGAAGAATAATTTGATAATTTCTGTAGTTAAGTAATTCGTGAATGTAGGTTGAATTTCATGATACGTATTTTGGGACACCTGTTAATTTTGTGAACAAGTTTCGTTACTTTACTTAGATTACGATCAATTGACATCTTATAAGACTTGGGTTAACTTGATTAATTTTTGTAAATTTTACTGCCTCAAAGATGACCACAAAGAAAATTATAGCTATATGTCAGTCTTGGGGTGATTTTGAGATGAGGAAAGATGAGTCTTTGCCTTACAAAGGTGGGGAGGCGTATGCAGTTGATCTTGATCAGTAAACACAGTTGAGTGCTTTCAAGCAAGAATTGGCTAAAATGTTCCATTATAATGTTGATGGCATGTTAATCAAGTACTTTATTCCCAGAAATAAAAAGACACTAATTACATAGTGAAATTCTATGAGGATTATGGTCAAGTGGAGTTGTTGATCATTACCGGGGAAGGTGTTTCCCGAAATATGTCAAAAACATGCCTCACAGTAGGTACTTACGTACTATTTGATCATGCTTTATTCATTTTAATACTTATGAGAAAATTTTTAATATGTAATTCTGTTCACAAATTAAGTTTTCTTCACATTTGCAGTGATTCCTAAACATGTTGTCGTAGCTATACATCTCCGTAATACCTTGATATGGCTTAATGATTCGATGTACTTTATAAATTCAACTGAACGTTTAAATTGTGTAACAAAGGGAACAAAAAATTAGTGCAACTTATGTAACCATTTAATCATACATGTCAAGCAGGATTGCTTGATTTGATTTTCACGGTGTGAATACGCGCCATCTAGGATTTTTTGAATGTGTAAGTATAAATAAATATGACATCTGGGGGTATTGTAGTAACAAAACAGAGGTGAGCTATTTTTCTTCTCTCTCCATATATTTTGATTTCTTCATCTGATTTGATTTGTATATCTTATTTTCACATTACTTGCAATGAGTTTTTGCTTCAGTGATAAGAAAATGGAAGGAGAGCCTTCTCCTCGATCCAATTGCTCAATCCTTTTATTTTTCTTGGGTTGTATTTATTTTATAAGGAATTAGAAATACAAGTTAAGGTAACTTTAAATAGGAGTTATCCTTGAGAGTGTAGCCGTATAGATGTGATTATATTTTGTAGCCATCTCATTTGTACAGAGGTAAGTTGGAGAATTCGTAAAAAATAAAAAAACACAACACTTCAAAGTTTTATGCACTACGAATTGTATTGTTTTTTTGAATGTTTTTGATGGAATTCGTCAATCTCTTAAATTTATTGTACGATAAATCAACTAATTTACATTTTTTTAAAATTGACTGAAGGACACTTTTGTTCCTCTAAATTGTGACATATACAAGTAATTGCATGGATTGCGTACTTTAAGTTTTCTTTTTTGACATGAATGTTTTAAATTATTAAATTTATTATTCAAACTAGCCTGTGCATTGCACGGGCTACCAACTAGTAAAATTTAAATACATTCATATTTAATTTTCATATCCTCTAAAAATTTTGACATTTTTAACCTTTTCAAATTTCATTGATATTTAATGTCCAATGAAGTGATATTTGAGTTACAATATTTATTATTCCAGCATAAATGATAATTGTACTGTGTGTATAAAACATTTGTACATATTGTAAACTTATTAGTAATGAAAATATCATTTCCTTTTCTGATATTCTCATATATACTGATTTTAATCGTATTTTTTTTATATATATATATATATATATATATATATATATATATATATATTCTTAATTCCTTTGTCCACAAATAACATTTTATATATAATTTTCATCAAAATATTTTTTTCCTGGACAAACGGAAATTAAAAGCATTACTTTAAAGGTTGTTGTAATTATATAAGTTTTGATCAAATTATAGAAATTTTGCAAAGTCATTAGGTTATTAAAAAAAAGAAACTATTTTAATGAACGGAATTCCAATTAGATTTATAAGAATTAATATCAAGAAAGTCATTCAAAATACAATGGTATGGTTGATTAGAAATTTTCAATAAATTAGCTGACAAAAAATTTCCAATAAAATTTCTCTTTGTTTCACTAAAGTTTTCAACTTATAAATATTTTAATGACATAGATGTATATTCTAATGTTTAATAAATGTTTTGATTAGCTTTTCTTTCTGTTTTTTGTTAACTAATTTCTCTTTAAATATTATTTATAAACAAGAGACATTAGCTATCGTTCTTTAAAATAATACCCTTTTATTATTATCACTAGCTAGTAATTAAGATTACTATAATACTCTCTCAACTTTCAAGATAGGGATTTTATTTTGTCTATAACTTATATTGGTGATTCTCATTTAATCTCTTAACTTAATATAAATATTAAAAGTTAAATACTAAATTTTATAAGGACTGATTTGAAACACTATGCAACTTTTTATTTTAATTATATAATTATAGATTATTTAATCTATTTTTAAAAAGGAGTAAAATACAATGACACCCCTTCTAAATAACTATAATAACACTCACCTCCCCTCTAGCTTTTTTTATGTAATGCTTATTACCACTGCAAGTTTTTAAGAATGACTAAATAGATAAAGTTACATATTTACCTTTGTATGTTATCAAATTTTAATTACTAAATAATATATATATATATATGTTTAATTATCCTTTTTTAATACAATATATTTTAATTATAGTTTTATTTTTAATTAAAACTATCTCATTTAAATTGTTGATAACTTATAAAAAAACTAATTTAGTTTAATTAACACATTTTTTGGATAAGTGATACAAATATTAAAAAAATTAAATTAAATTATTAATGACGCTATTCTAATTAGAGTGATTGAGTATGTTAATAGTTTAGTTTTTGGTGTTTAACAATAAAAATATTATTTGAATCTTATTTTCATATTATAATTTTTATATGTTAAATTTTATTGAGTATATATAAACAATTGAGATATTTATGATTTTGATTACATTTTTTAGTATATGTTGGCGTTGTTGTTGTGTAAATGTTAAATAAAAATATATAATTATCTTTATTACTACCTCTATCTTGTAAAAAAAATCTTTTAATATATTTTTTTTTTTTTTTTGAGTAACAACATTTATCATTTTTTTGTAAATAATTATGTTTAAGTCCGACTTATGTTTAGTTTAATATATGAAAAAATAATTAATATAATTTTAATACTTTTTTATATGAGTAATAAGATTTCGTTTAAATTGTAATAATAAGTTTGTTTTACATAAATTTAATATTTGGAAAAATAATTATAATTTTATTATGTTAATTTGTAATTTTTATGGGTATTAACATTTTACTTTTTAATTACAAAAAAATATTTGAATATATATCACATAAATTTTAATATTTGAGAAATTTAATTAGCAAAAATTGTATGACTTTATTTTCTAATAAAATGAATATTTATTATTTTTTGACATTTATGTTGTTTATTTCACAATTTCATAATTTAATTAATTAGATCCAAGTAAAGTAAAATTATGATATACAAATTTATTTTTAGTGAAGAAATTAAACATTATAACTTGAAGGGTGTATTAGACATTATATTAAAATATATTTTTAGATATTAGTTGATCAACCACATTGGGGTAGTGAATGTTACATATTGTAGATTGTAGAGGTCTTGTTATTCTTGAAAAACTAGAAGGATGGTGAGTGTTATTATGATTATCTACAGGTGGTGTCAGTGTATTTTACTCTTTAAAAAGAGAAGGATTTTGGGATTCATAAGAAAATTAAAAATAAAAAAAAAATTCTCTGAGGATTGAAGGAGTATTTATTTTAAATTTAATTAGTTGGTTCGGGGGATGTTCTTTTCCATTATTAATTGCTGGAACAAGTGGATCGAACACACAGACATAGTAGGAGTATTTAATTGGATTAACCATTAAGTATGGATTACGATGCCTTGTCATAGATGTGTGTTGTGTTTGGTGGTATGTAGGAGTACTTAATTAGTCTGCCTCAATAATTGCCGGCTGCAATACTTAAGTGTCTTTGTATTAGAAAATGAGTGTTATTTATTGAACAAAAAATAATAAGAAAACTAAAGTTAGTATTTAATACTATTTGAAATAATATTGAAAATTAAGCGATTAATGTTTACTTAAAATTTTCAAACAATTTATATTAAGAAACAAAAATATTTGTCTAAAACGACTTATATAAAGAGACACAGTGAGTAGTATATTATCACAAGCATTTTAAATTATCATACGTACATAAACAATACAATCCCTACGTGCATTGAGACGTTGATTGAATAATTTTAAATTGTGAAATTGTGATGATAAAGGGACAATTTGGTACTTGTGGGATCTTAATCAACCTCTACAGAATCAATCTTGTTGACTAATTCATGATTAGTGGAGTCTAATTCAGTCAAAATACAAGGAAGAAAGGTACAATAAATAATTAAAATAGGCCGTAAATAGTAGAAAAATATTACAGCCACAAATTATTTTATAAATATTTTATAAATTATTGATGTTGCATACTCCATCTCAGCATATTGATCAACAAATTGCTAAAATATACCTTCTACCACACACAATACGCTTTAAGGTGAGACGCCACATCGCACAGTAAAATATTTGTAGAATAGTTTGTGTCTCTAAGATTATTCTACATAGTAATTGTGTTGGAAAAAATGAGCAATACTATTTTCCACGCGTATTTAAAACGATGATATAGAATAACACGATATTAGATTTTATATTATAATTTGATTATCTCGTCATTATTACTAAATTAATTTTTTTTTTATTTTTTATACAAATTATAAATTTTGTAAGTAGGATTATTTTATTTAGTGAACTGATATTTTCAAATAAAAATTAATATTTTTATATAATCCTCTCAAATAAATATTGAGTGGATCTTATTTTATATAGAAAAATTTATATAAAAATATTATTTTAACATGTAAAAATATTAATTTTTATTTATTTAAAAGGGAGAGAGTAAATAGTGAGAAAGTTGACCTCAGAACTCAGAAGAAGACGTAGGAAGGAATTAAAGTAGGAAGGTTGTCCTGTCACATCTCTCAGCTCAGCTATATATATATATATATATATTCAGGTAAGGACTCCTTTACGATATTAAAGTGTTGATTTTTTTTTTGTTTTTTTTTTTTTTTTAAACAACTAAAAAAAGATTTAGATTTATGGAATCGAAATTTTCCATAAGACAATTATTTTAGGTGTGATTTGGATACATATCAAAATAGTGTATGCATATTGCTCGTGACTGTATATACATTTTAAAGATAAAGATCCAAATCACGCCCAAAATATTGTATTATGAAAAAATTTCAGCCCATAAAATATTAAACTTTTTTTTAGTTGTTAAAAAAAAAAATCCGTGATTTTAAGATCGTAAAGAAATTCCTTACCGATCTCTTCAGATGATATATATATATATATGAGCGATCAAGAAAGTATGTTCTTAAATAACATAATTCCTTAAATAAGATAATTCCTTAAAACGACGTCGTTTTGGAGTGACCGCGAGTGTCATTTTTGTAAATAAAAGAAAAACAAGTAGGACCACTATCTTTTAAGTCACTCCAAAACGACGTTGTTTTAAGAAATTATGTTATTTAAGACTTATACTCTTGATCCTCGCTCTCTATATATATATATATATATATATGCACATAGTTGTAGTGCTAAATTGGAGAGTTTGAGAACTGGATAAGGGATTTGATTGGGCAAGTAAGTTTATCACACTCTAAAACGGGGTAGGAATACTCAATTTAGACAACATCATAATTGAAGAAAAGAAGTTGTCTTCTAATGTTCTTCATTAAGTCGAAATTATGTGTACATAACTTTAATTTAGAACTGATATTTTTATACATATTTTTTTATATAATTCTTTTCCATATAAAATTAAAATGAAGCTCATTTCATATAAAATATTAAAAATACATATGAAAATAGTATTCCCCCATACAACTAATTTTCCATTATACAAACAATTAAAATCAAGTCAAAAATCATCTTACAAAAGATACCATGTTCCATTTTAAAGGAAATGAAGCATAACAATTCCGTTGGTATTTTTTTTAACTTGTCCGAAAATAGGTCTGAAGTTCGTGATCACATAAGAGTTAAATTTAAATAACATATCATAAGATTGAATCTGAGCCCTGAACTTGAACAGTCGTAAGCCCGACTCACCTAACCCTATGATTGTCCTAACTTTATGGCTAAAAATAAAATATTAAGGACACTTTTACGATTGATATTGTCAGTTGTTATACGTATTTATATTTTATTTATAATTTTAATCAAAATTTGCAGTTATCTTTCTTTTATAAAAACAAACAATAAACCCAAAGAGTTAGAATTACAGATTTTTAAAATAATTTATATTAAAATTATGTATTAATTTTTCTATACCAATTTCGTCCACTATTAGAGCTTACAGGGGCTGTCATAGTAATTTAACTTGAAAGATAAACTTAGAAATACAATACAAAGAAAACAACAATGCTACTATCACATAAAAAAAGATTATATTATGTGATTATTTTTTATGTGATAATATCATTATTTTAAAGAAAAAGAAGACGGAGAAAGAAAATACAACGGCAGGGGCTAGTTGTAGGGACCACAGTGTACAATTAAGAAATAGCACACGTGGCAGAATCACATGGCCCTGGACCAACATAGGGTTGTGGATGTCAGTGCGGCGGTGTCCAGCATCCTAATGGGCCCACCTCTCTCGCTTGAATTTGATGCCAAACGTGGCTACGTCATCTCCAGAATGGCCGGCCCCACTATTTTCTATTTCTGTAGAAAGACAGTGACAGGGACAGATTCCGTTCCGAAGTCCGTTAACTTTAACGTTCCGTTTTAACCGTACCTCTCTTTCTGTGGGTTCCGGATGAAGGTCCTAAAAATGATGGTGACGTTTGATTCCCTCGATATCCATCTGGTGGGTCCCTCTTGATGTAATGTGATCGTTCCGGTGGCGACTCATTTGTCCTTCGCGTGAAATACACTTAGCGGATTTTAAGTTTCCCATTGGGAGCGTGATTTCACGTCCTGGTATGTATAAAGTTGACCGGCCAGTACTTTCATGGGGTCAGGGACCAATAAAACGGCATATCTTTCCCTAAATATAGTACTAAATGAAAGGTTCAATCTCCACTCGATTTGTAGGGGCGTGAGAACCAGTTTTACTAAGGAGTGTATTTTATTTATGGGTTTTCTTTATTTATTTATAACCCTTTTAAGTCGTAAGAACCAGTAATAAATTAACTTGAACTTGACACACTCTAATTTAATCATATTTGTATTAGTTGTGTAATAACTTAATAAATGCAGTCACAACATACTTAGATCAGGTTTCCATCAATTTTGCGGGCGGCTTGATTATATACTCCCAGCAAATCTTCCCTTGTCCAAGTAATTTAAAGTTGTAATTGAATTTAGTCGAGCTGAATTATTGAGTTGTTCAAATTTAATTTATAAAATTTATCGAATTTAAAATAAAAATAAATCGAGACTCATTTAACTATCGAGTCGATCATTATTTTGAATTGAGCTCTAGCAATTTGAACTTATCAAACGAATATGATATTAGTATTAATTAATAAAAATTTGTAAATTAAAGAGATTCGAGTAATTCATCGAATTTTAAAATTTGCTCATATTATAATTGTTTATATTTTAAGTCGAGCTCAAATTGAATTTTTAGTCGAACAAATATAAATCAAGCTCGAACCGTTTGATTTATATGTCGCTGAATTTAAATAAATAAGAATTGAACTAATTTGACATTAGGAATATTTAGGATGGTGATAATTACTAGTTACACACTTTATAAGTAAGTGATTAATTTTCTTCTAAGACATGAATGCTTTATAATTTCCAAGAACACAATTATAATAAGGTAAATTTGTCTTTGTTTTTTATAAATGTTATGCAGTGTCAAATCATCTTATGTAGATGTGTAAGTTATTTTTATTTTATAGTTATTGTGTGTAATAGAATAAATTAAAGGAAAAAACTAAAACTAAATAAATATATTGGGTCTCATTTAGTCACTTACTTATATTTAGGTATATAATATAACTAGCAATTTAGGGATCATAATGTTATTATTTGTTTAATCTGGTCGAAATTGTTTAATTAACGAGTGTGAGGATGTTTTGCGTGAGTAGTAAGTAACAAACTCTAGTTTAAGGGTATAAACTGAGTTAAATTAAACCGAACAGATAATTGTTCGAATTCTACTTGAAAAGTTAAATTCACACTCGAATTCGACTTAAATTCGAATTGTATTTTAAAAACTTTACTCAAATTCGACTTGACTCGAATATTCATTATTTGAATTCGATTCTAGTTGGATCAAATTATATTCAAACTACTCGCGAGTTTCGAAATCGATTCGAATTCAAACTCGAATTCGAGTCTCTCCATAGTAATTAGTTTTATAATAGATATACTTATAAATTGAACTTATTTTTTTACTTAGAAATGAGAAAATATATTTACTATTACACTTTACAAATATAAAATTAAAATTAAAATTAAAAAATAAAATAAAATAAAATAATTAATTATCCTAATTATATTTTTTTTAATGTGTATATATTATAAGAGAATATATAGTACTCAAATATGTATCAATCGAGTATGTATCGAATCATAATCGAAAATTCTATTAGTTTGTATAAACTTACTCATATTATAGTTGTATTTTCATTCGAACTATTTTCTGTGCACAGATTTGTATAATATTATTAACAAATTAAATCTGAATCTCACTTTTATTTTTTCTAGTCGAACTCGAACCATTTAGTTCAATTTACAGCCTTACTCCTGCTATACACTTAAAGGAAATTGTCGTGTCTGAAACCCTTTTCAGACAAGAAGCGACCTAATTTAAAAACATTATTCGTTCTAATTTGGTTGAAGTGTTTTTGTTATCGTTGGTACCTTTTCGGCATAAACCATACATTTCAGAGAGGTATTTCTTTCGGTTGGTAGTAATGGAATGCTTTTATTATCTAAAATGAAGAATATTAATTTCCCACCAAAAGATCAGTCCAATGATACTACTCACGGGTAAATAGCACAATATTTACTCGGAAATCTCCGCTATTTGAATATGGAACATCATAACAACGAATTGGAATGAAACGACTATAACTCTGATATAAACTATTGGGAATATCATAGCGAAGAAGTGAAGACCTAACAAAAGAAGTAACCCTGAAGTTTTGCGAAAGTCTGGGATGGGAAATGAAACAGAATGTACCGAATTTTTAGCGCGTACAACCATCAAATCAGAGACTAAAGTACAAAACAGAAAGTATCATAGTACGCCTTCCTTCCCTAAAATGGAAAGTCGATCTATTATGACCAACGCAGTTGTTCGTATTTCATTTATTACTTTTCTAGACAAAAAGTAACGAATCTCCCTTTATTTTTGAAACGGTTAGATTTAATATTGTTGTTTGTTCTAATCAGGTCGAAATAATATTCCCTCCATTTTTATATGTAGGTCGTTTTAGACTTTTTTTTTTATTCCTAATTATTTGTCGCTTGTGGTTATCTAGGAGAATTGATTACTATTTTTTCCTAATTGCCCCTTATTACTCCACCTAATTTTTTTGATCCATATTTATGAGATAAGTGAGTTGAAGGGTATTATAGATAATTGATAATATAATTAATGCTTTTCAATCATTTCTTTAATTCTTGTGCACATGTCTAAAATAACCTATATTAAGGAACGAACAGAGTAATTTCATTTACGCTAACCTGATATACTACATGAAAAATAAATACCTTGAAGATCCAATTATAATTTTAACCTTTTAAAAACAATTTAAGAGTACAAAAATGAATATACTCTTCCTCATACCAACCATGTAGAACATGCCCCCGCCACCCCCCTACCCCCCATCCCCCACACCCCACACCCCAAACCCATGCGCCTAGCCGCATTTCATTTAATCTACATACGTTCCCCATCCTTTTCATTCTTTTTTTTTGTTGCTAAATGTAGTAATCCTTTTCATTACCCACAACAATGTAGTAGGAGAGGAGTAATATTCCTCCGGCAGATTATGGTTCCAAAGTTGCATGGTAATTGGCACAGTCAATAAGACTCTCTCTCTCTGATCATCGCATCACTGGCATACTTTTAAGCTTTAGCATTACGGTGCTGCCACGCCTCTTTTATGCCCTTAATAAATTTATCGCCGGCCCAATCATCCTATTACATTTTTTTCTAAATACTACCAACAAATTTTTTTACTTCAAAAACAAGAAAATACATCACACCACTTCTATTTATAAACAATTTAATATCCCAAAAAAACATTTTCTGTTCACTGTTATACCATTATTATGGCTGGCCAAGAGTTCTTCCTTATCTCCTCCTCCTCTTTTCTTCTCTTTTTCCTTTTCTTCTTCCTCTCTTGAAGCTTGCGCCCCCTATAACCACCACTTACACAACCCATACAAATTCAAATTTACAGACCGCACAAAAAAGTTGTGCGAAAAACCAAGCAGAGCTCAAATCTATGCATATATATCCACTTGTCCACCCATTTTTAATCTAATTCGTACCAAAAAAAATCGACTTTGTAGATTTTCTTTTATAGTTATAAATCCGAAATTACCAATCAAAACCATGGTTATTAAGAGAGATCGCGAGCGGGAAAAAGGTGAAGGCTCATCATCAATGGCGAATCCAGCAGCAGCTGCCGGTAAAGGGAAGATATGTGTAGAGGAGCAGCCAGGCGTCGGCGGAATGGACGAGCTTTTGGCGGTGTTGGGGTACAAAGTCCGGTCATCGGACATGATCGACGTTGCGCAGAAGCTGGAGCAGCTTGAGATGGCCATGAGGACTAATACGGAAGATGAAATTACTCTGCTTTCAGATTCTGTTATGTACAATCCTTCTGATAT
Source organism: Panax quinquefolius (assembly GCA_020205615.1). Taxonomy (NCBI): domain Eukaryota; kingdom Viridiplantae; phylum Streptophyta; class Magnoliopsida; order Apiales; family Araliaceae; genus Panax; species Panax quinquefolius. Next base: position 32,381,849 of record CM035172.1, on the reverse strand, counting down.
TTCCTGTTGGGTTGAGAGGCTGCTGTCGGACATCGGCACCGCCGTGGAGCCTTCGGCTGAGGGACAACCCAGTGAATCTTCCTCCACTATTATCGATTTCACGAATGGGAACCAGAGTAATACGATCTATTCCGACAATGATTCGGTGTATGATTTGAGCGCAATATTTCCAGCTGATTTTATTTATGGACAAGAGACTGGGATAGATGGCAATAGAAATGGGAATAAGCGAATGAAACCATCAACTGGTCTTGAATTTGGTGAGAGTTCCTTACCAGTGCCGGCGCCGGCTATGATACCTGGATCAGGGCGGCCGTTGGTACTTGTCGATTCTCAAGAGGCCGGAGTCCGGCTCGTACACACACTCATGGCTTGCGCCGAAGCGATCCAGCAAGAAAATATGAAGTTGGCCGATAATCTACTGAAACACATAAGTTTACTGGCCGTGTCTCAAGCCGGGGCAATGAGAAAAGTGGCCACCTATTTTGCTCATGCCTTGGCTAAACGGATTTACAAAGTTTATCCTCAGGATTCTGTGGAGATTCCGTATTTAGACATGTTGCAGATGCATTTCTATGAATCCTGCCCATATCTGAAATTCGCCCACTTCACCGCCAATCAGGCGATTTTGGAGGCCTTTTCTGGGATAAATCAAGTTCATGTCATTGATTTCAGCTTAAAACAGGGTATGCAATGGCCAGCCCTCATTCAGGCTCTCGCATTGCGTCCCGGCGGCCCGCCAAAGTTTAGGCTGACCGGAATTGGCCCGCCGCAGACGGATAACACCGATGCTCTACAGCAGGTGGGGTATAAGCTGGCACAATTGGCTCGGACTATTGGAGTGGAATTCGAATTCCGTGGATTCGTTGCGAATTCTCTGGCGGATCTCAACCCGTCCATGCTAGATATCCGTCCGAGCGAGGTGGAGGCCGTGGCGGTGAATTCTGTTTTTGAGCTGCACAGATTATTAGCTCGGCCGGGAGCAGTTGAGAAGGTTCTGGATTCAATCAAGGTTATGAAGCCGAAGATTTTGATTGTTGTTGAGCAGGAATCTAACCATAATGGGCCAGTGTTTATGGACAGGTTTACGGAGGCTTTGCATTATTACTCAACAATGTTCGACTCGCTGGAGAGTTCTGGGTTGACTCAGACTAATAATACTCAGGATTTGGTGATGTCTGATGTCTACTTGGGGCGGCAGATTTGTAATGTTGTGTCTTGTGAAGGGACGGACCGAGTCGAGCGGCACGAGACATTGACTCAGTGGCGGGGAAGGATGTGTAATACTGGGTTTGACCCGGCTCATCTCGGATCCAATGCGTACAAGCAGGCGAGTATGTTGTTGGCTTTGTTTGCGGGTGGGGACGGTTACCGGGTGGAAGAAAATGATGGGTCTCTCATGCTGGGTTGGCACACTCGCCCACTCATCGCTACCTCCGCTTGGCAGCTCGCTGCTGAAGCTCCGTAACCATGACGGTTCGACCCGTTGTTCTTTTGAGTGAGTTAACTCGGACAAACTGATGAATGCTGACTTCCACCGAATGAGAGTGGTGGCGTGAAAGTCTGAAGGAAAATGACAGTGACAGGGACAACGGGTCAAATCCCGTCTCTTACCTTTTCTTTTTTACCTCTCTAAGTCAGCCTCTTTTATTTTTACCTTTTTTTTTTTTTTTTTTTGGAGTTCTGACAGCTAGTAGTTCAAGTTTTTACTTTTTTTGGGAAGAAAATTGCCTTTTATCTAAAGGGGTGGTTTAATGATATTGCCAAATGTGTGTATATATTTTGTCATGGAATAAAATGTCAGAGTGATTTATATACTTGCTTGTAGTCTAGTACTAATACTTTGCTTTGAATTGGGATTAAATTAGAGCCTGCAATTACTGCATTTTTTGTGATAAGTTCAATTACTGCATTTTGTGATCTGATGAGGTTAAAAATAACTTCTTATAATTTTTTATTACATCAAGTTATAACAACAAAATCGTGGTTATAGATCATTTTCACCGTCATTTTATATATATATATATATATAAAAAAAATGATAAATTTATCAATATAATACTTTTATAACTTATATAATAAAAAATTATAGAACTTACACAATTTCACTCTACTCAGATATCATTTTGTGATAGTTCCTTCCTTTGCCACATGAGAGGGACACATTTTAGTTTATCATTTAAACCATCTGTCTTGCAACATTATCACAATTGAGTGTAATGAAAGTATTTATAAAACTAGCTCTAACTTATTTTGAAGCCAAAAAATAATTCTATTTGTAAGAGCTCAACTTTTATGAATAAAGATGATTTTTTTTTTAAAATATATTTTTAAATATTATGGTGTGGATTTGATATAATGTTATAGTTGTTGGTTGGTTGACGACTTCCCAAAATTGTGATACATCACCCATCTTGAAATACGATACATGATATGTAATTCAAATACAACTTAATAATACAACCGTCGTATGCATAATACGACAAAACATAAATCATGAGTTTGAATACAAATATCGCTTCTACTTAGAAAGTATACAAACTCAAAAAGAGTCATCATTACAATTATTATCACACTATTTCACATAATAGTGAAGACTACTAATGCACCATCTAGACCATCACTCCGTTCCCTCGACTCGCCCTCGCTTATATTCTCATTTTCAAGAGAAACGGTGAAAGAAAGGGAAATTTCAACTAAATACCCAAGTAAAAATATTACGACCAAGATAATGCGTAATAAATTATCATTAGCTTCCTTTTAAATGTTAAGTTAAACCGATACAATATAACAAACATCAAGTTTAGCTCATAATGAACAAGAATCCATTAAAAGAGCCAAGTAGAGAATAAAATCTACTATCTTTTATGATTTAAAAGGTTTTTCATCACTTTTATCGATGGGACTCAAATTTTAATAAATAATCCACATCATCGAATCACCCATGACTACTACCAATTAAGGATATTCTTTAGTATTACGACCACAATTATCCATGACCACGTCAGAGAATATTTGTGTATTCATTAATGGTCACGTGATCTTGCCAACAACTATCCATCAACGCACTACTGGCCAACGAGGACTTTTTACCACATCATTTGTAACATTTACTACGATTATTAATCAATAATCCCTGGTTATAATCATACCAAGTCCATCTACGCACTACTGTGCCAGATGATTTGACTTTCAAAAAAATATAAACATGAGGATGATGACATCGATATAAGAATTCAATAAAACAAGTTCAAGAATTAATTTATACTGAGAACTAATAATGTCCAAATTGTCAACACGACATGTTTTGTAGAGAGTAAAATTCAAGAATGCTCGGAAGAATATTTTCATGAAAAGATCTTTGGATGAAGCAAGAAATATCGAGGATATTCCACTAATTTCATGGAAGATAGAAGTCAAAACTTTAACCAATTTGAGTATAATAAAGAATGGAATAACAAAAGAAATCACCACGCACGCAGATTTGATGTAGACAAAGTTATTCCAACAGAATACTAAATAACGGAACCGAGGTCGGTGAAATTCAAGACCGACAGGATGTTCCAAATGTAATAATAAAGAATGGAATAACAATAGAAATCACCACATACATGCAGATTTCTTGATGTACATGTTATTCCAATGAGAATACTAATAAGGATTTAAATCAGTACGGCAGTAAAACACATATACATGATATTCCAATGTAATAATAATAAAGATTTTAACTGTGTCCCACAGAAAACGCCATGTATACGATATTCCAACGTAATAATAAAGATTTTAATCGGTGCCACGAAAACAAATGCATGCGAGGATATTCCAAATGTAATAATAAAGAGGCGGAATAATGAAGAATGTCACCAAGTATATAGGTAGAAAGTTGCGTGATACAAAAGTTATTCCAATGTAATAATAAAAAGAATGGAATAACATAAGTTCTCTTCATGAATACAAAAGAATAACACCCTTTACGAAAGTATAACAAATAATATTCCCTACCTTAAGAAGAAGAAAAGACTTGGATATATAAGTAGTGAAGAATTGGAATACTTTCTTTCTTTCTCTATAGTTTATCTCTGTAGAGTTTTAGTGAATTCGTAAGAAAATAATGAAGGAATGAGCTTCTATTTATAGAAAAATGGATCTGATAGTAACTAATTCATGAAGCAGTCCAGATTGATTTACTTTAATCGATCATCCATTTTAAAGCAAAATCTTTTAAATAAAATAAAATATATTCTATTTATAATCTAATAAAATGAATAACTTTATAAAAGATTTTATTATCGCAAACACTACGCAGTACTATGTAAACACTACGCATAATAAAATATAATATATTCTAATTATTGTCTAATAAAGCAGATAACTTTATAAAAATATTCTATTTTATATAAAAAGATTTTACTACGCAAAACACTACGCAGACACTATGCATAATAGAATATAATATATTCTATTTATAGAATAATTTTATAAAAGTATTTTGTTTTATATAAAATGATTTCTGTATTATTACATTAATAATATAACAAAAGCGAGTGACTTATCACGTAAGCATCAATAATTAATACAGGTGTGCTCTTACTACGCAACTACGGCGTATTCATTTCTTTTAACACGGGTGTTTCAACAGCTTAATCAGTAAAACTTCCGCCGTTATTTTCATAAAGCATTTTTGTCATTTTTCAATCCGACAATAATTCCGTTGTGGGGTCCACCAATGATTGTCTTAGTTGCACGAATATTCCCCACCAATCGAATATTAAATAACAACTTGCGTACTTTGCAAAATTTATAAATATTACCCACAACTATAACATTATATCAATTTCACTCCATAATATTCAAAAAAATAATATTTATAGAAAATTCATCTTTATTCAAAAAGTTGAGGTTTTACAACCTCCCCTTCTTATGAAATTTTGCCCTCGAAATTAGGGTACGTACCTGGTATATCGAAGATGTAAGGATACCTTGATTTCATTTCAGATTCTAACTCCCAAGTCATTTCCTCAACATCGTGGTTTCTCCACAAAACTTTGACTTGAGGTATAACCTTGGAGCGTAGAATATGTTATTTCTTATCCAAGATTTGAACAGGAACCTCTTCATACGTCAAATCTTCCGCTATTTCGTCTGGTTCTAACTCAATAATGTGGTTCAGGTCTTCCAGATATTTACGTAACATGGATATGTGAAAAACGTTATGAACACGAGACATACTTGGCGGTAAAATGAGTCTATAGGCCACAGTTCCTATTCGATCGAGGATTAAAAATGGGCCAATGAATCGAGGATTGAGCTTTTCTCTCTTTCCAAATCTCAGAACTCCTTTCCGTGGAGCAACACGTAACAACACATGATCTCTATATCGAATTTCACGCCCTTTCAATGAAGATCAAGATAACTCTTTTTGTCGATCTTGTGAGGTCTTTATACGTTGTCGGATTGATTTTTCAATCTTTTCCGTAGTCATACACGCATCAACTCCCGGTCCCAACAACGTTGCTTCACCCACCTCATCCCAAAGATTGGAGAAACGACACTTTCTTCCATATAACGCCTCGAATGGAGCCATGTCGATACTTGTTGATAAGCTGTTGTTGTAGGAAAACTCCACCAACGGAAGAACTTGTCAACTTTGTGACGCCCCAAAATTAGGTATCGCCACCCATCTTGGGTCGCCACTTACATGGTACATAAATTCAAATACAACTTACTAACCTAATCTGTCGTGGTACAATACGACATAAACCGTGAGTTTGAATACAAATATTGTCTACTAGATATTATACAAACTCAAAAGGAGTCCTCATTACTGACTATTATCACACTATTTCACGAATAGTGAGGACTACTAATGCTATCCTCTCGCACCATTACTTCGTTCCCCGACTTCGTCCCACTATGTTCTCATTTCTCAAGAGAACAATGAAAAAAAAAGGTGAGCTCAACTAGCCAAAGAAGAAATATTATGACTAAGATAATGCGCAGAATAAATTATCATTAGCTTCAACAAATGTTAAACCGATAAAATACAATAGACAACCGGTTTAAGCTGCAATGGAATAAGCAATCCATTAAAAGAGTCAAGAGAATAAAGTCTACTATCTTTTAGGTTTTAAAAGGTTTTCATCAATTTTTATCATTTGAGACTCGACTTTTTAATAAATAAACCACCACATCTAATCATCCCCGTACCACGGTCAAGGATTTTCATCAAATTATCAATGGTCGCGACTATACCGAATCACCCCCGGTCATAATCATACCAAAAACTATCCATCATCGCATTACAGCCATTCGAGGACTTTTGCCACATCATTTATATCAAGTCATGATTATACCGAATGATCCAGTCGTCATAATCATACTAAGTTCATCTACGCACGTAAGCCAAAGATAACATAATATAACATGAGGATGATGACAATGACATAGTAATTCAATAAAACAAGTTCAAGAATTATTTAATCCATGAATTATTAACGCCCAAATTGTCAACATGATACTTTTTCAGAGAGTAAAATTCAAGAATGATCGTAAGAATATTTCCATGAAAAGATCTTGGATGAAACGCAAATATCAAGGATATTCTACTAATTTCATGGAGTATAGAAGTCAAAGTTTTAACCAATTGGGTATAATAAAGAATGGAATAACAAAAGAAATCACCATGCATGCAGAGATTGCATGGACAAAGTTATTCCAATGTAATAATAATAACGGAACCTGGTCGGTGAAATTACACCAAGCGGGATGTTCCAATGTAATAATAAAGATGGAACCGGATCCTGTAAAACACACACAGATAGGATATTCCAACAGAATGATAAAGGCGGAACCAGTCCGGGTGTAAAACACATGCACAGGATGTTCCAACAGAATAATAAAAGCGGAACCAGTCAGGTGTAAAACACATGCATGACAGGATGTTCCAATGTAATAATAGAAGAATGTCACCAAGTATAGGGTAAATCACAGATATCTGAGTTATTCCAATATAATAATAAGCAATGGAATAACATAAGGATTTCACCAAGTATAGGGTATGCCGTGCGACACAAGTTATGTATAGGGTATGCCACTTTTACAAAGTTATTTCAAATGAATGATAATGAATGGAATAATGAAGTTCTCTTCAAGAAGAAAGAATAACACCCCTTACCGTAAAAAAGAACTGAATATAGAAGTAGTGAAGTAGTTGCGAATACTCTTCTTCTTTCTATAACTTTTCTCTATAGCTTCTCTCTATAATTTCTCTCTCAGAGTTTCAATGAATTCGTAAGAAAATAATGAAGGAATGAGCTTTATTTATAGGAAAATGGAATGCATAAGTAATTAATCCATGAACGGTCAGGATTGATTTACTTTAATCTGACGGTCCATATTTAAAGAAAAATCTTTTAAATAAAATATAATATATTCTATTTATATAAAACATTTTACTATGCAAAAACACTACTAATGCAAAAACACTATGCAACACTATGCATAATAAAATATAATATATTCTATTTATAGAATAACTTTAATAAAGTATTCTATTTTATATAAAAGATGTTTCATTTTATTACGTTAATAATACTTAATAAAACAAAACGTCATTATCATTATAATAATTCATATTATTAATAAACAATAATGGAATCAAACTGAGTGACTTCTCACATAAGCATCAATAATCAATACCGTGTGCTACTATGCAACCACACGTACATCGTACTTTTACTACCAAGTAGTTCAACAAGAACCGGTAAAAACTTCCGCCGTTATTTCAATAAAATATTTTTGTCGTTTTCTCAATCCAAACAATAATTACATTGTGAGGTCCACCAATGATTGAGCCATTTATGCGAATATTCCCCGCTAAACCGAATATTCCCAAAACAAATCGAATATAATATAACCACTTGCATACTTTGCAAAATTTATAAATACTACCCACAACTATAATATTATCTCAAATTCACACCATAATATTAAAAAATTATTTTGACAAAATTTAAATCTTTATTGATAAAATCTGGGGTCTCACAATCTCCCCTCCTTATGGAATTTCACCCTCGAAATTAGGGTATGTACCTGGTATGATAAAGAGGTGAGGATACCTTGAATACCTTTATCGTTGAAAACATTAAATTCATCTTTGCAATCCGGCCAAAGATATTCATTAACAATTCATCTTTGCACTACAGCCAAAGATATATAAGCTGTAAAACCAATAATATCGAGACTTAGCTTAATAGTATTACGACCACGAATTATCCATGCACCATCTGGCTAAGGATATTCGTGTTTTCAATTACTATCATGATTATACCGAATAATCCGTGGTCATAATCATACCAAGTCTATCAATGCACTACTACTAAAGATGACTTTTTACCACATCCATGAATTAATATTTCATTCTTTGAGACTCATTTCAATAATTAATCCATATCATCGAATTATCCCTGCACTACAGGCCAAGGATATTCATTAGTATCACGACCACAAATTATCCATGCACTACGGCCAAAGATAATTGTGTATTCATTAGTATCACGACCACAAATTATCCAAGCACTACTGCCAAAGATAATTGTGTATTCATTAGTATCACGACCACAAATTATCCATGCACTACGGCCAAAGATAATCGTGTATTCATTAGTATCACGACCACAAATTATCCATGCACTACGGCCAAAGATAATTGTGTATTCATTAATATCACGACCACAAATTATCCATGCACTACGGCCAAAGATAATCGTGTATTCATTAGTATCACGACCACAAATTATCCATGCACTACGACCAAAGATAATTGTGTATTCATTAGTATCACGACCACAAATTATCCATGCACTACGACCAAAGATAATTGTGTATTCATTAGTATCACGACCACAAATTATCCATGCACTACGGCCAAAGATAATTGTGTATTCATTAGTATCACGACCACAAATTATCCATGCACTACTACCAAAGATAATTGTGTATTCATTAAGTATCACGACCACAAATTATCCATGCACTACTACTAAAGATAATTGTGTATTCATTATCATCACGACCACAAATTATCCATGCACTACGGCCAAAGATAATTGTGTATTCATTTTAGTTATGATTATACCGAACAATCCACAGTCATAATCATACCAAGTCCATCTATGCACTACATGCCAATACAGATGACTTTCAACATAATATAAGCGTGAGGATAATGATATAAAGAATCAATCAAATGAGATAAAGGATAAATATTAAACATTTATAATATAATTTATCCAGATTCAAGAATATCCCCATGTTTTCAATCACTTAATAATCTCATAATCTAATATCATTAATATTATAACAATATTTTAATCACTTCTTAAATTTATAAACAATTTATCTTAATTGTTTACGCTTTTACCATATAATGCATTTAATCATTCAAAATATCATACTCATAAGATATCATCACCAATTATCAAATCTCTCAAAAAATATGCATATACTCTATATAGGATTCTCTAGCCATAAAATCATATTTTCAACTTTGTTACTTCACATAACATATTTAACTCATATGTTCGTAACTAAACTATTTTCATGAAAAATACCAAATTAGTCCCAAAAATATTTCTTTTCTGGGATTTAGCATAATATAGTCCCATGATGAAAATATATTTTTCTGAAATTTTAAAATTCATTTACTATTTTTCAAAAATTAATTTCTAATTAATTCCTTAAGAAATTAGCTACCTCAAGTTTAACTCCAAAAATTCCCAAATCTTGGCAGGACCTTACACATGTTAACGTGAGCTTCTAGTTTAAATTTCATGGTCATCGGAGTTATAGAACTCCGGTTATAGAGTTTTTCGTCGGAAAAACCTAAATATTGAAATAGTCATAACTTGCTCATTTTAAGTCAGAATGAACTCATTTTTGGACAGGAGGTACTTTATACCATACACCTTCATGTCCCAAAAGGCCAGAATTTTTCTCATAATTTAAGTGGCCGAAACAGTCCCTTAAAGTTTCTGGGCAGTAGCATTTTCGAAATTTACAGCTTTGGTCTCCTTTGCTAAAATCAGTCCACACAAAAATCTACAACACCTTTTCTAGTAATTCCACTTGAATTAGTTAGGTAACTCATAGATCTAACTCTAGGTCTTGACCACATTCAAAAATTCAAAATATAATAGGAGATATGGTCAATTGAATTTCATGTTACGTTTTTCACCAAAATCTGATTTTCAACTCTTTGTGATTTCTAAGAAACTTTCATGTTTTTACATACTAACCAACATAACTCATCATAAAACTTACTAATACCATGAATACCCATGATTTTCATTATTCCAATGCTTTTATTATGACTTTCATCATAAACCACGTAAACTGTTCATTTTAGTTGAAGAAATATTTGAGGTTTAAGAAATGGGTTTTTCTTTGGGGTCAATACAAAATTCGATTTCACGCTCTAGGGTAGGCTAGGAAATCTTCAAGAATACGTCAAGAAATTTATTAATGATAGAAATATCATTCAAAACTGCTACTCTTATCCAAGACTTGGATAGTACGTTACATTGATACCAACTGTGACTTCTATCCCTTAACCTAGATAACCCTCACAATGATACCTATAAACTTGCCATCTTCATTCACGATGTCGCCTACAGAAAGTCCGGCTTTGGTGCATTCTACACAAGGAAGTCAACAACGAAAGGATCGGGGCTCTTTACTTATGGCTTGATATAACAGTGATTAACTTTAGGGTTTGGTTACTTTGAATTCGTATAACAGGTTGGTTATGAATATAAAAGCTAACAACCTTACAAAAAGAATAATAAGTAGTTAATCAATCGTTTTCAAAAATTACCTCAAAGGCAAGAATTTTTAAAGATATAAGATCGTGAAAGTGTTTATTTGAAACAACAAGATTAATAAACAGTGGAGGTAACGAAGGTTTCTCCCAACGAAGTTTCAATAGATAAATCAAAGTCTAATTTTTTTTTCGGAGTCAAATTTAAACATTGAACACAACTAGGTAGAATAAAAGAGTGGGTAGAACTTGTATTGAATAAAGTATAGACTTCGCATTAATTTATAATTAACTTACCCGTAATAACTTCGTTCGGGTTTCTCGACAAACGCTCTCGCTTAAATTATCGAGTTTGACTTTTTACTATATAGGTACATTCCACCCTTAAGTGCTTCTTCACATTCCTGATCCATGATTTGAATCATTATTCTCCGATCCATATTGAATTCGGGTTGACCGCTATGCACAGGGTAATTCCGAATTCGATGTTGGGTTCTCCCAATTGCTGTCCAAAAAGCAAAGTCCATTTCATCTATTTTGGCTTTATTGGATCGGACGTCTTTTTCTACACTATCAACGCGTTGTGCAGCTTTTACCCATGTATCGTCTATTCTCCTTCGTTCAGTTGTTTCTTCTTTCAGCTGATCTTTGATTTTTAAATTCTCAGATTCCAACTTTAATATCTTACACCCTGCCAAAGCGTGATTTTGTTTGAGCATCACATATCGGGTAACCCAATTTTGAATTGTTGTATCCCTTTGTTCCACTGACCGTTTCGCTTCTTCAACCTCGTTTCTTCTAGCTCACGAACACGATTTTATAATTCTAAGTTTTGATCATAAATTTCTTCTAACCAATTCTCCTCAGGTTCCTCTTCTTCCTCTTCTTCCTCTTCTTCCTCACTTTCAGCTGCTACCTCTGCAACTAGCTCGGGTGCAACAATTAGTTCTTCATTTACTACGTGGATATCTCTAATTTGTTCCTCGTCTCGATTAATCGCATTAACTCGATTAGTGATTAAAGGTGTCACAACGGTCACATTCACTCCATTGTGAATATTTTCACCGCCATTTCCAAACACCGCCACAACACAAGGGTTAATTAATATATCAAATATTATCCTATACTACGTGACCAATTAAATACCAAATAAACTTAGGTAGGTCATACTAGCGAAGGAATTTCCGCCTCTCCCTCCTAGTTCTTATCTCACATCTTAGCCAAGGATCATATCCTAAGCTCGATACCAAACTGTGACTCTGGACACCAACTTGTGTCAAGACTACACATTAGTACTCTATTAGCTTGCCATCGAAAAAGGCGGCCCCTACGGAGAGTAAAGCGGTGCATTCCCCATCAACGAAGTCACCAAATGAGAGGCTCGGGGCTCTTCACACTTATGGCTCGATACCAACCGTGACTCACGGACACCAACTTATGTCAAGACCTCACATTGGTACTCTATCACCTTGCCACCGAAAGACTAAGGCCCCTACAGAGAGTCCGGCGGCATTCCCCATCAACAGAAGTCACCGGCGAGAGGCTCGAGGCTCTTCACACTTATGGCTCGATATTAACCGTGACGCCCCAAAATTGGGTATACGTCACCCATCTTGGGTCGCCACTTACATGGTACATAAATTCAAATACAACTTACTTAACCTAAGCGTGTAGGTAATACGACATAAAAGCGTGAGTTTGAATACAAATATTGTCTACTAGATATTATACAAACTCAAAAGGAGTCCTCATTACAACTATTATCACACTATTTCACGTAATAGTGAGGACTACTAATGCTATCCTCTCGCACCATTACTTCGTTCCCGACTGTCGTCAATTTATGTTCTCATTTCCGAGAGAAGTAATGAAAGAAAAAAGGGTGAGGTCAACTAGCCCAAGAAGAAATATTATGACTAAGATAATGCAGAATAAATTATCATTAGCCTTCAACAAGTGTTAAACTAATAAAATACAATAGACAACCGGTTTAAGCTGCAGTGGAATAAGCAATCCATTAAAAGAGTCAAGTAGAGAATAAAGTCTACTATCTTTTAGGTTTTAAAAGGTTTTCATCAATTTTTATATTTGAGACTCGACAATAAATAAAGCACCACATCTAATCATCCCCGCATTACGGTCAAGGATTTTCATCAAATTATCAATGGTCATGACTATACCGAATCACCCACGGTCATAATCATACCAAAACTATCCATCATCGTGCATTAAAGCCACCGAGGACTTTTGCCACATCATTTATATCAAGTCGTGATTATACCGAATGATCCTCGGTCATAATCATACTAAGTTCATCTATGCACGTAAGCCAAAGATAACATAATATAACATGAGGATGATGACAATGACATAGTAATTCAATAAAACAAGTTCAAGAATTATTTAATCCATGAATTATTAACGTCCAATTATCGTCAATAATCTCGTTTAGAGAGTAAAATTCAAGAATGATCGGAAGAATATTTCCATGAAAAGATCTTTGGATGAAACGCAAATATCAAGGATATTCTACTAATTTCATGGAGTATAGAAGTCAAAGTTTTAACCAATTTGGGTATAATAAAGAATGGAATAACAAAAGAAATCACCATGCATGCGGTAGCTTGCATGGGCGAGTTATTCAATAGAATAATAATAACGGAACCAGTCGTGAAATTCACAACCGACTGGATGTTCCACAGAATAATAAAGATGGAACCTGATCCGGTGTAAAACACACGGATAGGATATTCCAACGAGAATGATAAAGAGGCGGAACCAGTCCGGTAAAACACATGCATGAGGATGTTCCAACGAGAATAATAAAAAGCGGAACCGGTGGGGTGTAAAACACATGAGCAGGATGTTCCAATGAATAATAGAAGAATGTCACCAAGTATAGGGTAAATCGCACATACAAAAGTTATTCCAATGAGAATAATAAGCAATGGAATAACATAAGGATTTCACAAGTATAGGGTACGCTGGCGTATACAAAGTTATGTATAGGGTATGCCACTTTTTACAAAAGTTATTCCAACAGAATGATAATGAATGGAATAACAGAAGTTCTCTTCAAGAAGAAAGAATAACACCCCTTACCGTAAAAGAACTGAATATAGAAGTAGTGAAGTAGCAGAATACTCTTCTTCTTTCTATAACTTTCTCTCTATAGCTTTTCTCTATAATTTCTCTCTCTAGAGTTTCAATGAATTCGTAAGAAAATAATGAAGGAATGAGCTTCTATTTATAGGAAAATGGAATGCATAGTAACTAATCCATGAACGGTCCAGATTGATTTACTTTAACTCGACGGTCCATATTTAAAAAAAAATCTTTTAAATAAAATATAATATATTCTATTTATATAAAACATTTTACTATGCAAAACACTATGCAAAACACTATGCAACACTATGCATAATAAAATATAATATATTCTATTTATAGAATAACTTTAATAAAGTATTCTATTTTATATAAAAGATGTTTTACTTTTTATTACGTTAATAATACTGAATAAAACAAAACGTCATTATCATTATAATAATTCATATTATTAATCAACAATAATGGAATCAAACCGAGTGACTTCTCACATAAGCATCAATAATCAATACCGGTGTGCTACTTATGCAACCAACACACGACATCGTATTTTTTTACTACCGAAGTAGTTCAATAGTAACCACGGTAAAACTTCGCCGTTATTTCAATAAAATATTTTTGTGCGTTTTCTCAATCCGACAATAATTTCATTATGAGGTCCACCAATGATTGAGTAGTTATACGAATATTCCCTACTAAACCGAATATTCTCCCGACCAATCGAATATAATATAACCACTTGCATACTTTGCAAAATTTATAAATACTACCCACAACTATAATATTATCTCAAATTCACACCATAATATTAAAAAATTATTTTGACAAAATTTAAATCTTTATTGATAAAATCTGGGGTCTCACAAACTTCCCTTGAAGTCAAGGACACAGAGTCTTAATAAACCTTCAAGAGTTTGAATAGTCCTCTCTGATTGTCCGTCCGTCTGAGGATGATATGCCGAACTAAATCTTAAATCCGTGCCCATAGCTTTTTGTAAACTAACCCAAAATCGTGAAGTGAATCTTGGGTCTCGATCAGAAACTATGGATACTGGCATACCATGCAGTCTTACAATCTCATTTTTGTACATACGAGCAAGACGTTCAAGTGTATAAGTTTCTCGATTGGTAAGAAATGAGCGATTTGGTCAATCTATCAACAATGACCCAAATGCATCAATGCCCGAGAAACCTTGGGAAGACCAAATGCTTAAATCCATGGTAATGTGCTCCCACTTCCATTACGGAATTTCAAGTGGTTGCAATGGACCTTTTGGTACTTGATGCTCGCCTTGACTCGTTGACAAGTTAGACACCTTGAGATAAGCAATGCTTATCTCTCTCTTCATATTGCTCCATCAAAATTTATGACGAAGATCACGATACATTTTGGTACTCCCAGGATGGATTGCAAATGGTGTGTTGTGCGCCTCCATCATGATTTTATACTTTAACTCAGGATCGTTAGAAACACAAAGTCTGGAGTTGACTCGAAGTATTCCTTCATCATCGATTCTTCATCATCGATTCTTGCTTCCGGCATCGCACCTTCTTGCACTTTCTTCCTCATATGCATCAGCTCCGGATCTGTAACTTGAGCAATTTTAATTTTATCAATTAAAATCGGTTCTACTCGTATATTCGCCATCATCACGTGGGTCCCTGGAGTCTTTATCTCTATCTCCATCCTTTGCAAGCCATACAAAATGGGCTTTTGCGTTGACAATATTGCACTCGTACCCGCATATGATCTTCTACTTAATGCGTCAGCTACCACGTTCGCTTTTCCAGGATGGTATTGGATGGTGTGATCATAATCTTTCAACAGTTCAAGCCAACGTCGTTGTCGCATGTTGAGTTCCTTTTGAGTGAAGAAATATTTGAGGCTTTTATGATCCGTAAAGATCTCCACTTTCTCCCGATACAAGTAATGCCTCCAAATCTTTAGTGTGAAGACAACAACCTGCAACTCTAGATCATGAGTAGGATAATTCCTCTCATATTCTTTGAGTTGTCGTGAGGCATAGGCTATGACTTTCCCATGTTGCATGAGAACACATCCTAACCCTTTTGCCCAAGCATCATCAGAGATGACAAATCCTCCGAACCAGATGGTATTGTCGTAAGTCTTGAAATGAGTCTCTCTCGAGTTCTTGAAAACCCTTCTCACATTCCTCGCCCAATCGAACTTTCAGATCTTTTCGAGTCACCGAGTTAGTGGAGTAGCGATTCGAGAAAACCCTTCTATGAATCTCCGATAATAACCAACTAAAGCCGAGAAAGCTACGATTTGATCCATCGATTTAGGTTGCTCCTAGCTTTGAATAGCTTCAATCTTTGCTGGGTCAACAGATATTCCATGACTTGATACCACGTGCCCAAGGAATGCTACTTCCTCAAGCCAGAACTCGCATTTCTTTAACTTGGCATAAAGCTTGTATTCACGAAGCTTTTGAAGTATCAGCCTCAAGTGTTGCTCATGATCTTCACGGCTTTTGGAATAAATAAGGATGTCATCAATAAAGACGACCACAAAGTGATCCAAATATTCCTTAAATACTCGGTTCATCATATCCATGAAGGCAGTAGGAGCATTAGTCAATCCAAAGGACATGACTAGGAATTCATAATGCCCGTACCGAGTTCTAAAAGCCGTCTTTGGAATGTCATTGGTTCTAATCTTCAATTGGTGATATCCGGAACGAAGATCAATCTTTGAAAAGAATTTGGCTCCTTGCAACAGGTCAAACAGGTCATCAATACGTGGCAATGGGTACCTATTTTTGATGGTGACATGATTCAACTCCCGATAATCAATACAAAGTCGCATACTCCCATCTTTCTTTTTCACGAATAAAATAGGAGCACCCCAAGGAGAAGTACTAGGACGAATGAAACCGATGTCTAACAATTCCTGTAGTTGGGTCTTTAACTCCTGAAGTTCAATAGGAGCCATTTGATATGGGGCTTTGGAAATAGGTTTTGTACCAGGTTCAAGGTCGATACAAAATTTAATTTCACGCTCTGGGGGTAGGCCAAGAAGTTCTTCAGGGAATACGTCAAGAAATTCATTAACAATAGAAATATCATTCAAAACTGACGTATTTTTGTTTAGATCCGTGACATGAGCTAAGAAAGCTTGACATCCGTTTTTCAATAAACGAATAGCTTTATGGCTTGAGATGACAGTGATTGATTTTAATGGTTTGGTGGCTAGAATTTGTATAACAGATTGGTTAGGAATATGAAAGCTAACAATCTTACGAAAACAATCAATTTTTGCATAATGAGTAGTTAACCAATCAATCCCTAGAATTACGTCAAATGCAAGTATTTTTAATGAAATAAGATTGACAGGTAATGTGAGGGTACCGATTTGAACCAAACAAGACTTATAAATAATGGATGTAATAAAGGTTTCTCCCAACGGAGTTTCTACAGATAAGTCAAAGTCTAATTTCTCCGGAGTCAAATTTAATCGTTGAGCACAAGTAGGAAAAATAAAAGAATGGGTAGAACCGGTATCAAATAAGGTATAGACTTCGCTAGAGTTTATGATAAGCTTACCCTTGATGACCTCATTCGGGTTCCTTTCTTTCTAGGAGGTCACAACAAACGCTCTCACTTGCACTACCGACTTTGACTTTTCTGGGACGGCCATTGGTGCCTTCATCCTGGCTAAACTTGTCTTTAGTGAACGAAAAAATCGGGCTAAGTGACCTTCTCTTCCACAATTATAACATGCTTTGGACGGCATCGCGCAGTTTGGATTGATGTGTCCCTTCCCTCCGCATTTGAAGCATATGATAGGTGGTCGTTCTCCTTCCTTAACAACGAGTGCTGGTGCTGACGTCCTTCCATTATTGTTGAATCTCCTTTTCTTGAAATGTCCATTTTTACTGTCTTGGCCATGATTACCACCGAAGTGGTTACCATTTATGGCATGTTGATTCCCCACGCTTGTTGTCACCGCTTTCAATGACCGATACCACTGGTATTTTTATCTTTGCCATTTACCGCTTTCTCTTGGTTCGTTGACTCGTTATCGCTTCTAATAATGAGCCCTATTTACAACATCCGAGTACAAACACGCTTTATGAGAAATAAGATATCGACGATCTCCTGGTTTCAAACCTCTTAAAAACATTCGCGTTATTCGCTCCTCATTATCGACCAAATGGGATTCAAACCGGGATAACTCCGCAAATTTAGCCTCGTATTGCGACACAGTCATATTGTTTTGTTCCAATTTGATAAACTCCACTTCTCTCATTTGATGAATACTCTCGGGAAAGTACTTTTCGTTGAATAGCTCTTGAAACTTTTTCCAAGACATCTTGAGTGCGTCAGGCTGGGTACGTTTTACAGATTCCCACCAGTAATATGCCTCTTCACGCAACATGAAGTTGGCGAAGGGAACCTTTTTCTCCTCGGAGCATCCCAAGACATTAAATATCTTGGTGATCTGCTTTATCCATGCTTCCGCCTTAAGTGGTTTTGGCTCTCCAATAAACTCCGGTGGTCCCAGCTCCTTGAACTGTTTAGCGGTGACCGTCCGAGAGTTTCCAGTGTTTCCACCTATATTTTGAATAGGAGCCGCTCTCGCCTGATGTTGCATGAATTGCATAAAGCCTCTGAACAATCCATCATTCATCATTTTGGTCCGTGTTGTTATTTGCATGAGAATTGTCGCCTTCCTGATGCACATTATCCAGATTATTGATATGTGGAGACTCAACGGTCTCTTGTGCTCCATTGCTATTCTCAACATTCTCGGATGTCATTTTCAGATATTGCCACAAAACAAAGGTTAATTAACATATAACATATTATCCCTATACTTTGACCGACCAATTAAATACCAAATAAACTTAGGTAGGTCATACTAGCGAAGGAATTTCTGCTCTCCCCTCCTAGTTCTAGTCTCACATCTTAGCCAGGGATCATATCCCTAAGCTTTGATACCAACTGTGACGCCCCCAAAATTAGGTATACATCACCCATCTAGAGTCGCCAGATACATGGTACAGAATTCAAATACAACTTAATAATACAACTATCGTGTACAATGCGACAAAACATAAACTGTGAGTTTGAATACAAATATTGTCTACTAAAGAGTATACAAACTCAAAAAGAGTCCTCATTACAATTATTATCACACTATTTTGCAGAATAGTGAGGACTACTAATGCACCATCTAGGAACATCACTCCGTTCCCCGACTCGTCCCAGCTATATTCTCATTTCCTGAAGAGAACAGTGAAAGAAAGGGTGAGAACAGTAAGAAATATTATGACTAAGATAATGTAGAATGAATTATTATTAGCCTTAAACAGTGTTAAACTGATACAATATAACAAACATCAAGTTTAACTACAGCGGAACAAGCAATCCATTAAAAGAGTCAAGTAGATAATAAAATCTACTATCTTTTATGATTTAAAAGATTTTTCATCACTTTTATCGCTGGGACTCAGCTTAATAAATAATCCACATCATCAAATCACCCCTGCACTACGGCCAAGGATATTCTTTAGTATCACGACCACAATTATCCATGCACTACGGGCCAAGAATATTTGTGTATTCATTAATGGTCATGATCATACCAACAACTGTCCATCAATGCACTATAGGCCAATGAGGACTTTTACCACATCATTTGTAACATTACGGTCATGATTACACTGAATAATCCCTGGTCATAATCATACCAAGTCCATCTATGCACTACAAAAGCCACGATGACTTTCAAAAAAATATAAACATGAGGATGATGACAATGATATAAGAATTCAATAAAACAAGTTCAAGAATTAATTTATACAGGAACTAATAATGTCCAAATTGTCAACATTATACTGCTTTGTAGAGTAAAATTCAAGAATGCTCAGAAGAAAATTTTCCATGAAAAGATACTGGATGAAGCGCAAATATCAAAGATATTCCACTAATTTCATGGAGTATAGAAGTCAAAACTTAAACCAACTGAGTATAATAAAGAATGGAATAACAAAAGAAATCACCACGCATGCGTATTCAGATGTAGATAAGTTATTCCAATGAATACTAAATAACGGAACCAAAGTCAAAGTAAATTGCATGCACTGGGATGTTCCAACAGAATAATAAAGAATGGAATAACAATAGAAATCACCATGCATGCGGTATTTCACATAGACAGGTTATTCCAACAGAATACTAATAAGGACGGAATCACGTCCGGCGTAAAACGCACAGACATGATATTCCAATAGAATAATAATAAAAAGCGAGAACCAGTCCCCAGAAACGCATGCATGTGATATTTCACGAGAATAATAAAGATTTTAATCGTCCCACAGAAAACGCATGCATGTGATATTCCAATGTAATAATAAAGGCGGAATAATAGAAGAATGTCACCAAGTATAGGGTAGCTCACAGATACAAAAGTTATTCCAATGTAATAATAAAGAATGGAATAACATAAGTTCTCTTCATGAATACAAAAGAATAACACCCCTTACGAGTACACAACAAATAATATTTCCTACCTTAAGAAGAAGAGTACTAGATATATAAGTAGTGAAGTAGCGAGTAATACTTTCTTCTTCTCTCTATAGTTTATCTTTCTAGTGTTTCAAATTGAATTCGTAAGAAAATAATGAAGGAATGAGCTTCTATTTATGTAAAAATGGATCAAGATAGTAATTAACTCATGAGCGGTCCAGATTGATTTACTTTAATCTGACGGTCCATATTTAAAGCAAAATCTTTTAAATAAAATATAATATATTCTATTTATAATCTAATAAAACTAATAACTTTATAAAAGATTTTATTATGCAAATACTACGCAGTGCACTATGCAAACACTATGCATAATAAAATATAATATATTCTAATCATTGTCTAATAAAATGTATAACTTTATAAAAGTATTCTATTTTATATAAAAAGATTTTACTATGCAAAAAACACTACGCAGACATTATGCATAATAGAATATAATATATTCTATTTATAGAATAACTTTATAAAAGTATTCATTTTATATAAAAGATTTTTATATTATTACATTAATAATACCAACAAAACCGAGTGACTTATCACGTAAGCATCAATAATTAATACCGCAGTGCTACTATGCAACCACGCCAGATATCGTATTTTTAACACACGGGTGTTTCAACAGTTAACAGTAAAACTTCGTCGTTATTTTCATAAAGTATTTTTGTCGTTTTTCAATCCGATAATAATTCCGTTGTGGGGTCCACTCATGATTGTGTCGTTGTATTTAACGAATATTTAAAACGAATATTCCCAACCAATAATATTATATAACAACTTGTGTACTTTGCAAAATTTATAAATATTACCCACAACTATAACATTATATCAATTTCACTCCATAATATTCAAAAATAATATTTATAGAAAATTCATCTTTATTCAAAAAGTTGGGGTTTTACATTGGTAATATTTATAAATTTTGCAAAGTAAGCAAATTGTTATAAAATATTCGATTGGTCGAGAAATATTCGTACGACGACACAATTATTGGTGGACCCCACAACAAAATTACTATCGAAGTTAAAAAACAACAAAAATATCTTTTTATAAAACTAACGGCGAAAGTTTTAACGTTAACTGTTGAAATACCCGTTGATAAAAGTACAGTAATACACGTCGTTACATAAATTAGTACTCCCCCGTGACAAAACCTTTCCCCCTTACCAAAATCATTTAATATATATATGTATATGTATATGTATATATATATATATATAACAACAGTTTAACGATAAAACTTTCGTCGTTATTTTTATAAAAAGATAATTATGTCATTTTTTAACTCTGACAATAATTTCATTTGTGGAGCCCACCAATGATTATGTCGTCATACGAATATTCCCCGACCAATCGAATATTTTAAAACTACTTGCTTACTTTGCAAAATTTGTAAATATTATCCACATCTATAACATTATATCAAATCCACACCATAATATTCAAAAATATATTTCGAGAAAAATTAATCTTTATTCATAAAACTTGGGGTCTTACACTATGAGTTTAACACTGTTGAAGGCTAACGATAATTTTTTCTGCATTATCTTAGTTATAATATTTCTTACTGGGCTAGTTGAGCTCACCCTTTTGCTTTCATTGTTCTCTTCAAAAAATGAGAACGTAGCTGGGATTAGTCGGGGAATGGAGTGACGGTCAGAGATGGTGGCTATAGTAGTCCTCACTATTTTATAAAATAGTGTGATAATAATTGTAATGAGGTCTCCATTTGAGTTTGGATATTGTCTAGAAGATAATATTCGTGTTAAAACTCTCAGTTATGTATTGTCGTATTTTACACGATAGTTGTATAATTAAGTTTGTATTTGAATTCTTTACCGTGTATTTGGCGAGTTAGAATGGATGATGTATACCTATTTTGGGGGCGTCACACTATTTGATCATATAAATTCTTAAAATAACTATAAGAGTAACTTTGTGCATGTTATTTAGTTTAAGTCGCATCTTCAATAACACAAAAATGTTAAAAGTATTGTTGGATTCGTCTTAGTTACATGTATCTTCATAACGATTGCAAAAGACATTCCCAAGCTCATCTGAAAATGAGAAAAAAATTAAGAAGAGATTAAGTTCATATTTGATGAAGTGCAAATGCTCCTTTTGTTAGGTTATTCTTCGAATCCTATTTGGAAAATAATTGTTAATATAAAAATAAAGAATTCTTATTTTTAATAAGAATATTATTAAGAAGTCTATTTGTAGTTAAACCTGATAATATAGTTGGTTAACTATTGGGTCAACCCATATTAACTAGAACCAAATGGGTTGGTTAACTATTTTATTTATTTAAGTTGGTTAAGGTTTGGAACCATATTTTTTTTAAAAAAATATAGATCCACACCGGTTAACTAATTTTCGACAAATTTTTGATTCAAAAAAATAATATTCAGTGATTATGTATACACTGTAAGACCCCAACTTTTATGAATAAAGAATAATTTTCTCGAAATATATTTTTGAATATTATGGTGTGGATTTGATATAATGTTATAGTTGTGGGTAATATTTACAAATTTTGAAAAGTAAGCAAGTGGTTATATAATATTCGATTGGTCGGGGAATATTCGTTTTAACGGGGAATATTAAATGCACGACGACATAATCATTAAGTGGACCTCAAGCGGAAGTATTGTCGTAGTTAGAAAAGCACAAAAATATCTTTCTATAAAAATAACTACGGAGGTGTTACCGTTAAAAGCATTGTTGAACTACCCAGTAGTAAAAGTATAGTAATGTCTGGCGTGGTTGAATAGTAGACACGATATTGATTATTGATGCTTACGTGAGAAGTCACTCGGTTATACTCAATTATTACTACGATAATTGTTGCATCATATCTCTCATATTATTGATTCAATTATTGTTACAGTATCATCTGCATAATATGTTATATTATTAAATCAATAATTGAGACGACAAAGTTATTCATATTATTATTTGCAATATTGACAATGTCTAGAAGTTCTGTCAAGGAGAGGTTTGTTCACCTAATTGCGCGCCAATAAGGAGAAATCCTATCGGAAAGCCCCCTCTTTCCTGGGAACGACCTGGTTGTTAAATATTGTGAATTATAATATTAATGATGAATAAGTTCGTGTTGATTAAAGATGAATTTTATAGTTCCATTGTGTTGGACTTATTTTGTGTTAGTATAATTGATGTCTGGAGATTATATTGTTCAATCGGGTATTCGGGACACTTTTTGTGTCAGAGTACTATTCACGAGTTACTATTCACGAGTTACTATTCATGAGTTACTATTCACAGGTTACTATTCATGAGTTACTATTCACGAGTTACTATTCACGAGGTACTATTCACCCGTAAGATATATTTCTTTTCGGTCCAAATTATTTTTGGGTACAATATTATTCCATGAGGAGATGTGCTAATTTTTCAGACCGCTGGTGGAAAGTTATAATAGTAAATCAATATGGATCGCTTGTTTTAAGTTTTAATAGTAAATCAGTATGGACCGTTGCTTTAAGTTTTAATAGTAAACCAATACGGACCGTCCGTTTAAAAGTAAATCAATCTGGATCGTTCATAAATTAGTTAATATTCAGTCCATTCTCCTATAAATAGAAGTTCATTCCTTCATTATTTCTTATGAATTCACTGAAACTCTAGAGAGAGAAACTATAGAGAGAAAGAAGAAAAGTATTCTGCTACTTCACTACTCCAATATCTAGTTTCTTCTAAGGTAAGGGATATTATTTGTTGTACTCGTAAGGGGTATTCTTTCTTTCTTATTCATGAAGAGAACTTCTATTATTCCATTCTTTATTATTTCATTGGAATAACTTTGTATCTGTGGCTACCCTATACTTGGTGAAATTCTTTCATTATTCCATTCTTATTATTATATTGGAATAACTTTGTTTATGCTAAATCCGCATACATGGTGAAATTCTTCTAATATTCCGCTTCTTTATTATTCTCGCGGAAAATCCCACATGCGCTTATTTGGACTGGTTCTATTATTTATTATTCGCCGGAATATCATCTGCGTGTGCGTTCTACGGGACTCGGGTTCTATTATTTATTATTCATTGGGAATAACTCATCATGCGATCTATCGCACGCATGGTGAATCCTTATGTTATTCCATTCTTTATTATTCTGTTGGAATAACCTGTCTATGTGGATTACCACATGCATGGTGAATGATCCTTCGTATTCATTCCTTATTAAATTGTGGAAATGATCTGTCTACGTGCATGGCGGGCAAAAATCCATTTATAGTTTCATATATTCTATTATACTCAGTTGGTTAAAGTTTTGGCTTCTATACTCCACGAAATTAGTGAAATATCCTTGATATTTGCGCTTCATCCAGTATCTTTTCATGGAAATATTCTTCTGAGCATTCTTGAATTTTACTTCACAAAGCAGTATTGTGACAACCCCAAAATAGGTCCATTCTATCCAACCTATCCTGAGTCGCCAAATACATGGTACAGAAAACAACTACAACTTTATTACAACAATTTGTCGTGCAAAATACAACAACAACATATCTTTGTGAGTTTGGATACAAATATATACCAAATGTGACTCATGTTCCAACCGTGGGACAGAGACTCACAATGACACCTTATATAAAGGTATAGTCAAAAACTGCTTTTAGAAATTAGAATCTTTGGGAAGTGCTCAAGGAAACCTTCGTACATGGGAGGCCATGCGTCCAGGTTATGATAGATATCATATGGCCACGTAATTATCTTGGTTGACCTAATAGACCCCAAAGAAAAAACGAGAAGATTACTATCATATTATTCCCAATGGTGAGTCTTCTCTTGACATATCATTATCTTCACTGTCTCTAAATGAGAATTATACTTCAAACAAACACCAAGATTATATAGGTAGTGCTTGTAAATATACTCAGCAAGTGGATGAGCACAACCCTGTCTTATGATGACACGAGGTTGTATGTCATTAGACATCTTGTATGATAGTGGCAAAACACCCTTCCAACGTTGGGTTCGCTTCACCCTATTTGATTCACCAAATATAACTACTAAATGATGACCATCGATTCTATTCCCTCATTACTCCCCGCTTTCGACCCAAATTACACACCCTTATTACCCGAAAAGAAATGTGAAATGTAAGGGTGAGCACAACTAGCCCAATAAAGAATATAATGACTAAAGATAATTAAATTATCAACAGCCTTCATCAATAATAAATCAGAGATTTAGAACATATGGTAGATGATAAAAATTGTAACCATAGTTGCAGCGGAACGAGCAATCCATTAGAAGAGTAAAATAGACTATGAAGTCTATTATCTTCTCCATGTTAAAAATCCACCAACAATGTTTTATCCCTATAACATCAATCAATAATTCTGGTCCACAATCATATGAATAACTCATAATCATAATTGTAGTTCTAAATTCCTCTTCTCATCCGGGATTTAAGATAATTTTCATCACCTATCTTTTTACGAAACATCAAAGATCATGGTTACACCAAATCACATTTCCTTTTCATAATCATACTAATAACTTCATCTTTGCACTATGGCCAAAGATATTCATTTGTATCACCAGTTGGTCATGTTCATCTCAACACCTGTTCATCTTTGCACTACTGGCCAAAGATATTCAACAACATGTCATCTTTTTGCACTACGGGCCAAAGATATTCATCAACAATTCATCTTTGCACTACAGGCCAAAGATATTCCTCAACAGTTCATATTTGCATTATAGGCCAAATATATTCATCAACAGTTCATATTTGCACTACAGGCCAAATATATTATTATCTCAAAGAAATATATAATCATTTCAGAATTTATATAAACAATAATTATAACCATGTTGATCAATTCACCTTTGCACTTAAGCTAAAGATATTCAATTATAAATTCAATGGTCATGATCATACCAGTCAACAATTCAACTTTGCACTACTGGCCAAAGAGAACCCATAGTCATGATCATACCAAAAATCTACCCATCTTTACACTCAAGTCAAAGAGAAATATCATCATTAGGGTTATAAAAATGTTATATATGATAAAATAATATGATCAACATACAGTTTTAATCTCAAGAGTAATATTCATAAATCAACTATAATTTGGTTAGAAAAAGAAACTAATTTTGTCATGAATAGTAACTCGTAAATAGTAACCCATGAATAGTAATTTCATGAATAGTAACTCATGAATAGTAACTCGTGAATAGTAACTCGTGAATAGTAAACCCGACACAAAAAGGTAGAAATTCCACAATAAAATCCATACCAATATTTCGGTATAATGATATTGAAATAACATTTCTTAAACTTATAAATAATTTATTTTAATTGTTTACACTATACTAAATAATGCATTTAATCATTCTAAAATGCCAAACTCATAAGATTTCATCACCAATAACCAAAACCCTCATCAAAAATTTGCATATAACTCATGTATGATTCTCAAGCCATAAAATTATATTTTTCAATTTTCTTACTTCACATAACATATTTAATTCATTTACTCATAACTAGTCCATTTTCATGAAAAATACAAAATCAGTTCCAAAAATATTTCTTTTCTGAGATTTAGCAGAATATAGTCCCATATTGAACATATATTTTTCTCAGAATTTTTAAAATTCATTTACTATTTTTCATATGGCCAAAATCGTCGAATATTTAGATATTTATCATAAATTGTACTTTTATCTGAAAATTCCAAAATTCACAGAGTACACTAATATTATATAGATGTACTCCCAATAAAAATTTCATCAATTTTGGAGTTAACCACAAGGAGTTATAAGCGGTTACTTTTAAAATAGTCTTTTCCCGTAAAATTCATAACTCTTAATCTATACATCCAAAAATCGCCATTTTTGGACACAATCAATAAAACTCATCAAATTATCATTTCAAATTTTTCCAGAATTTTTAAACGTCTGAAAAGTTACGAAACATGAAAAACATAACAACTCTTAAAATCCCTTACCTCAAAAGAGCAGTACTTCTAACTTGAATATCGGATGAAAAACCGAAGGAAACTTCTACTAAATAGCAACTCTCAAAGTATCTAAATACTCTCAAAAATATGCTTGATAATATAGAGAGAAAGAAAACTTGTTTCTGGTGTGATTTTCAATTCTAACATAAGCACCTATTTATAGGAAAATGCTAGAACGCCAAAGGAGACTAAAATAATAAATTAATAATATTTCTCTCTTCCTTCTACGCATCTTTTCTTTGAAAAAGCCAGCATGCCATTTTTGAAAATTTTCCAGCAGCTCACATGTGTTCAACAACCAAAGTGGGTCCCACCCATAAATTAATAAAAATCATTTTATTTTCCAAAACTTCAACAATTCATAGAAAATAGCTTGGTTATCAAAAAAATATGAATTTTATGTCCATTCTGACTGAAATCGAATTCTCTACAACTTTGTAGCTTTGAGTTTTTCCAAATTCCAAACTGAAAATATCTGAAATCCATAAACGGATGATTTTAAACATCGTTTCAACACCTTTTAAAATTCATAACAAATCATGCGTTAATTTTCAACGGTTCAAAATTTGTGGACATATACTTAACTCATATATGTATAACATATCCAAAAATTACAATGATCCAACGGTCAGATCAAAATTATAACTCACGCAATAGAGCTTTAAGAACACTGATTTGATCTTTTAATACCTCCAATCCGATAAAATACTGATAAAACACCTCAACATTAATTCCTTCATTTATAACCACATAAATAAATCCATCATTTATATCCGCATCAAATAAGTATTTCCTTATCATATAAATCAATAAATAATTATTCACAAATAATATTACAAAATCACGATTATGATAACCAAAGTTCCTCCTGTGAGAGGGGCTTTCGATAAGGATTTCTCCTTACTGGCGCGCAATTAGGTGACCAAACCTCTCATTGACAGAACTTTCTAGACATTATCAATAATTCTATCTAATAATATTATTCGAATAATATGAATTATTGATCTGATAATGGAAAATTCTGTGCAGTGACAATTATTGAACAATAATAATATAAAATTTCAACGTAGCAATTATTGAATCAATAAAATAAAATATTGAATAGTAATTACTGTAACAATTATTGAGTAGTGCCTTCTTACGTAAGAATCAATAATTCAAAAATACTGTGCAATACCGTGTGCTACTGTGCAACAACGCATATTACTTTACTTTACCCACCGGGTATTCCAACAGTGTTAACGGTAATGATTACACTGTTATTTGTAAAAATTCAATTTTTGTCGTTTTCTTCATCTGACAGTTGTTTGTTATGGGGCCCATAAATAGCTGCGCCGTCGTACGAATAATCCCTGACAGAAAGAATATTCCACGACCAAACGAATATTCCCCGATAACAATGAATATTATATAAACACTTGTTTATTTTGAAAAAAATCATATATCACCCTTAACTTTAACCTTTTATCAATTTAACCATTTACTAAATAGGAAAATTAAATACTTTTATTTCATAAAATTTGGGGTCTTACAAGTATCATGTTGACAATTTGGACGTTATTGAGTTCAGGATAAATTAACTTATAAATCTTTAAAATTTATTCTTGAACTTGTTTTATTGAATTGTCATCATCCTCATGCTTATATTATGTTGAAAATCATCTTTGGCTTACGTGCATAGATGGACTTGGTATGATTATGACCAGGGATTATTCGGTATAATCATAACCATAATGTGACGAATGATATGGTAAAAGTCCTCATTGGCCTGTAGTTCATTGGTGGATAGTTGTTGGTATGATTATGACCAGGGATTATTCGGTATAGTCATGACCATTGATGATTACATGAATATCCTTGGTAGTGGAGCGAGGATGATTCGATTTTATTTATTAAAGTCGAGTCTCGGTGATAAAGTTGATGAAAAACTTTTTAAATCATAGAAGATAGTAGATTTTATACTTTACTTGACTCTTCTAATGGATTGTTTAATCCGCTGCAGTTAAACTTGTTGTCTATTATATTATTCTACCAGTTTAACATTATTGAAGGCTAATGATAATTTATTTTGCATTATCTTAGTCATAATATTTCTTACTGAGCTAGTTGAGCTCACCCTTTCTTTCACTGTTTTCTTCAGGAAATGAGAACGTAGCTGGGACTAGTCGAGGAACAGAGTGATGGTCCTAGATGGTGCATTAGTAGTCCTCATTATTCTGTGAAATAGTGTGATAATAAATGTAATGAGGACTCCATTGAGTGTGGATATTGTCTAGATGACAATATTTGTATTAAAACTCATGACTATGTTTTGTCGTATTTTTTACGTGGTGTTGTATAATTAAGTTGTATTTATATTCAGTACCTTATATCTGGCGACCCAAGATGGGTGATGTATACCTGTTTTGGGGGCGTCACATACACCCCCACCCCCACCCCCATCCCCATCCCCATCCCCATCCCCACTCCACCCTCCACCCTTAACCCTCTCCCCTCTCACAAAAAATACTTCATCCGTTCTAAAAGATAGTTGTTTTAGAAGAAAAAAATTGTTCTATAATGTTTGTCGTTTACAACTTTCGAGGAGAATAAATTACTCCCTCCGTTCCTAAAAGATTGTCGTTTAAAGTTTTGGCACATGAATTAAGGAAGTGTCATTTACCAAGTAAAATTTGTTTGAAATTCCTTCACTACCCCTTTGTGGGAAATTGAAAACTATTAATAATGGGAAGAGAATTTCTTGGGACAATGAGAGATGGTAGGGGTAATATAGAAAAGTAAATAATTTATTCTCCTTGAAAGTTGTAAACGACAAACTTTTTGAAACAAATTTTTTCTCCTAAAACGACAATCTTTTAGGAACGGAGGGAGTATTTACTTTCTTATATTACCCCTACCTTCTTTCATTGTTCCAAGAAATTCTCTCCCTTGTATTAATAGTTTTCAATTTCCCATAAAGGGGTAGTGATGGAATTTCAAACAAATTTTAATTGTTAAATGATAGTATTAAATGACTTTCTTAATCCATGTGCCAAAATCTTAAACGACAATCTTTTAGGAACGGACACTACAAAAAAACATGTCATAGGCGACGGGGTTATTGGCGACGGCCCAATAACCGTCGATAATGACCTTAATGTAAACGGTCTCGCCGTCGCGAATGGGTGCCGTCGATGATAACACTTTCCCAGGGGAAAAAGGTGCGAAAATTTGGTAGTGGAGGGAAAACTCATTGGCCACGGCTATAAATGCTAAAGTCGACGGCAACGCCGTCGTGAAAGACTCACTTGCGACGGTACACGAATGACGGGATACGCCATCGAGAATGAGGTCTTATTTTTAATCCCCAGATTCAATTTCTTTTTCCTCTCCATTTCCTTCCCTCGCGTTTCTGTTCCTTCCCTCTGTTTCTCTAAATGTAAAATCATTTGTCTTGGTTGGTCGCCGCCATCGTTTCTCACAAATCGTTCATTGCGTCGATCCTCGCAAGTCGGTCCACCACCGTTTAGCCTCCCCTTTCTTCCTCCCCTTTCTTTGCTTTGATCTGATCTTGTTACAATATTCTCCCCAATTTTGTCCCTCTCACTCTGGTTCTACATTTCTCATTCTTTGGCTTCCATTATTAAGTTACACTTATTTTCTTCTTATAAATTGCATTCTAATTTATTCTTTGTTAGGGTTTAATCTGAGTTTTTTTTTAATACCTGTATGTTTTTTTTTTCTTCCATTAGTAGTATGTATGTCAGTTCATGTATATATAAGCACTTTACTTTCTTTTATAATTTTTGTGTTCTAATTGCATGCTATTATCTAAATGTTCAAGCTTTGATTTTTTGTTTCTTTTAGTGGGTATATGTGTTCAAATTCTTTGGCACTTGCTGGGTATGAATTTTTCTGTGATTGAATTAGTTTTCATGTATTATCTATTATAGGAGACTTATCATCTGTTTGTTAATTTCCGTTGTCAAATACTCCATCCGTTTCCAAAATTAAAGATGCATTTTGGTTTTTAGCTTATTTTTAGACTATTAGGTGAAATGAAGTTCCTGCCATTTTGGTCGATTGAGTACTATCATGCCATCACTACACATTACTAAGTTATGTGGACTTGGATGGAATGTCTAGTCGGATGCAGGTATTTTTGAGTTATGTAACCTGATTTGTATAATACCTATATTAAAACTTCCTTAACATTACATTATGTTCAATTGAATCGTCAAATCGTGTACAATACATTACATTATGTTATTGTATAATGTAATGGTGAATAACATTACATTACGGTTCAATTGTATAATACCTATGTTAAAACTTCCTTAACATTACATGTAAAACCCCAACTTTTTGAATAAAGATGAATTTTTTATAAATATTATTTTTGAATATTATGGAGTGAAATTGATATAATGTTATATTTGTGGGTAATATTTATAAATTTTGCAAAGTATGCAAGTTGTTATATAATATTCGATTGGTGGGGAATATTCATTTTAACGAGGGAATATTAAATACAACGACACAATCATTGGTGGACCCATAACATAATTATTGTCGGATTGAGAAAGCGATAAAAAAATACTTTATGAAAATAACGGCGGAAGTTTTACTGTTAAGCTATTTGAAACACCCGGTGTTAAAAACACGATGTCTGCGTGGTTGCGTAGTAGCACTACACGGTATTGATTATTGATGCTTACGTGAGAAGTCACTCGGTTATACTCAATTATTGCTATAGTAAATCTTTGCATCATATCTATCATATTATTGATTCAATTATTGTCACAAATTATCATCTCGTATAAAATGTTTTTTAAATCAATACTGAGAGGCGACAAAGTTATTCATATAAATAGAATATATTATATTCTATTATGCATAGTGTTTCATTATTATCTCGCATAGTGTTTTGCATAGTAAAATCTTTTATATAAAGCAGAATACTTTTATAAAGTTATATATTTTATTAGACAATAATTAGAATATATTATATTTTATTATGCATAGTGTTTGCATAGTGCCTGCATAGTGTTTGCATAGTAAAATCTTTTATAAAGTTATTCGTTTTATTAGATTATAAATAGAATATATTATATTTTATTTAAAAGATTTTGCTTTAAATATGGACCGTCAGATTAAAGTAAATCAATCTGGACCGTTCATGAGTTAGTTACTATGCAATCCATTTTTCTATAAATAGAAGCTCATTCCTTCATTATTTTCTTACGAATTCACTGAAACTCTAGAGAGATAAACTATAGAGATAAAGAAGAAAAGTATTCTACTACTTCACTACTCATATATCCAGTACTCTTCTTCTTAAGGTAGGGAATATTATTTGTTGTACTCGTAAGGGGTGTTATTCTTTTATATTCATGAAGAGAACTTATGTTATTCCATTCTTTATTATTACATTGGAATAACTTTTGTATCTGTGAGCTACCCTATACTTGGTGACATTCTTCTATTATTAAAGTCTTTATTATTGGTTGGAATATCACATGCATGCGTTTTCGTCGGACTGATTAAAATCTTTATTATTACATTGGAATATCACATGCACATGCATAGTTTTTTCTGTGGGACACAGTTAAAATCTTTATTATTATTCTATTGGAATATCCTTTACATGCGTTTTTCTGTGGGACTGATTAAAATCTTATTAGTATTACATTGGAATAATGCATACATCACATCTGAACTACCGCATGCATGGTGATTTCGTTGTTATTCCATTCTTTATTATTACGTTGGAACATCGCAGCCGGATAATTTCGCTTTGACCTAGTTCCGTTATTTAGTATTCTATTGGAATAACCTGTCTATGTGAAGTACCTCATGCATGGTGATTTCTTTTGTTATTCCATTCTTTATTATATTCAGTTGGTTAAAGTTTTGACTTCTATACTCCATGAAATTAGTGGAATATCGTTGATATTTATGTTTCATCCAGTATCTATTCATGGAAATATTCTTCTGAGCATTCTTGAATTTTACTCTATAAAGTAGTATCATTTGGACATTATTAGTTCCTGGATAAATTAATTCTTGAACTTGTTTTATTGAATTCTTATATCATTGTCATCATCCTCATGTTTATATTTTTTGAAAGTCATACGTGGCTTCAGTGGTGCGTAGATGGACTTGATATGATTATGACCGAGGGATTATTGATTGTAATCATAATAGTAATGTTACAAATGATGTGGTAAAAGTCCTCATTGGCCCATAGTGCATTGATGGATAGTTGTTGGCATGATCATGACCATTAATGAATACACAAATATTCTTGGCCCGTAGTGCATGGATAATTATGGTCGTGATACTAAAGAATATCCTTGACCGTAGTGCAGGGGTGATTCGATGATGTGGATTATTTATTAAGCTGAGTCCCAGCGATAAAAGTCATGAAAAACCTTTTAAATCATAGAAGATAGTAGATTTTATTCTCTACTTGACTTTTCTAATGAATTGCTTGTTCCGTTGCAGTTAAACTTGATGTTTGTTATATTTTATCAATTTAACACTGTTGAAGGCTAATGATAATTTATTCTGCATTATCTTAGTCATAATATTTCTTACTGGGCTAGTTGAGCTCACCCTTTCTTTCACTGTTCTCTTCAGGAAATGAGAATATAACTGGTACGAGTCGGGGAACGGAGTGATGGACCAAAGGATATCATTAGTAGTCCTCACCATTCTGTGAAATAGTGTGTTAATAAATGTATTGAGGACTTATTTTGAGTTTTATTGCTGTCTAGAAGACAATGTTTGTATTAAAACTCACAGCTCATGTTGCATATTTAAAATTGTATTTGAATTTTGTACCATGTATTTGACGACTCCAGATGGGTGATGTATGCCTTTTTTGGGGGCGTCACAGTTGGTATCAAAGCTTAGGGATATGATCCCTGGCTAAGATGTGAGACTAGAACTAGGAGCGGAGAGACGGGGAATTCCTTCGTTAGTATGACCTACTTAAATTTATTTTGTATTTAATTGGTTGGTCAGAGTTTAGAGATAATATGTTACATGTCAACTAACCCTTGTTTTGTAGCAGTATCTAAAAATGACATCCGAGAATGTTTAGAATAGCAATGGAGCACAAGAGACCGTTGAGTTTCCACATATCAATAATCAGGAGAATGTGTATCAGGAAGGCGAGAATCCTCATGCAAACAACAACACTGACCAAATGATGAATGATGGATTGTTCAGAGGCTTTATGCAATTCATGCAACATCAGGCGAGAGCGGCTCCTGTCCAAAATATAGGTGGAAACATTGGAAACTCTCGGACGGTCACCGCTAAACAGTTCAAGGAGCTGGGACCACCGAAGTTTATTGGAGAGCCAAAACCACTTAAGGCGGAAGCATGGATAAAGCAGATCACCAAGATATTTGATGTCTTGGGATGCTCCGGGGAGCAAAAGGTTCCATTCGCCACCTTCATGTTGCGTGAAGAGGCAGATTACTGGTGGGAATTTGTAAAACGTACCTAGCCTGACTCACTCAAGATGTCTTGGGAGAAGTTCCAAGAGCTATTCAACGACAAGTACTTTCCCGAAAGTATTCGTCACATGAAAGAGGTGAAGTTTATCAAGTTGGAACAAAACAATATGACCGTGTCATAATACGAGGCTAAATTTGCGGAGTTATCCCGGTTTGCATCCCATTTGGTCGATAATGAGGAGTGAATGGCGAATGAATGTTTTTAAGAGGTTTAAAGCAGGAGATACGTCAATATCTTATTTCTCATAAACCGTGTTTGTACTCGGATGTTATAAATAGGGCTCGATTATTGGAGCGTATGATAGCGAGTCAAATGCAACCAAGAAAGCGGTAAATGACATGAAAATACCGGTGGTATCGGTCATCAAAAAGCGGTGACAACAAACGTGGAGGTAATCAACATGCGAAATGGTAATCATGGCAAGATAGTAAAATGGACATTTCAAGAAAAGGAGATTCAATGATGATGAAAAGACGTCCACCATCAAAGAACCGTGGTTAAGGAAGGAGAAACGACCACTTATCATATGCTTCAAATGCGAGGAGGAGGGACATATCGGTCAAGCTGCGATGCCATCAAAGCGTGTTATAATTGTGGAAGAGAAGGTCACTAGCCGATTTTGTCGTTCATAGAAGAAAAGTTCAAGCTAGGATGGAGGCACCAAAGGTCATCTAAAAAGTCAAAGCCGGTGGTGTGAGGAGAGCATTTATCGTGACCTCCCAAAAGCAAGGAACCCGAATGAGGTCATCACGGGTAAGCTTATCATAAACTCTAGCGAAGTCTATACCTTATTTGATCTGGGTTCTACCCATTCTTTTATTTCTCCTACTTGCGCTCAACGATTAAATTTGACTCCAGAGAAATTAGACTTTGACTTATCTATAGAAAGTCCGTTAGGAGAAACCTTCATTACATCCACTGTTTATAAGTCTTGTTTGGTTCAAGTTGGTACCCACACATTACCTGTCGATCTTATTTCATTGAAAATACTTGCATTTGATGTAATTCTAGGGATTGATTGGTTAACTACTCATCATGCAAAAATTGATTATTTTTGTAAGGTTGTTAGCTTTCATATTCCTAATCAACCTATTATGCGAATTCAAGCAACCAAACCATTAAAATCAATCACTGTCATCTTAAGCCATAAATCTATTCGTTTATTAAAAAATGGATGTCAAGCTTTCTTAGCTCATGTCACGGATCTAAACAAAAATACGTCAGTTTTGAATGATATTTTTATTGTTAATGAATTTCTGACGTATTCCACGAAGAACTTCTAGCCTACCCCAGGCGTGAAATTGAATTTTGTATCGACCTTGAACACGGTACAAAACCCTATTTCCAAAGCCCCATATCGAATGGCTTCTATTGAACTTCGAGAATTAAAGACCCAACTTCTGAGGAATTGTTAGACATCGGTTTCATTCGTCCTAGTACTTCTCATTGGGGTGCTCTGTTACTATTCGTGAATAAGAAAGATGGGAGTATCGACTTTGTATTGATTATCGAGAGTTGAATCATGTCACCATCAAAATAGGTACCCATTGCCACGTATTGATGACTGTTTGACCGGTTGCAAGGAGCTAAATTCTTTTCAAAGATTGATCTTCGTTAGGATATCACCAATTGAAGATTAGAACCGATGACATTCCAAAGGCGGCTTTTAGAACTTCGATGCGGGCATTATGAATTTCTAGTCATGTCCTTTGGATTGACTAATGCTCTTCTTTGCCTTCATAGATATGATGAACCAAAAGTATTGAGGAATATTTGGATCACTTTGTGGTCTTTATTGATGACATCCTCATATGTTCCAAAACCCGTGAAGATCATATGAGCAACACTTGAGGTCGATACTCCAAAAAGCCGTGTGAATACAAGCTTTATGCCGAGTTGAAGAAATGCGAGTTCGGCTTGAGGAAGTAGCATTCCTTGGGCACGTGGTATCAAGTCATGGAATATCTATTGACCCAAAGAAAGATTGAAGCTATTCAAAGTCGGGAGCAACCTAAATCGATGATAGAAGTCACGTAGCTTTCTCGGCTTTATTTGGTTATTATCGGAGATTCGTAGAAGGGTTTTCTCGAATCACTACTCCACTAACTCAGCTGACTCGGAAAGATACAAAGTTCGGTTGGAGTAAGGAATGTGAGAAGAGTTTTCAAGAAATCAAGATGAGACTTATTTCAGCACTTGTTCTGACAATACCATCTGGTTCGGAGGGGTTTGTTGTCTACAGTGATGCTTCGAGCAAAGGGTTAGGATGTGTTCTCATGCAACATGGGAAAGTCATAGCCTATGCCTCACGATAACTCAAAGAATATGAGAGGAATTATCCTACTCATGATCTAGAGTTGGCAGTTGTTGTCTCCGCACTAAAGATTTGGAGGCATTACTTGTATGGGGAGAAAGTTGAAATCTTTACGGATCATAAAAGCCTCAAATATTTCTTCACTCAAAAGGAACTCAACATGCGACAACGACGTTGGCTTTAACTATTGAAAGATTATGATCATACCATCCAATACCATCCCGAAAGCGAGCGTGGTGGTGGCGCGTTGAGTAGAAGATCATATGCGAGTGCGAGTGCAATATTGTCAATATAAAGCCCATTTTGTATGACTTGCAAAGGATAGAGATAGAGATAAAGACTCGGGGACCCACGTGATGATGGCGAATATACGAGTAGAACCGACTTTAATTGATAAAATTAAAGCTGCTCAAGTTACAGATCCGGAGCTGATGTGTATGAGGAAGAAAGTGCAAGAAGGTGCGATGCCAGAAGCAAGAATCGATGATGAATGAATACTTCGAGTCAACTCCAGACTTTGTGTTCCTAACGATCCTGAGTTAAAGTATAAAATCATGATGGAGGCGCACAACACACCGTTTGCAATCCATCTTGGGAGTACTAAAATGTATCGTGATCTTCGTCATACATTTTGGTGGAGCAATATGAAGAGAGAGATAGCGCTGTTTATCTCAAGGTGTCTAACTTGTCAATGAGTCAAGGCGGAGCATCAAGTACCAAAAGGTCCATTGCAACCACTTGAAATTCCAGAATGGAAGTGGGAGCACATTACCATGGATTTCGTTACTGGTCTTCCCAAGGTTTCTTAAGGCATTGATGCAATTTGGGTCATTGTTGATAGATTTACCAAATCTGCTCATTTCTTACCAATACGAGAAACTTATACACTTGAACGTCTTGCTCGTATGTACAAAAACGAGATTATAAGACTGCATGGTATGCCAGTATCCATAGTTTCTGATCGAGACCCAAGATTCACTTCACGATTTTTGGTTAGTTTACAAAAAGCTATGGGCACGGATTTACGATTTAGTTCGGCATATCATCCTCAGACGGACGGACAATCAGAGAGGACTATTTAAACTCTTGAAAATTTATTAAGACTCTGTGTCCTTGACTTCAAGGGAAGTTGGGACAAGTTCTTACCGTTGGTGGAGTTTTCCTACAACAACAGTTATCAAGCAAGTATTGGCATGGCCCCATTCGAGGTGTTATATGGAAGAAAGTGTAGTTCTCCAGTATGCTGGGATGAGGTGGGTGAAGCAACGTTGTTGGGACCAGAGTTGGTACGTATGACTACGAAAAAGATTCAAACAATCCGACAACGTATAAAGACCTCACAAGATCGACAAAAGAGTTTTGCTGATCTTCATCGAAAGGACGTGGAATTCGATATAGGAGATCATGTGTTGTTACGTGTTGCTCCATGGAAATGAGTTACGAGATTTGGAAAGAGAGGAAAGCTCAATCCTCGATTCATTGGCCCATTTTTAATCCTCGATCGAATAGGGCGTGGCTATAGACTCGCTTTTTACCGCCAAGTATGTCTCATGTTCATAACGTTTTTCATATATCCATGTTACGTAAATATGTGGAAGACCCAAACCACATTATTGAGTTAGAACCAGACGAAATAGCGGAAGATTTGACATATGAAGAGGTTCCTGTTCAAATCTTGGATAAGAAGGAATATATTCTACGCTCCAAGGTTATACCTCAAGTCAAAGTTTTGTGGAGAAACCACGATGTTGAGGAAATGACTTGGGAGTTAGAATCTGAAATGAAATCAAGGTATCCTTACCTCTTCGATATACCAGATACGTATCTTAATTTCGAGGGTGAAATTTCATAAGAAGGGGAGGTTGTAAAACCCCAACTTTTTGAATAAAGATGAATTTTCTATAATATTATTTTTGAATATTATGGAGTGAAATTGATATAATGTTATAGTTATGGGTAATATTTATAAATTTTGCAAAGTAAGCAAGTTCTTATATAATATTCGATTGGTCGGGGAATATTCGTTTTAACGAGGAATATTCGCATTACAACGACACAATCATTGGTGGACCCTATTAATGAAATTATTGTCGGATTGAGAAAAGCGACAAAAATACTTTATGAAAATAACGGCGGAAGTTTTACCATTAATACTGTTGAACTACTCGGTAGTAAAAGTACAGAAATACGCGTGGTTGCATAGTAGCACACGGGATTGATGCTTATGTTATAAGTCACTCAGTTTTGTTTTATTGGTATTATTAATGTAATAATCTGAGAAAATCTTTTTATATAAAAGCAGAATAATTTTATAAAGTTATTCTATAAATAGAATATATTATATTCTATTATGCATAGTGTTGCATAATTATGCGTATAGTATTTTGTATAGTAAAATCTTTTTATATAAAACAAAATACTTTTATAAAGTTATCATTTTTATTAGACAATAATTAGAATATATTATATTTTATTATGCATAGTGTTTGTATAAGTACTGCATAGTATTTGCATAGTAAAATCTTTTATAAAGTTATTCGTTTTATTAGATTATAAATAGAATATATTATATTTTATTTAAAAGATTTTGCTTTAAATATGGATAGTCGGATTAAAGTAAATCAATCTGGACCGTTCATGAGTTAGTTACTATGCAGTCCATTTTTCTATAAATAGAAGCTCATTCCTTCATTATTTTCTTACGAATTCACTGAAACTCTAAAGAGATAAACTATAGAGAGAAAGAATAAAAGTATTCTACTACTTCACTACTCATATATCCAGTACTTTACTTCTTAAGGTAGGGAATATTATTTGTTGTACTTGTAAGGGGTGTTATTCTTTTGTATTCATGAAGAGAACTTATGTTATTCCATTCTTTATTATTACATTGGAATAACTTTTGTATCATGCTGGCTACTACCCTATACTTGGTGACATTCTTCTATTATTCCGTCTTTATTATTGGTTGGAATATCACATGCATGCGTTTCATGGGACCGATTAAAATCTTTATTATTACATTAGAATATATCACATCATGCGTTTTTTTCTGTGGGACTGGTTTCGCTCTTTATTATTATTACATTGGAATATCTTGTCATGCATGCATTTACGTAGGACTGATTACATCTTAATAGTATTACATTGGAATAACATGTACATCACAAGTATCCGCATGCATGGTGATTTGTTGTTATTCCATTCTTTATTATTCTGTTGGAACATCCTGTCGGTGCGAATTTCACCTGACTTGGTTCCATTATTTGGTATTCTGTTAGAATAACCTGTCTATGCGAAGTACCGCATACATGATGATTTCTTTTGTTATTCCATTCTTTATTATATTCAGTTGGTTAAAGTTTTGACTTCTATACTCCATGAAATTAGTGGAATATCCTTAATATTTGCGCTTCATCCAGTATCTTTTCATGGAAATATTCTTCTGAGCATTCTTGAATTTTTACTCTACAAAGCAGTATCATTTGGACATTATTAGTTCTTGGATAAATTAATTCTTGAACTTATTTTTTTATTGAATTCTTATATCATTGTCATCATCCTCATGTTTATATTTTTTGAAAGTCATCTGTGGCTTGTAGTGCATATATGGACTTGGTATGATTATGTTCAGGGATTATTTGGTGTAATCATGACCGTAATGTTACAAATGATGTGGTAAAAGTCCTCATTGTCCCGTAGTGTATTGATGGACAGTTGTTGGCATGATCATGACCATTAATGAATACACAAATATTCTTGGCCCGTAGTGCATGGATAATTATGGTTGTGATACAAAAGAATATCCTTGACCGTAGTGCATGGGTGATTCGATGATGTGGATTATTTATTAAGTTGAGTCCCAGCGATAAAAGTCATGAAAAACCTTTTAAATCATAGAAGATAGTAGATTTTATTCTCTACTTGACTCTTCTAATGGATTGCTTGTTCCGTTGTAGTTAAACTTGATGTTTGTTATATTTTATCAGTTTTACACTGTTGAAGGCTAATGATAATTTATTCTGCATTATCTTAGTCATAATATTTTTCTTGGGCTAGTTGAGCTCACCCTTTTTCTTTCTTTATTCTCTTTGAAATGAGAATATAAATTTGGTACGAGTCGGGAGCGGAGTGATGGACCAATGGATAGCATTAGTAGTCCTCACTATTCTGTGAAATAGTGTGTTAATAAATGTATTAAGGACTTATTTTGAGTTTTATTGCTGTCTAGAAGACAATGTTTGTATTAAAACTCACAGTTCATGTTGCATATTTAAAATTGTATTTGAATTTTGTATCATGTATTTGACGACTCAAGATGGGTGATGTGTACCTATTTTGGGGGCGTCACATTACATTATATTTCAAATCATGTAAATAAACAAAGGGCATAATTGATTTGGTTTTGGTAAGTACATATGTTAAATGACATAATCAAGAGACATAATCAAGGGCATAATGATGTGTGTGTATTGCGTGTTTCTTATCAAGCTTAAGGACTGCCATTCTTTTCTTTGTAATACTCCAATGAGAATATTGGCTCAATAATCAAACTTATCATTATGATTATTGCATTTGCATATATAGCAGCCTATAATGCATAGACCAAGATGTCTGTTGATCGAAGTTGGATGGAACGTAGGGTAGCCAGTGATAGGAATGGGCTTAGCTCTGAGTATCGTAGTGGGGTTGAATAGTTTCTTAACTTCGCGTTTGAGCAAGTCAGCGGCGATGAGATCAGATATCCTTGTAAGAGGTGTCTGAATGAAGTGTGGAAGGAAAAGAGTGATGTCATGTGCGACTTATTTGCGTATAGGTTCAAGCAGGGTTATACGACATGGATCTATCATGGGGAAACCGGTTGGATGAGCATGAATCGTAACGAGAATCCGGAGGTGTGAAACCTTTGGTGCATTTCTTAACATGATAATCGAAGGCGATGGTTCATAGTTCCGAGTGGAATCTGACGGGGATGGCGAAAGCGTCGAAAGCAAGAGCCGAATGATGGGGTTAAGGGTTTTATGAGTTATTGCATGAAGCAATGACGCTTCGTATGTATGGCCAGCACTTAAAAAAACACACCGCCTTATCTGCCGTGACTAAGTTTTTACACTTCAAG
Source organism: Panax quinquefolius (assembly GCA_020205615.1). Taxonomy (NCBI): domain Eukaryota; kingdom Viridiplantae; phylum Streptophyta; class Magnoliopsida; order Apiales; family Araliaceae; genus Panax; species Panax quinquefolius. Next base: position 32,339,422 of record CM035172.1, on the reverse strand, counting down.
AACGAGCATGACTGTAGCGAGAGAGGTTTTAATGAACTTTTAAGCATTATGAAGGAGTGCTTACTTGCAGGCAATAAGTTACTGGAGTCGTACTATGATGTGAAGAAAATGGTCAAAAGGCTCAATCTAGGGTATGAGAAGATTGTTGCTTGTGAAAATAACTGTATGTTATATTACGGTGATGTCAATAAAGATAAGAGGTCATGTGATATTTGTGGTACAAGTAGATACTGTGAACAGCACAAGAAAAAGGGAAAAGACGTGCCGAGAAAGATCTTACGTTATTTTCCCATTGCCCCGAGGCTTCAGTGGTTGTTCATGTCAACACATACCGCCGAGGATATGAGGTGGCACTCTACACGGGATATAGTCGAAGGGGATTCTGCTAGAGAATCCCCCCAGGCGCCGCTTATATGCCGTGTCGGGACTTCTAGGTAATATATACATTATGTTTGTATTAATTATTTAGTTCTTTTATATATTCTTTGCAATTTAGAAATTTAACCGCCTTCATTTTTAGTATCCTTGACGCGACGCCAAGGAACACGTTGCTTGGGATCGTCCGCAACCGATTCTCTAGCCCGTGGATGAGGTGGGCGGATGTGGATGACCGCATGCGCGTAAATGATTATTCTTTGAGTTTAGGGTAAGATGTCATTTATTCATATTTAGTTTTAATTTGTGCTTTTGAATATTTATTTACCGCTTTGTTTTATGTTGTCTACTAATTAAGTAATTGCTGATATTCATATGTTGTATTGCAGAGATATTATCACTTGAGGGATCAGGCGTGAAGCCCACGATGTGCCAGATGTTCTCGGGAAGTATCTCGAGATGAATTGGCACAAGTAGGTCTATGATTGGAAGAAGAAGGCCCAGACCAAGATGGCGGATGGACAGACACTTAGAGATGTCCGGCCAGATTTTATTGGTGCTGCGGTGTGGGAGCAGATGTGCGATATTTGGGAGGGTGAAGCGTTCAAGAAGATGTCGACACAGCGTACAGCTGCCCGACAGCAGAGTCATCTCCCACACTGCACTGGGAGTCAGTCGTACGACCTCTACAGGGAGAGCCTCAAGGTGAGTCTAAAGCACCGACCTTCTCGCCTCGAGTTTTGGTGGCACGCTCACCAGAAGAAAGGTGACGGTGGTTATATCTCACCTAAGGCAGAGCACATTGCGGTAAGTAATTTAATTATTTTAGTTAGGACATTGCGAGTGGATCAGGCGCCGGCCCTTCATTATCCGATGACTTCTTAAGGCGGATAATTGAGGGATGCATGTCGAGCAGTGTCGTGCAGTCAGGCGCACCATCACGCGAGCGGATCTACCAGCTTGCTCAGGAGGTTGTCCACGGCTCCATAGATCCTACAGCTGTCGCTGACGACCTCATTGGTGTAGTCCGGGAGGAGGCCATCCGTGTATGTGCAGTTGTCTTGGCCAACATCTTTCCTCCACATATTCGACAGGTAAAACTTATTATTGATGTATTTCCTTATTTGTAATTATATTGCTTATATAAACTGTCAAATAACTAGTTAGCACCGCATAGGCAATAAACACGCGTTAGAACTGACGAGACTCGATTCCGACATACGGAGACCGAGTTCGAGCCCCGTACGCCTAACTTGAGAAAACTTAGGAAATTAGTCGAAAAAGAGACCAAAACTCGCCTCGGTCGTCCAGTTAACACGCAAACACAGGCAATAACATCGTGTAGGCAATAGAGACACGTTACAACTAACGGGACTCGATTCCGACATACAGAGACCGAGTTTGAGCCCAGTTTGCAAAACTAACCAACACTTAGCCAAAAAGCCGAAAAAGAGGTCAAAACCCGCATCGGCCGTCCGAATGACACGCAAACAAACACATAGCACCGCGTAGGTAATAGACACGCGTTATAACTGACGGGACTCGATTCCGACATACGGAGACCGAGTTCGAGCCCCGTACACCTAACTTGAGAAAACTTAGGAAATTAGTCAAAAAAGAGACCAAAACCCACCTCGGTAGTCCAGTTAACACGCAAACACATGCAATAGTACTGCGTAGGCAATAGACACGCGTTACAACTGACAGGACTCGATTCCGACATACGGAGACCGAGTTTGAGCCCAGTTTGTAAAACTAGCCAACACTTAGCCAAAAAGCTGAAAAAGAGATCAAAACCCGCATCGGCCGTCTGAATGACACACAAACACACAAATAGCACCGCGTAGGTAATAGAAACGCATTACAACTAACGGGACTCAATTCTGACATACGGAGACCGAGTTCGAGTCCCGTACGCCTAACTTGAGAAAACATAGGAAATTAGTTGAAAAAGAGACCAAAACCCGCCTCGATCGTCCAGTTAACACGCAAACATAGGCAATAGCACCGCGTGGGCAATAGACACGCGTTACAACTAACGAGACTCGATTCTGACATACGAAGACCAAGTTATCGCCCAGTTTGCAAAACTAGCCAACACTTAGCCAAAAAGCCGAAAAAGAGGTCAAAACCCGCATCTGCAGTCCGAATGACACGCAAACACAGGAAATAGCACCGCGTAAGCAATATACACGCGTTACAACTGATGGGAATCAATTCTGATATACGGAGATCGAGTTTGAGCCCAGTTTGCAAAACTAGCCAACACTTAGCCAAAAAGCCGAAAAAGAGATCAAAACCCGCATCGGCCATCCGAATGACACGCAAACACACACATAGCACCGCATAGGTAATAGACATGCGTTAAAACTGACGGGACTCGATTCCGATATACGGAGACCGAGTTTGAGCCCCGTACGCCTAACTTGAGAAAACTTAGGAAATTAGTCAAAAAAGAGACCAAAACCCGCCTCGATCGTCCAGTTAACACGTAAATACAGGCAATAACACCGCGTAGGCAAAAGACACGCGTTACAACTGACGGGACTCGATTCCGACATATGGAGACCGAGTTATCGCCCAGTTTGCAAAACTAGCCAACACTTAGCCAAAAAGCCGAAAAAGAGGTCAAAACCAGATCGGTCAGTCCAGAATGATACTGCTAACACACACATAGCACCGCGTGAGGTAATAGAGACACGTTATAATCGACGGGACTCGATTCCGATATCTGAGAACCCGAGTTCGAGTCCCGTCCTTTAACTTCAAGAACACAAACTAAAATAATGTAAATATGTTTTCATTTTGATTTGGTTATTAATATTTTAATTTTGTAGGGTCTTGTTGACGAGACTCGTGGAGGTGGAAGGCACCGTGTGATGGCCGTAGAAGGTGATGACGACCTCCTCCAAAGATCTGAGGTGATGACGGTCGAGTTGATGACGAGTAGCCTCCTCCAAAGACACGTGGTGATGACCACTAGGCTTCACGTGGAGACAAAGTGACGGGTTGTAGTTAGTTTAGTTTATGTTATATTTTGAGTTTCATGTATGTATTTGTACAGTTTTTGAGTTGTACCGACGACCAATATATTTACCGATTATGTATCCTTGCACCCCCACCCCACCCCCCCCCCACCCCCACCCTCCCTCAAAAAAATAATATTTATTGATTATGTATATACCCCACCCCACCTATACCCATACGCCTCCACCCTACCCCACCCACCCCACCCCACCCCACCCCACTCCACTCCACTCAAAAAAATAATATTTACTAATTATATATGTATATATCCCCACCCCACCCCCACCCCTTCCCCCTCCCCCTCAAAAAAAATAATATTTAATGATTATTTATATATCCCCACCCCACCCACCCCACCCGACCCCCGCCAAAATTTTTTTTAATGTCCAATAATTATATATACATCCCCACTCTCACTCCCCAAAAAAATATTCAGTGATTATGTATACAACCGTGCCCCCACAAAAAAAAATCGGTGATTATGGCTACATTTTCCACTCTCAACCCCAAAAAAAATGCTCAGTGATTATGGCTACATTTTTCCTTTTAAGAGTTTTTCACATTATATCTTCTGTTATTTTATTTTTCTTTATTTTATTGTACGACTTGCGTTGACTTAATTCTCAACAAGTGATATCAAGAGCTAGTTTGATTGGATCTAAGGTAGAGAGGAATTAGTCGCATTGGTGTGACAAATAAAGAGAGTGAAAAATGAAGGACTTGAAGTTGAGTTTTATCATGATGAGGATGAATAAGAGATTTTGTATTTATGGAGGATCACCATTGCATTCGCCAGATGATGGAGATGCTGATGAAGATGAAAATAACGATGTTGATGATGAGGCGGATGATACGGAAGATGCTAATGTTGTGGATGATGCAGATGATACGTATATTTCGGATAATGAGGATAATGCAAGTTATGCAGATGGTGCAGATGATGCGATTGACCTGGATAGTTTGTATGTTGTAGATGATACGAATTACACAGATGATGCGATAATGCAGGTGATGCGAGTAGTGCGGATGTTACAGATAATGCAAATGATGGTGACGACTACAACAATGTTGGTAGTGATGAATTTGAAGTATTTGGGGATTAATTCAAGTTCAGGGATGAATTCTTAGCTTACTCCTCGAATTCTATTCAAAAAAGAATTGTTAATATGAAAAGAAATAACTCCTATTTTTAATACAAATATTATTTTGGAAATGAGTCTATTTGTAGTAGTTTTATTTTGAAAATGTCCTATTTTGAATAGGAAAATGAGAATTGTGGGTAACTATATACATATATTATAATGTTGAGTTGTTGAAGTGTTGCACAAACAAAAGTAATGTAATATCCTAGGTGTAAGACCCCAACTTATTATTAATGAAATTTAATTTTCTCTATTTATTATTTTGAAATAGTAAGGGTTGATGTGATTAATGTGGATAGTTAGGGGTAAAATACGCAAATATTTCAAAATAAGCAAGTGGTTATAAAATATTCATTGTTGTTTGGGAATATTCGTTTGGTCGTGGAATATTCAGATCGCTTGTCGGGGAATAATATTATGACTGGCCTTGACCATATGTGTGGGCCCATAACTAAAAGCTTTGGATGAAGAAAACGACAAATATAAGTGGTTTAAAAATAGCAGGCGTAGTTATTACAATTAATATTGTTAAAATACTAAATTGGTTAAAACACGATAGCATACACGGTATTGCACTAATTATTGATTCTTACGTAAGAGGGCACTACTCAATAATGGTTACAGTAATTACTGTTCAGTATTTTATTTTATTGATTCAATAATTGCTGCGTTGATATTTTATATTGCTGTTGTTTCAATAATTGTCATTACCCAATATTTTTCATTATCGAAGCAATAATTCATATTATCTGAATAATATTATTAGATAACATTATTGGCAATGTCTAGAAAGTTCTATCTAAGGAGAGGTTTGGTCACCTAATTGCGCTTTTGAAGAAGGAGAAATTCTTATTGGAAAGCCCCCTCTTTCTTGGGAACTGCCTGGTTGTCAATATTGTGATTCTGTAATATTATTTGTGAATAATTAATTATTGATTCATATGATGAGAAAAATATTGATTTTATGTGGATATAGATGGAGAAAATTTTTAATGTGACAATTGTTGAAAATTGAAATTTTATCTTTTTCTCGATAAAATAATTATTTAAATATATTATTATATTTTAATAATATAATAATGGTGATATTTTTACAACAAATGTGGGATATATGAGTATACGAGGAGGAAGAGTATTTTTGTTGCAATAAATGTTTAAAACATGTTAAACATGTCGGTGAACCCCATTTATTCGATCGAAATTTGATTATAGCTTTATAAAATCGCTTCGTTTGTGGATTTGGTCAATTTACATTTGGAATTTGGAAAAACTTTCTTACGCAAAGTTGTAGAGAATTGAATTTCCTATAAAAAGTTGCGAGATTCGAATTTTCTCTGATAAAAGAGCTATTTATTGTGAATTATTGAAGTTCAAGCTCAAATAATTGATTTTGGAAGTTTAAATTATTTTAAATAAGAAAAACGTTTTTGGAATGTTTGGGGCATCTTTAACATGTGTTTGATGGCTGAAATCAGATTCTAGGCATGCGTAGGAAATTTATATAATTATATTATTAATTTATTAAATTTTACGCTTTGTGTTTCTAGCAATTTCTATAAATAGGTGCTTAGGTTAGAATTGAAAATCACACCGTAAATCAAGTTTTCTCTCTATATTATCGAGCGTATTCTTGTGAGTATTTTGAGTATACTTTGAGTATTGTTAGGCGCAGTAAGTTCCTTCAAAGACTATACCTTTATTCCAAATTTAAGTCTTAATCTTTCGAGGTAAGGGATATTTTTTTTCAGTAATGATATTATTTCTTCAATATCATTATGTTAAAATATTGATCTGAAGTTTTATCAAATTTGGAACTTTTGGTGTGAGTTATTATTCACGTATCGACCTTTATTCACGATAATGACTACTTTATTCACGAATACGACACTATTCATCAAAAATAAAAAATTTTCTTTTCGTTCAAACTATCTATTCGGATACTAGCTTTGATTGTATCCATGTTTTGATCATTCTTGAATTTTACACCACCGCGATTATTTTTGAGGTATTTTTGGACGTGAATAAAACAAAGTACGAATCCTTAATCCTTAATCCTTGTCATTTTGTTTCATGGATTCGTTTCTTTTAAAATATTTCTCATCATCTTCATCTTAAATGATGATATTATGGAATATCTTTGGCTTTGTAGTGCAAAGATGAATGATTTCTGAAGAATATCTTTGGCCTGTAGAAGTGCAAAGATGAGCAGTGTTTAGATGAACATGAATTAATCGATGAATATCTTTGGCTGTAGCAAAAGATGAATATGTGATTCGGATATATATTGATTGATGTTACAGGATAAAAGATAGAGCGATGAATTTTTAAATTCATACATGGAAGATAGTAGTTTGCATTCTCTACTTAACTCTCCTAATGAATTATTATTTTTTCGTTATGAATATTGATTTAAAATTTGTTGTCTATTGTATTCTATTAGATTTTTCCTCGTTGAAACTAACGGTAATTTGTTGTATGTTATCTTAGTCATAATATTCTTTCTTGAGCTAGTTGAGCTCACCCTTTTCCTTTTGTTCCATTTTTCTCGGGAGGCGAGAATATAGCGAAAGTACGTAGCCTGGGTATGGAATGAAGGTTCTAGAGAGAGTTGTTTAGTAGTCCTCACCATTTTTGTAAAATAATGTATCAATAAATGTGATGAGGATTTATTTGAGTATATAGATATTGTCAGAAGATAATATTTGTATTTAAACTCACAGTTTTTATTGTTGTAATAATAAAGTTGTAGTTGTTTCGTATCATGTATTGACAACTCGAGAATGGGTGATGTATACCTATTTTGGGGCGCGTCACGGTTGGTATTAGAGCTTAGGGATATGATCTCCAGCGGAGATCGGGGAATAGAACTAGGAGGGAGAGTCGAGTAAATCCTTCATTTAGTGTGTCCTACCTAAGCTTATTTGTTAGTTTGGTCAAGATATAGGATATTATGTGATATATTGATTTCCTTAATTAACCCTTGTTTTATGATTAATGATTTGAGAATGTCGATGAGAATATTAACAATGGAAATGAGACCGTGGAGACGCTCAGACTCACCAACGAGGAGAACGCAACAGGTGACAATGTTCCTCCCTGTGAACAACACCACCGAAAGCGAGATGATGAACGAGGGATGTTTAGAAGCTTTTTGCAGATTCATGCAAAATCGACGAGGAGACTCGTGTTCAAAATACTGAGGAGGAAATGATATCAATTCACGGGTTGTCACAATGCAAGCAGTTCAAAGAGTTGGGACCACGAGAATTTAAGGGAAAGCCAGATCCGATCATGGCGGAAACATGGGTCAAGCAAATTACCAAGATATTCGATGTCTTGGGATGCACGGAGGAACAAAGGTTCCATTCGCCACCTTTATGTTCCGTGGCGAGGCGGATCATCTTGGTGGGAGTCGTGAAGCGCACTCCATCCAAACCGCACTCAAAGATGTCTTGGGAGGCGTTTGAAACTATTTAATGACAAATACTTTCACGAAAAAGTTGTTCGCTATATGAAGGAAGTGGAGTTTATTAGACCGGAGAGAACAACATGACGGTGTCTCGAAGACGAGGCAAAGTTTGCGAGTTATCCGAGTTTGCACCTCATTTGGTGGAGAATGAGGAACGATGTACACGGATGTTTCTTAGAGGTTTGAAATCAAGATACGCCAAGATATCTCATTTCTCATAAATTTTCTCTATTCAGATAAGGATAAATGCAGGCTCAATTATTAGAGCGAGATAACGAGTACGGTCGGTGAGGACCACAACGAGGATCGTACCAGAGATAGCGATCAATGAATAATGATAACCAAATGGAGAAAGAAACAGACGGACAAAATGGTAACCACTCTGGTGGTAATCATAGCCATGAAAATAGAAGAAGCGAGTCGGGAGGAGATTTTAAAAGAGGAGATTTAACAACGACCATGTGAAGACAGCAAAGTCTTAAGAAAGAATCGGTTCTAAGGGAGGAGAACGACACCACCCGGTCATATGTTACAAATGCGGAAAAGAGGGACATATCGGTCAAAGCGCCCACAACAGTTCAAGGTATGCTATAATTGTGGAAAGGAAGGACATATTGCTCGAGATTCATGACAAGAGCGAAACCTAGTTCAATGGGGACGGTGACTCAAAAGATCATCCCAGTAAAAGTCAAAGTCAACGATTCGGGAAGAGCTTTTTGTTGGATTTGGTCATAATGCGAGGAACCCAAACGAGGTGATCACGGGTAAGCTATTTATAAATTCTTGCGAAGTTTATACCTTACTTGATACCGGTGCTACCCATTCATTTATCTCTCCGCATGTGCTCAACGTTTAAACTTGACTCGGAGAAATTAGACTTTGACCTATCTGTGGAAACTCCGTTAGAGAAACTTTCATCACATCCACCTGTTTATAAATCTTGTTTGATTCAAGTTGGCACCATCACCTTACCGCATTGACCTTATCTCTTTAAAGATACTTGCTTTTGATGTGATTTTAGGGATTGATTGGTTAACTACTCATCATGCCAAAATTGATTATTTTCGTAAGGTTGTTAGTTTTCATATTCCAAACCAACCTGTTATGCAATTCAAGCAACTAAACCATTAAAATCAATCATCATCATATCTAATCATAAAGCTATTCGTTTATTGAAAAACGGATGTCAAGCTTTCTTAGCCCATGTTATGGATTTGAATAAAGACACGTCAAATTTGAATAATATTCTGTTGTTATTGTCTTTCCCGACGATTTCTGAAGAACTTTCGGCCCACCCCGTAACGTGAAGTTGAATTCTTTATTGATCTTGAACCCGCACAAAGCCCATTTCTAAAACCCCATATCGAATGGCTCTATTGAACTTCAGGAGTTAAAGGTCCAACTACGTGGAATTGTTGGACATCGGTTTCATTCGTCTAGTACATCTCCTTGGGGTGCTCCTGTTCTATTCGTAAAGAAGAAAGTCGGGAGTATGCGACTTTGTATTGACTATCGGGAATTGAATCATGTCACCATCAAGAATAGGTATCCTCTACCTTGTATTGATGACTTGTTTGACCGATTTGCAAGGGCACAATTCTTTTCAAAATCGATCTTCGATTCGGATATCATCAATTTGAAGATTAGTAACCGAGGATATTCCAAAGACCCGCCTTTAGAACTCGATGACGGGTATTATGAATTCTTAGTCATGTCTTTGACCGACTAATGCTCCTCTGGCTTTCATGGATATGATGAACCGAATATTTAAGGAATATTTAGATCAGTTTGTTGTTTTTTTTATTGATGACATCCTCATATATTCCAAAAGTCGTGAAGATCATAAGCACCATTTAAAGCTGGTACTCCAAAGGCTTCGTGAAAACAAACTATATGCCAAATTGAAGAAATGCGAGTTCTGGCTTGAGGAAGTAGCATTTCTTGGGCACGTGGTGTCAAAACATGGAGTATCCGTGGACCCGGCGAAGATTGAAGCAATACAAAGTTGGGAGCAACCGAAGTCGGTGATCGAAGTACGTAGCTTTTTGGGCTTAGCTGGTTATTATCGGAGATTCGTGGAAGGTTTTTTCGAATCGCTACTCCATTAACTCAAATTAACTCGGAAGGATACAAAATTCGTTTGGAGCGAAGAATGCGAGAAGAGTTTCCAAGAGCTTAAGAGGAGACTTATTTTAAGACTGTTCTAACAATACCATCCGGTTCGGATGGATTTGTTATCTACAACGATGCTTCGTGCAAAGGGTTAGGATGTGTTCTCATGCAGCGTGGGAAAGTCATAGCCTATGCCTCATGACAACTTAAAGAGTATGAGAGGAATTATCCTACTCATGATCTAGAGTGGCGGCGTGATCGTTCATGCTTAAAGATATGGAGGCACTATCTATATGGGGAGAAAGTGGAGATATATTCGGACCATAAAAGCCTTAAATATTTCTTCACTCAAAAGAACTCAACATCTGGCAATGACGTTGGCTCGAGCTATTGAAGACTACGACCACACTATTCAATACCATCCCGAAAAGCGAATGTGGTAGCCGACGCGTTGAGTAGAAGATCATATGCGGAACGAAAAGTGCGATGATGTCAAGTATCGCGACAGAGCCAACTTTAATAGAAAAAGTTAAGGTTGCTTCGAGCCACCAGGCCGGAAATGATGCGTATGAAGAAGAAAGTACAAGAAGGAGCTATTCCTAAGCGAGAATTGATGAAGAAGGAATACTTGAGTCCACTCTAGACTTTGTGTCCCTAACGACTACGATTTGAAGTACAAGATTATGATGGAGGTACACAATACACCATTTGCAATCCATCTCGGAAGTACTAAAATGTATCGTGATCTTGACATACATTTTGGTGGAACAATATGAAGAGAGAGATTGCAAAGTTTATCTCGATGTGTTTAACTTGTCGGCGTGTAAAGGCGGAGCATCTAGTACCTAAGGGTCCGTTACAACCACTTGAGATTCCAAAATGGAAGTGGGAACACATTACCATGGATTTTGTTACGGGTCTTCCTACGGTTTATCAAGGCATCAATCTTTGTTTGGGTTATTATTGATAGATTAACCAAGTCTACTCATTTCTTGCCGACACGGAGACTTATTCCTTGAACGTCTTGCTAGTATGTTCGTGAATGAGATTGTGAGGTTGCATGGCATGCCCGTATCCATAGTTTCGGATCGTGACCAAGATTCACTTCAAGATTTTGGGTTAGCTTGCAAAAAGCTATGGGCACGGAGTTACGATTCGATTCAAGCATACCATCCTCAAACGGATGGACAATCGAGAAAGGACTATTCAAACTCTTGAAGATTTATTAAGACTCGTGTCCTAGACTTCAAGGCGGTTGGGATAAGTATTTACCATTGGTGGAATTCTCCTACAACAACAGCAAGTTATCAAGCAAGTATAGGTGTGGCTCCATTTGAAGCATTATATGGACGAAAGTGTCGCTCTCCAAAGATGTTGGGATGAGGTGGGTGAAGAAACTTCGTTGGGACCCGAAGTGAGTACGTATGACTCACGGAAAAGATCCAAATGATTCGACAACGTATAAAGCAGACAAGATCGACAAAAGAGTTATGCGGATCTTCATCGAAAGGACGTGGAATTTAGTGTGGGGATCATGTATTGTCATGAAGTTGCTCCATGGAAGGGAGTTACAAGATTTGGGAAGAGAGGAAAGCTCAATCCACGATTTATTGGTCCATTTCAAATTTTTGACCGAGTAGGAAATGTAGCCTATAGACTCGCGTTACGTCTGAGTATGTCTCGTGTTCATAATGTGTTTCATATATCCGTACTTCGTAAATATGTGAAAGACACGAACCACGTTATAGAAAGTTAGAACCGGACGAGATAGCCAAGACTTAACGTATGAGGAGGTACCTGTCAAGATCTTGGATAGGAAGGAGCATTTCCTACGCACAAAGGTCATACCACAAGTTAAAGTTTTGTGGAGGAATCATGCTATAGAGGAAATGACCGGGAATTGGAAACGGAAATGAAAGCGAGGTATCCTCACCTTTTGAAACACGTGTACGCGACGTCAATTTCGAGGGACGAAATTTCATAAGGAGGGAGGTTGTAAGACCCCAACTTATTATTAATGAAATTTAATTTCTCTATTTATTATTTTGAAATAGTAAGGGTTGATGTGATTAATGTGGATAGTTAGGGTAAAATACGCAAATATTTCAAAATAAGCAAGTGGTTATAAAATATTCATTGTTTTGGGAATATTCGTTTGGTCGTGGAATATTAGATCTTGTCGGGGAATATTAAATGACGACGCAAGCATGACCATGTGTGGGCCCCATGTGAAAGCGATTGGATGAAGAAAACGACAAATATAAGTGTTTTAAAAATACTGGCGTAGTTATTCAGAATTATCTTGTTAAAATACTCAAATTGGTTAAAACACAAGAAGATTACGGTATTGCACCAATTATTGATTCTTACGTAAGAGGGCACTACTCAATAATGGTTACGATAATTCTTTATCAAAGATTTTATTTTATTGATTCAATAATTGTTGCGTTGATATTTTATATTTTGTTGTTTCAATAATTGTCATTACCCAATATTTTCATTATCGAAGCAATAATTCATATTATCCGAATAATATTATTAGATAACATTATTGGCAATGTCTAGAAAGTTCGCTCTCAAGGAGAGGTTTGGTCACCTAATGCGGCCAAGAATGAGAGAAATTCTTATTGGAAAGCCTCTCTCAGGAACCGCTTGGTCATCAATATTGTGATTTCGTAATATTATTTGTGAATAATTAATTATTGATTCATATGATGAGAAAAATATTGATTTTATGTGGATATAGATGGAGAAAATTTTTGATGCGATAATTGTTGAAAATTGAAATTTTATCTTTTTCGATAAAATAATTATTTAAATATATTATTATATTTTAATAATATAATAATGGTGATATTTTTACAACGAATGTGGGATATATGAGTATACTGAGGAGGAAGAGTATTTTTGTTGCAATAAATGTTTAAAACATGTTAAACATGTAAATTGGACCCCATTTATTATTTGAAATTTGATTATAGCGTGTAAAATCGCTTCGTTTGTGGATTTTGGGCCAATTTACATTTGGAATTTGGAAAAACTTTCTTCTGCAAAGTTGTAGAGAATTGAATCTCCTATATAAAAAGTGCGAGTTTCGAATTTTCTGATAAAAGAGCTATTTATTGTGAATTATTGAAGTTCCGAAGCTCCGAAATAATTGATTTTTAGAAGTTTAAATTATTTTAAATAAGAAAACGTTTTTGGAATGTTTGGGGGCATCTTTAACATGTGTTTGATGGCTGAAATCAGATTCTAGGCATGCGTAGGAAATTTATATAATTATATTATTAATTTATTAAATTTTTCGCTTTGGTGTTCTAAAGAATTTCTATAAATAGGGTGTTTAGGTTAGAATTGAAAATCACATTTAAACTCGAAGTTTTCTCTCTATATTATCGGCGTATTCTTGTGAGTATTTTGAGTATACTTTGAGTATTGTTAGGCGGTGTAAGTTCCTTCAAAGACCTTATACCGTAGATTAAAATTGGTAAGTACTTAATCTTTCGAGGTAAGAGATATTTTTTTCCGTAATGATATTATTTCTTCAATATCATTATGTTGAAATATTGATCTGAAGTTTTATCAAATTTGGAACTTTTGGTGTCTGAGTTACTTATTCACGATATCACGGCCACTATTCACGATACTGACACTATTCACGAATATTTAAGACTATTCATGAAAAATAAAATTTTTCTTTTCGTCTAAAAATATCTATTCGGATACTAGCTTTGATTGTATCCATGTTTTGATCATTCTTGAATTTTACACCACCGCAATTATTTTTGAGGTATTTTGGGACGTGAATAAAATAAAGTACGAATCCTTAATTCTTAATCCTTGTCATTTTGTTTCCTTTGGATTCGTTTCTTTAAAAATATTTTTCATCATCTTGATCTTAAATGATGATATTATGGAATATCTTTGGCCTTTAATGCAAAGATGAATGATTTTCGAAGAATATCTTTGGCACGTAGTGCAAAAGATGAGCAGTGTTTGGATGAACATGATTAAGTGATGAATATCTTTGGCACGTAGTGCAAAGATGAATATGTGATTCCAGATATATATTGATTGATGTTACAGGATAAAAGATGAGCGATGAATTTTAAATTCATTCATGGAAGATAGTAGTTTGCATTCTCTACTTAACTCTTCTAATGAATTATTATTTCGCTGCGAATATTGATTTAAAATTTGTTGTCTATTGTATTCTATTAGATTTTTCCCTGTTGAAGACTAACGGTAATTTGTTGTATGTTATCTTAGTCATAATATTCTTTCTCGAAGCTAGTTGAGCTCACCCTTTTTTTTTTTTTGTTCCATTTTTCTCGGGAGGCGAGAATATAGCGAGTAGACGCAGTGGGGTATGGAATGAAGGTTCTAGAGAGAGTTGTTTAGTAGTCCTCACCATTTTTGTAAAATAATGTATCAATAAATGTGATGAGGATTTATTTGAGTATAGATATTGTCTAGAAGATAATATTTGTATTTAAACTCACAGTTTTACTGTTGTAATAATAAAGTTGTAGTTGTTTCTGTACCATGTATTGACAACTCAGAATGGGTGATGTATACCTATTTTGGGGGCGTCACACTAGGAGTTGAGAGAGTGTGTGAGTGACTTGTGTTTGTGTGAGTGAGATGATTTTTGTAGATTTTATATTCCGTGCAAAAATATTGTATTGTGATTGGGAAGGTTTTGCAACTTTTAATTTGTGTAAAAAGTTATGTCGCGGTAATGTGGAACCTCAAGTTTTAAGGTTAAAAATTTGGGATGATTATTGTAAATCCATAATTTTAATGTAGTGGAGATTCATAATTTTTCCTATGAATAGTTTTTCACATTAAATCTTCAATTACTTTATTTTTCTTTATTTTATTGTGTGGTTTGATTGACTTGATTCTCAATACTTTTGTTTTTAAATTTTATTTATATGGAAGCTAGTGAAGAATTAATATATATTTAGATGGCAAATTCTATTATTGACAAACAAAATGCAGAAATTATCATTAGTTTTTTGACCAAAAATTATATCTACACAATTTTGTGGAACTAGTAGGTATACATATACCTTGGTTGCAGCGGTAGCTATTAATTAAACTCTTTACTAAGTAAATAATAAAAAAAATATAATTGTATACTGATAATTCAATTCATATTTACTCGATTAGGTGAGTAAAGTTTGTTAGCTAATTACTTGTGGTCAAGTGGCAACCATGAAAGGGCAAAAGATATATTCTATCAAACGTCTAATAAATTAAAATATGTTACATAATAAAGGATTTGGTTACCATGAAATTATAATACTCCCTCTATTTTTAAAAGATTATCGTTTAAGGTTAATGCACACAGATTAAGGAATGCAATTAATACTTAGCAAAAATACTATACTATCCTTATTAATTGTCTCAACCAATTATTCCCTTCCCAATATTTTTTATTCAATTCAACCAATTACTACTTGAATTATAGAAATGAATTGAATAAAAATCATTAGGAATGAAAGAAAATTTTAAATAGTAGAAAACTTTAAAAAAGGGTAAAGTATGAAAAAAATAACTAATATGTATTGATAAACTCAAAACGACAATCTTATCTTTTAAGAACGGAGAGAGTACAATGCTGACACGCAGAGAAAGATTATCTCTTGGTCTACGTATCGACACTGTATTGATCAACCACTCCCCATAATAAAAGTCGTGTCAAAATCGTACATACAGAATAAGAGGAATTTACGGATCCGGTTAGTATGGAGTTTATTTTTTGGTAAGTTGATTAATTGGTCAATAGAATACTGACACATATAAAATTTCGTCTACGTGTCAACACCTTATTGATTAATCGATAAACTTACCCAAAAATAAACTTTATGCTAACCACTATGAGAATTTACCATCATAACGATTTTGAACATCATTGGACCAATAATTCTGCTAATGATTCTCTGGAATAGGCAAGAGGTATACTACTAATCTCATTGTCATATATTATTACAAATAAATTATCTTTATCGTCATCAGCTGATTTCTCTAGAGACGGCCTTACTAATATTTTTGGTGAAAATGTCATTTCTTTATATATATATATAGAGAGAGAGAGAGAGAGAGAGAGATAAGTACTTTTGTAACTCAATTTTTCCAAATGTAATTCTTGATATATATTTAATATAATAATTTTATAATTATTCTAACGACATTTAATACTTTAAACGGTACTTATTGTCCTGAAAACAATATTAAGGCCACCCACTTTAAATAAATGGATTGTAGTATTATGCGATAAAAGAAAATTTTCTGATCAACGGATAATATATCTTTTATTTCTAATCACGGATTGTTTCTTAAATTTCGTAGTGATAATGATTAATGAAGTGGATAACTTTTAATCTATAGCGTGCCCAAAGAAAAAAAATTAGGATTTATAATGCGCTTGTCTATCAATCGAGTAATATGCACGAATACATTAAATATTTGATAAAAGTATGAATTAAAAAAAAAAAATCATAACAAAAAAAAAGGTCGAACTTATATTTTTAATATTTTTATATAGATCACATTCATGTAAAAATATTAAAAATATATAAAAATAACGTTTTCCTATTTTTATCCTATAAATTTTATTTAGTGGAGTTTTATTTGTTGGCAAGTGGTTACCATATTCACCAAACTTTATCCACTCAAGTATCTTTTTGGCCAGGATTAAATTTGAAATGATTCAATTCTTGACACTGACGGAAATGCATCAACTCAAACTGGTATATCCGTTAGTATTTTTTAACAAAGAATTAGAAAAAGTCCACTTATAAGAAGTTTTACTTACTCTTAAGAAAAAAAAGAGTATTATAGTAACGTGGCAAGAATTGATTGGCTGTCTAACTTATTTAAAAATTATCTATAGGTTAGCATTTAGGAGTAGAAGTAATCTATATATCATTAAGAGAGAGCAAATGGATCAAATGGTCTCTCATATTTTTCAACTTTTTTTCTCTCTTACACTCCTATTATTCACCACATCCTGAAATTCTGTATTTTAACTTTTAAAATTTACAGCCAATCTACACACATAATTGTGAAATTTAACTTTTACTAATATACTGTATATATGTTTAGCTTTTGATTGTTTTAATTACTGTATAATTTTGCCACGTTTTCAAAATATAAGATTATGAGACTTTTTTGTGCGTAACAGTGTATAACAAATTAATAATATAAAGTTTAATTATACACCCACACTATTCATACTGATTTCAATTGCATGCGTTGCGTCTGTAATTATTATAAAGATATAATACTAAAAGTTTTATTAAATTTTTAGATAAATAAAAATTAAAAAATTTAAGAAAGACGAAATTGTAATAATATCAATTTTTGGGAACAAAAGGGAATTTTTTTGTGGCAGTTCTCATGGGTGAGATTATTTTTCCTTCTTTTAATAATATAGATAAGGGAATAATGAAATATTTGTACGATGCTCCCTCATAGACAAAGTCTTATCTACTATTGTGCTATTTATATAAAAGAAATCATGAGAAAATATGAGTATTATGCAAATATTAATTTCCTATTATTTTTAATAATTACATTTGCCTCGATCGGCAAATACAACAAACATTTATTTAAAGTCTATATACAGCATAGATATTCCCCTAAAAATTAAGAGAAACCATTAATTAATTGCAAGAACTAGGTAATTATTAAAATCAATTTTGTCTATGAGCTATGTAGCGTGCCAGATGGTACAATGGTGCAACCCTTGCCGAACTAAAATAACTAAGCTCCTCTTCCGCCTGAGCCACCAATTCTCCGGCAAACTTCTTAGCTCTATCAATCCCCATCAGCTTCGGATACGTCGCCTTATCCGCCGCCAAATCTTTTCCGGCCGTTTTTCCCAATTCCTCCGATGACTTTGTAACATCCAAAATATCATCCACCACTTGAAACAGAAGCCCAATGCACCTAGCATACTTCCTCAATCTCTCCACTTCAATCACATTTCCCCCTCCCATTATTGCCCCACAAACAACAGCAGCCTCCAAAAGCTTAGACGTTTTGTGCACGTGTATATACTCCAATTCCTTTAAATTAATTTCTTTTCCTTCGCTACAAATGTCCACAATTTGCCCTGCTACAAGCCCATTTCCACCAATCGCCGAGCCTAGCTCAGCAATGGCTCGAACCACGCGGCCTGGTGCCACCATGGTGGTGGCATCAGCCACGTGCTCAAAGGCAAGAGAGAGAAGTGCATCACCCGCGAGAATAGCGGTTTCTTCTCCGTAAACCTTGTGGTTTGTGGGCTTTCCTCGTCGTAAATCATCGTTGTCCATGCATGGTAGATCATCGTGGATTAATGACATGGTGTGGACCATTTCAAGGGCACATGCCATCGGCATGGCCCAGGATTCGTGTCCTCCCATTAACTCACACGAGGCGATGCACAAAACTGGCCGAACGCATTTGCCTCCTGCCAGAAGTGAATAACGCATCGCCTCGTGGATAATTTGTGGTTCTTGAAGTGGGACGGCTTCATCTAGTGCTTTGTTCACTTTTTTACCCTTCACTGCCATGTAATCCTCGAATTGGAATTCGGGGACCGGGGAGATTGGGGGCTTGGTGAGGAGTTCTTGGGGTTTTAAGGATTGGACAAGAGTTGAGTTTACATGAATGGCCTGAATCTTCATGGGGTGGAGTTTTGGGTGTAAGTTATATGGTGGTTTACTAGTGTTTTTGAGGGTATGATGAAGGAGGTTTTTGTGAAGAAGTGAGTTTTCATTGCTAGAGATTGCTTTTGAAAGGAATGCCATGGATGTGGAGTTGTGATGAAGAAAAAGAAGAGTTGTAGATTTTGGTGTTGGTGACGAGGTTGGGTGCATAGGACGGAGTATATAAATGGAGAGGTTGAGATGCTAATTTTGTTCGTGGCTTCTCTTTGTTATAGATATTCCTTTCGATGCAGCTTGGACTCTAGTGTATTGGATATACTTATATATACCCCCTTCAACACAAAGTCACAAACACTTGCATGCGGAGAAAGATCCTAGTGCATTTATTAAGAAAAAAGAACCTTCCAAATTAACAATTTTAAATATATATATATATATATATATATATATATATATATATATATTGAAACATGGTTGTTTATAGTACTGTCCGAAAGTGACATCCATGTAACATAACATGAATACATGATATTGAATTTTACATAAAATTATTATCAAGAAGGTAACATCCCAATGGGGCAATGGAGACATTTACGATTCCAACTCTTATTGTTTATTAAGAATGATGGGGGTAAACAACAAATTCAACGGATGAGTTTTATAGTTTATGCAAAAGAGCTACCTTGTACATACATACATATACATACATACATACTTGGATGTAATTATTCCTACATAATTAAACCTAAAACTATATTTAACAACCAGCCCATTGATTCCAAAGCCTGCCAACACAACATAGTGAGTAGATTCCATCAAGAAACTCCCAAAACCCCTCTTAAATTTTGACCATTTACGGAGAGCTATATGTATATGTAAGCACAATAGTTAATCGGTAGTGACAACTAATCTTATTATTGTCTCTATGAGCTAAAGATCAATTATATGCATGTCTCATATTTTGGAGGATTAATTCCATGTTAATTTGGCGGCATGATAATAAAATTTGGAAACTGTTAAATCCACAACATAAAATGTTATTTTCACAACAAAAGTGTTGCTATAGATCCTATAGCGACGGTTTTCACCGTCACTATACATCTACAGCGACACTTTTGTTGTGGAAATAACAAAAAGTGTTGTGCATTTAACAATTCCCTAAAATTTTCTTTTTGTTAATAGTATAAAACTACACATTCTAATACATTTTAAATATAGACCATAAAATGGAGAGTCTTCAATCACTTAAAATGGAGAGGATCCTGTCCGCCCAAAGCCTAGCAATGTCAAAATTAATTTATATTAATCACCTACTTCCTTGACAACTTGGAAAATATTTAGCCTCCATTATTCTTTGGATCCTCTCATCCAAAACTTTTTCTATTTCTAATGAATTTGATTTTTTCGCCGGTGAAAGTCTCCAGTCAACTCGAAAGGTTCAGCCCAATTTTTAATTTTTTAAAGCCCATACTCAACCCTATAGATTCCTCTCTTTTGGCAATCTAATTTTGATTAGGGTAAATTACATATTCTATTACATTTTTGAAAATAATTACAATAATAATGTACTCAAAAAATCTTTACACAACTAATACACTTCCATATTTATTTACAATACTAGTGCAATTAGGATTCCTTAATTTAGGGAATTAGTATTCAATTAGAATCCCTTAATTTAGGGATTAGTTATACACATGACTTCTTCTCTCTTTCCTCATCTATAACAATTGCAGTTAGTCATCACTCTTCTTCTTCATTCAACGTATTCTTTATATATATATATATATATATATATATATATATATATATATATATATATATATATATTTGGGCAACAAAGGTCTCAGATTCCTCTAAAGTGACTTGTGTTTTCTCAACCACTTGGTATTTCTCTCTGCGCATGTAATCGCCGCTTTTCTATCAAATTCAAGTCGGCAACAACAAGATTCTTCCTCAATACTACTCCCTGTCTTCTCCATCAAGAGTTCTTCAGAAAGCAACTAAAGCACTAGAAGTCCATGAAGAACAAGAGACAACAAGATTACGGATATGAAGAACTAGGTTTCGACGAGTAAGAAAAGCGGTGGTTAGAGGCAATAGCGGGATGGCGGATAGATTTGGCATAATCTAATTGCGGTGAGTTAACGCCATCTTCCTCCCTCCTCCACCATTAACGCCTCTTCTTCTCCGCCTCCTCCACCATTAACCCAGATAAATTTCAACTTGTTAACGCCATCCTTCACTGCGATTTTTTCATAAAGACAGTTGTTGTGATTTTTTATAAGACAATTGGTAGTCAAACATTCATACCAAGGTAACCAATTCAAATGTTATTAGGTTTCTAATTTATTTTAAAAATCTATTATAGATTTTTTTATTTAATAAGGCTTGATTGGTAGCTAACATTTTATACAAATGTAACCAATTAAGTTTTATTGGGTTATTAATTAATTAAAAAAATCTATTTATAGATTTTTTTTATAATGCTTGAACAGTAGTCAAACCTTAATACAAAGGTAACTAATTCGCTTTTTATTGGGTTACCAATTAATTATAAAAATATATTACTGATTTTTTTTTTATAGAGCGATTGGTAGCCAAACCTTAATACAAATGTAACCAATAAAACTAAAATTGTTACCTTTGAAAGTTTTGGTTACCAATCGACCGAAATTTCTCTTGGTTACCCACAAAAACTAAAATGGTTACCTTTGTATAAATATTTGGATACCAACTGCACTAAAATTTATTTTTTTCTCCTTTTAATTTTTAGACTAAATCAACCTTCGTCACAATGTCAGTTGTGGCCGTAATGAATGAGGAGATCGGCGTGTTGAAGCGGCGACGAAGGGGAGGAGGAAGATTACCGACGAAGGGGAGGAGAAAGATGACGTTACCAAACTTTGAATATTTGAATTTTAATTATTATTTTTGAATTTGAATTTGAATTTGTTGTTAGATCCAAGATATTTGAATTTGAATTATTAATTATGGTAGTTATTTCTCCTTGATTTTAGGTTTCCTTATTATTATGAATTGTACTATTTTTTGTAATATGAGTAATAATTACATTCTTTTTATAATTATTTGATTGATGCACTTTTCTTGTAATTATTTTTTATTTGTTGTATACTTATGTAAAGAACCCTTTTGATTAAGCATGAAACCTCTTCTTTTTACGAACTGGGTTTTAGGACCATTTTACGTTACAACCCAAACCTTGAAATATAGGAAAATACATACAGCACCAGCCCACCACTTAATCACTATATGCTCTCTTATCCTCTACCACGGGCGGAAGAACGCAACTTGTTAGACCTCGTCGACGACACTCAAATTGTGCAAAGAGCTTGAAGACGTCAGGCGATAGCTTCAAGCGCAAGCGGTATGAATTGGAAGGGCGCAGAGGGCGGCAGATTTGGGCTTTGGCCAAATGCCAAAGTTGGACCTTGACAATCACTTAGGAGGCACTGTGCGACAGTCAAGGGCGTTGGACGCACTTAACAAGCAGTTGGGCACTATGTCAGGAAAATGTAAGTTATGAGCAACTTACATTATGACTTCTCAAACACACTGAATGTCTGTTGGTGGCAACTTAGATATTTTCTTAAGTGCTACTATAGAAAGGGGGTGCTCCGTGAAGGTCACCCGGGGTCATGAGCAGGATGTCATAACCAATGCGTGTGGCATGTTTAGGCATTGGTTGGGCTCCCTACAACAATCCTAACGAGGGATTAAGTGGTTTGATGAATCGAAGACCCGTTTATGAGTTAGGCATGAATTGGGCAAGAATAAGGATGACCTAGGCGCAACGCTAGGCAATGTTAAGGTTGAGCTTGGCATACGGTTGGCTTAGACCAAGGACTGAGGACAATAGCTTGGTGACACTCGAGGTGGGCTAAACGTGGGCATGGCATAGGCGAAGACTGGCGTGCCAAAATTGTGACGCCCCCAAAATTAGGTATACATCACCCATCTTAGGTCGTCAGATACATGGTACAAAATTCAAATACAACTTACTAATACAACTGTTGTGTACAATACGACAAAACTTAACTGTGAGTTTGAATACACTTATTGTCTACTAGAGATTATACAAACTCAAAAGGAGTCCTCATTACAATTATTAACACACTATTTCACAGAATAATGAGGACTACTAATGCTATCCTCTCGACCGTCACTCCGTTCCCGACTAGTCCCCTCGCTATGTTCTCATTTCTTCAAGAACAGTGAAAGAAAAAGGTGAGCTCAACTAGCCCAAAGAAGAAAATATTATGACTAAGATATTGCGAATAAATTATCGTTAGCCTTCAAGCGTTGTTAAACCGATAAAATATAACAACATCAAGTTTAATCTGCAATGAACAAGCAATCCATTAAAAGAGTCAAGTAGAGAATAAAATCTACTATCTTTTATGATTTAAAAGGTTTTTCATGACTTTTATCGTTGGGATTCAACTTAATAAATAATCCACATCATCGAATCACCCACTGACTACTACGAGGAGGATATTCTTTAGTATCACGACCACAAATTATCCATGCGACTATGACCCAAGGACATTCGTGTATTCATTAATAGTCATGATCATGCCAACAATCATCCATCATTGCACTACGGGCCAATGATAACTTTTACCACATCATTTGTAACATTACTACCATGATTACACTAAATAATCCCTGGTCATAATCATACCAAGTCCATCTATGCACTACAGGCTACAGATGACTTTCAACATAATATAAACATGAGGATGATGAAAATGATATAAGAATTCAATAAAATAAGTTCAAGAATTTATTTATCCAGGAACTAATAAAGTTCAAATTGTCAACATGATACTGCTTTGTAGAGTAAAATTCAAGAATGATCAAAAGAATATTTCCATGAAAAGATACTAGATGAAACGCAAATATCAAGGATATTCTACTAATTTCATGGAGTATAGAAGTCAAAACTTTAACCAACTGAGTATAATAAAGAATGGAATAACAAAAGAAATCACCATGCATGCAGATTGCAGATGACAAAAGTTATTCCAACGAATAATAATAATAACGAAACCAAGTCGTGCAAAATTTGCAACCGAGCGGGATGTTCTAACAGAATAATAAAGACGGAACTGTGTGCCGTGTAAAACACATGCACGTGATGTTCCAACAGAATAATAATAAAGACGCGAAACCGTGTGCGGTGTAAAACACATGAGGCGGATGTTCCAATGTAATAATAGAAGAATGTCACCAAGTATAGGTAAACCGTATACAAAAGTTATTCCAATGTAATAATAAGCAATGGAATAACAACTTTCTCTTCATGAATAAGAAAGAATAACACCCCTTACATTAGTAGTAGATTGAATAACGCAGTAGTGTAAGAACATAATACTCTTCTTCTTTCTCTCTTATTCTCTCTATACTTTCTCTCTCTATAGCTTGAATGAATTCGTGAAAAATAATGAAACACTAGGCCTCTATTTATAGAAGATTTCTAGCTTATCACTTGAAATGTGAAAAGGTAAGTGGCTTAACGACTGGTGATGTGAAAAGAAAAGTGGTTTGACGCCTGTAATGTGAAACGACAATTGGTTCGACGCTTGTAATATGAAACAACAAGTGATTTGACGTTTGGTAAAGGTAGTTACTATTGACGAAGGTAATTACTATTGATGAAGGTAATTACTATTGACGAAGGTAATTACTATTGATGAATGTAATTACTATTGACGAAGGTAATTACTATTGACGAATAGACTCTTAGATGATGACATATGGCCCCCCATAAAATAACCAAACTTACCACAAACGTCTCATAATAGACTCTTTATATACATCAAGGATTGAATAAATATTACCACAAATCATTTTATTTTTACTCAACACATATTTAATCTTTCAACAATTATTAATCATTTATAACTTGTCGTCTCAATTATTGATTTAATAATATAACATATTATCTGATGATAATCTTGTGACAATAATTGAATCAATAATATAAGAGATATAATGCGAAGATTCATCGTAGCAATAATTGAGTATAGGTGAGTGACTTCTCACGTATAAGCATCAATAATCAATACCGTGTGCTACTATGCAACCACGCCAGACATCGCATTTTTACTACTAGGGTAGTTCAACAGCTTTTAACGGTAACACCTCTCCGCCGTTATTTTCATAAAGTATTTTTATCGTTTCTCAATCCGACAATAATTCCGTTAATGGGGTCCACCAATGATTGTGCCGTCATTCTGAATATTCCCCAACAAAAAGAATACTCCCCGACCTTGGAGTTAGGGTATGTACCTGGTATGTCGAAGAGGTAAGGATACCTTGACTTCATTTCAGATTCTAACTCCCAAGTCATTTCCTCAACATCGTGGTTTCTCCACAAAACTTTGACTTGAGGTATAACCTTGGAGCGTAGAATATGTTCCTTCTTATCCAAGATTTGAATAGGAACCTCTTCATACGTCAAATCTTCCGCTATTTCGTCTGGTTCTAACTCAATAATGTGGTTCGGGTCTTTCACATATTTACGTAACATGGATATGTGAAAAGCGTTATGAACACGAGACATACTTAGGCAGAAAGCGAGTATATAGGCCACAGTTCCTACTCGATCGAGGATTAAAATGGGCCGATGAATCGAGGATTGAGTTTTCTCTCTTTCCAAATCTCGTAACTCCTTTCCATGGAGCAACACGCAACAACAACACATGATCTCCTATATCAATTCCACGTCCTTTCGATGAAGATCAAGATAACTCTTTTGTTGATCTTGTGAGGTTTTTATACGTTGTCGGATCGTTTGAATCTTTTTCAGTAGTCATATGTACCAACTCCGGTCCCAACAACGTTGCTTCACCCACCTCATCCCAAAGATCTTTGAGAACTACACTTTCTTCCATACAACGCTCGAATGGAGCCATGCCAATACTTGCTTGATAAGCTGTTGTTGTAGGAAAACTCCACCAATGGTAAGAACTTGTCCCAACTTCCTTGAAATCAAGGACACGAGTCTTAATAGATCTTCAAGAGTTTGAATAATCTCTCCGACCGTTCGTCTGCTCGAGGATGATATCTTTGAGCTAAATCGTAAGTCTGTGCCCATAGCTTTTTGCAAACTAACCCAAAATTGTGAAGTGAATCTTGGGTCTCGATCAGAAACTATGGATATTGGCATACCATGCAGTCTTATAATCTCGTTTATGTACATACGAGCAAGACGTTCAAGTGTATAAGTTTCTCGTATCGGTAAGAAATGAGCAGACTTGGTCAATCTATCAACAATGACCCAAATTGCATCTATGCCTTGAGAAACCTTAGTAAGACCAGTAACGAAATCCATGGTAATGTGCTCCCACTTCTATTCTAGAATTTCAAGTGGTTGCAATGGACCTTTTGGTACTTGATGCTCCGCTTTAACTCGTTGACAAGTTAGACACCTTGAGATAAACAACGCTATCTCTCTCTTCATATTGCTCCAAAGAAATGTATTTAATATCATGATACATTTGGTACTCCGGGATGGATTGCAAATGGTGTGTTGTGCGCCTCCATCATGATTTTATACTTTAAATCGTGGTCGTTAGGAACACAAAGTCCGGAGTCGACTCAAGTATTCCTTCTTCATCGATTCTTGCTTCCTATTTAGCACCTTCTTGCACTTTCTTCCTCATACGCGTCACCTGTGTCTCAGAATTTCGGCGGCTTTAACTTTATCGATTAAAGTAGGATTCTGTTTCTACTCGATATTCGTCATCATCACATGGGTCCCTGAGTCTTTAACTCTATCTCCATCCTTTGCAAGTCACACAAAATGGGCCTTTCAGATTGACAATATCGCACTCGTGATTGTGCATATGATCTTTCTACTCAACGCGTCCGCCTACCACGCTCGCTTTTTCCAGGATGGTATTGGATGGTATGATCATAATCTTTCAACAGTTCAAGCCAACGTCATTGTCGCATGTTGAGTTCCTTTTGAGTAAAGAAATATTTGAGGCTTTTATGATCCGTGAAAGATCTCCACCTTCTCCCCATACAAGTAATTCCTCCAAATCTTTAGTGCGAAGATAACAACCGCCAACTCTAGATCATGAGTAGGATAATTTCTCTCATATTCTTTGAGTTGTCTTTGAGGCATAAAGCTATGACTTTTTTCTATGTTACATGAGAACACATCTCAACCCTTTGCCCAAAGCATCACTATAGATGACAAATCCTCCGAGCCGATGGTATTACGTAAGCAGGTGCGAAATGAGTCTCCTCTTGAGTTCTTGAAAACTCTTCTCACATTCTTCGCTCCAATAGAACTTTGTATCTTTCCGAGTCACCGAGTCGATGGAGTAGCGATTCGAGAAAATCCTTCCACGAATCTCCAATAATAACCAAATTAAATCGAGAAAGCTACGACTTTAGAACTTATTTAGGTTGCTCCCAACTTTGAATTACTTCAATCTTTCTTTGGGTCAACAGATATTCCATGACTTGATACTACGTGCCCAAGGAATGCTACTTCTCAAGCCGTAATTCGATTTCTTCAACTTGGCATAAAGCTTGTATTCACGAAGCTTTTGGAGTGTCACCTCAAGTGTTGCTTCATGATCTTTACTGACTTTTGGAATAAATAAGAATGTCATCAATAAAGACGACCACAAAGTGATCCAAATATTCCTTGAATACTCGGTTCATCATATCCATGAAGGCGGAGGAGCATTAGTCAATCCAAAGGACATGACTAGAATTCATAATGCCCGCATCGAAGTTCCGAAAGCCGTCTTTGGAATGTCATCGGTTCTAATCTTCAATTGGTGATATCCTAACGAAGATCAATCTTTGAAAAGAATTTGACTCCTCAGAATCGGGTCAAACATGTCATCAATACGTGGCAATGGATACCTATTTTTGATGGTGACATGATTCAACTCCCGATAATCAATACAAAGTCGCATACTCCCATCTTTCTTCTTCACGAATAGAATAGAGCACACCCAAGGAGAAGTACTAGGGACTTAATAAAGCCGATGTCTAACAATTCCTGCAGTTGGGTCTTTAACTCCTGAAGTTCAATAGGAGCCATTCGATATGGGGCTTTGGAAATGGGTTTTGTACCGGGTTCAAGGTCGATACAAAATTCAACTTCACGCTCAAGCGGTAGGCCAGGAAGTTCTTCGGGGAATACGTTAGGAAATTTATTAACAATAGAAATATCGTTCAAAACTAACATATTTTTGTTTAAATCTGTGACATGAGCTAAGAAAGCTTGACATCCGTTTTTCAATAAACGAATAGCTTTATGGCTTGAGATGACCGTGATTGATTTTAATGGTTTGGTCGCTTGAATTCACATAATAGGTTGATTAGGAATATGAAAGCTAACAACCTTATGGAAACAATCAATTTTTGCATGATAAGTTTTCTCCCAACGGAGTTTCCACAGATAAGTCAAAGTCTAATTTCTCCGGAGCCAAATTTAATCGATGAGAGCAAGTAGTAGAGAAATAAAAGAATGGGTAGAAACCCAGATCAAATAAAGTATAGATTTTGTTAGAGTTTATGATAAGCTTACCGTGATGACCTCATTCGGGTTCCTTGCTTTCTGGGAGGTCACAATAAACGCTCTCCTCAGACCGCCGGTTTTGACTTTTCGGGGACTTTTGGTGCCTCCATCCTAATTGAATTTGTCTTGATGAAACAATAAAATCGGGCTAAGTGACCTTCTCTTCCACAATTATAACACGCTTTGACTGGCATCGCAGCTTTTGACCGATGTGCCCTCCCTCCGCATTTAAAACATATGATAGGTGGTCGTTCTCCTTCCTTAACGACAGTCTTTGGTGTTCGACGTCTTTCCATCATTGTTGAATCTCTCTTCTTGAAATGTCCATTCTTATTGTTTTGTCCTCGATTACCAATCAAGTGGTTACCATTTTCGCCCGTTGATTCCCTCCACGCTTGTTGTCACCGCTTCGATGATCGCTTCTCATTGGTATTATCATTTTCAATTTACCTCTTTTTAGTTGCATTGACTCGTTATCGCGCTCCACTAACTGAGCCCTATTTACAACATCTGAATATAAACACAGTTTATGAGAAATAAGATGTTGACGTATCTTCGGCTTCAAACCTATTAAAAACATCCGTGTCATTCTCTCTTCATTATCCACCAAGTGGGACGCAAACCGGGATAACTCCGCAAATTTAGCCTTGTATTGCGACACGGTCATATTGTTTTGTTCCAACTTGATAAACTCCACCTCCTTCATGTGACGAATACTTTCGAGAAAGTATTTGTCGTTGAACAGCTCTTGGAACTTCTCCCAAGACATCTTCAGTACGGCATGTTGAGTAAGTTTTACCGATTCCCACCAGTAATCTGCCTCTCCGCGCAATATAAAGGCGGTAAAGGGAACCTTTTGCTCCTCGGAGCATCCTAAGACATCAAATATCTTGGTGATCTGCTTTATCCATGTTTCCGCCATAAGTGGTTTTGGCTCTCCCTTAAACTCCGGTGGTCCCAAACTCCTTAAATCCATTTTAGCGGTGACCGCCGAGAGTTTCCGATGTTTCCACCGCATTTTGGACGAGAACCGCCTCATCTTTGTTACATGAATTTCATAAAGCCCCGAACATTTGATCATTCATCATTTGGTCGATGTTGTTGTTTGCATGAGGATTATCGCTTCTCGATGCACATTATCCTGATTATTGATATGTGGTGAATCAACGGTCGTCTGTGCTCCATTGTTATTCTCAACATTCTCGGATGTCATTTTTAGATACTGCCACAAAACAAAGGTTAATTGACATGTAACATATTATCCCTAAATTCTGACCGACCAATTAAATACCACATAAACTTAGGTAGGTCATACTAGCGAAGGAATTTCGTCTCTCCCTCCTAGTACTATTCTCACATCTTAGCCAGGGATCATAACCCTAAGCTTTGATACCAACTGTGACGCCCCCAAAATTAGGTATACATTACCCATCTTGGGTCGTGAGATACATGGTACAAAATTTAAATACAACTTACTAATACAAATCGCGTGTAATAATACGACAAAACATAATCGTGAGTTTGAATACGTTATTGTCTACTAGAGATTATACAAACTCAAAAGGAGTCCTCATTACAATTATTAACACACTATTTCACGTAATAGTGAGGACTACTAATGCTATCCTCTGGATCGTCGCTCCGTTCCCCGACTAGTCCCTGCTATGTTCTCATTTTCAAGAGAACGGTGAAAGAAAGGGTGAGCTCAACTAGCCCAAAGAAGAAATATTATGACTAAGATAATGTAGAATAAATTATCGTTATCCTTCAACAGTGTTAAACTGATAAAATATAACAACATCAAGTTTAACTGCAGCGAAACAAGCAATCCATTAAAAGAGTCAAGTAGAGAATAAAATCTACTATCTTTTATGATTTAAAAGGTTTTTCATGACTTTTATCGCTGGAATTGAGCTTAATAAATAATCCACATCATTGAATCACCCCTGCACTACGGCCAAGGATATTCTTTAGTATCACGACCACAAATTATCCATGCACTACAGCCAAGGACATTCGTGTATTCATTAATGGTCATGATCATGCCAACAACTGTCCATCAATGTACTACGGGCCAATGATAACTTTTACCACATCATTTGTAACATTACAGTCATGATTACACCGAATAATCCCTGGTCATAATCATACCAAGTCCATCTATGCACTACAGGCCACATATGACTTTAAACATAATACAAACATGAGGATGATGACAATGATATAATAATTAAATAAAACAAGTTCAAGAATTAATTTATCCATGAACTAATAATGTCCAAATTGTCAACATGATACTGCTTTGTAGAGTAAAATTCAAGAATGATCAAAAGAATATTTCCATGAAAAGATATTGGATGAAGCGCAAATATCAAGGATATTCTACTAATTTCATGGAGTATAGAAGTCAAAACTTTAACCAACATAGTATAATAAAGAATGAAATAACAAAAGAAATCACCATGCATGCGGTACTACGCATAGACAGTTTATTCTAACAGAATAATAATAACGGAACCAAAGTCGTGCAAAATTTATGCAAACAGGATGGTCCAACAGAATAATAATAAAGATGGAACCGGTCCGGTGTAAAACACACGCACAGGATGTTCCAATGAATAATAGAAGAATGTCACCAAGTATAGGTAAGCTTGGCATTATACAAAGTTATTCCAACAGTAATAATAAGCAATGAAAATAAACATGATTCTCTTCATGAATAAGAAAGAATAACACCTCTTACATTAGTAGTAGATTGAATCTGCGCAGAGTGTAGTAATGAGAATACTCTTCTTCTTTCTCTTATTCTCTCTATACTTTTCTCTCTATAGCTTGAATGAATTCGTGAAAATAATGAAGCACTAAGCCTCTATTTATAGAAGATTTCTAGCTTAGCACTTGAAATATGAAAAGGCAAGTGGCTTCGATTAATCGATGATGTGAAAAGAAAAGTGGTTTGACGCTTGTAATGTGAAACGACAATTGGTTCGACGCTTTTATTGTACTATGAAACGACAAGTGGTTTGGACGTCGGTAAAGGTAGTTCTTTATCGACGAAGGTAATTACTATTGATGAAGAGACTCTTAGATGATGACATATGGCCCCCCATAAAATAACCAAACTTACCACAAACGTCTCATAATAGACTCTTTATATACATCAAGGATTGAATAAATATTACCACAAATCATTTTATTTTTAATCAACACATATTTAATCTTTCAACAATTATTAATCATTTATAACTTGTCGTCTCAATTATTGATTTAATAATATAACATATTATATGGATGATCTTGTGACAATAATTGAATCAATAATATAAGAGATATGATGCAACAATTACTTATAGCAATAATAGTTGAAAGTATACCGAGTGACTTTTCACGTAAGCATCAATAATCAATATTGTGCTACTATGCAACCACGCCAGCGACATTCTTTTTACTTTTACTACTAGATAGTTCAACAGTTTTAATGGTAACACCTCCGCCATTATTTTCATAAAAAGTATTTTTGTCGTTTTCTCAATCAAATAATAATTACATTGTGGGGTCCACCAATGATT
Organism: Panax quinquefolius; assembly: GCA_020205615.1. Classification (NCBI taxonomy): domain Eukaryota; kingdom Viridiplantae; phylum Streptophyta; class Magnoliopsida; order Apiales; family Araliaceae; genus Panax; species Panax quinquefolius. The sequence continues at coordinate 32,307,494 of CM035172.1, read as the reverse complement.
GTGCTGTAAATGCGATTATTCCCGTCAAAAAGAATATTCCCGACCAAACGAATATTTTATAACAACTTGCTTACTTTGCAAAATTTATAAATATTACCCACAACTATAACATTATATCAAATTGACTCCATAATATTCAAAAATAATATTTATAGAAAATTCATCTTTATTTATAAAAGTTGGGGTCTTACAAAAATAGTGCATGGGTTCAGACTAGGCGGTGCTAGACTATATTGGGGGCAAAGACATTATCACATGTTGGGCTACGAGGGATGCCAAACAATGCAGGGCGTTGGGCTGCGTAACAACAACAGGTGTTGGGCAATGCATTAGATAGTGTTAGACATGCTGAGCTGAGCATTATGTAAGGCTGATGTATGTGTAGGCTAACAGATCAGGCTGGCATGCACAGTTGGCTTAGGCTGCGACTTGGGTTGGGTCAAGGAGTAGTTGGGGTGCAATTTGGGGAGCCAGATTGCATCAAACATGGGTGACAAACGTGTCAGCAAGTGGGCAGCAGTTGGGAAATCATGCAAGGCAGTTGTGGGCGGTTACCAAATAGTGGGCAAGGTGTTAGACAACAATTATGGCGATTACACTTGTGGTGGTAAGTCGAGGTGAGCAAGGCGATTGAGGGCTAATGACCAGATTGTGGAAACATGGCCAGACATCAGATTGTATGGTTGGACCCGCGGATGCGTGGCTAAGGACTTGAAGACACCTGTTGGTGGTTATCAGTCATGAGCAATTTTGGGGAACTGACACCCTTTGTTGGCAGAACCTTTTTGGTGTGAACCTCTTGGTAGTTGGGGGTGCAACTGACCACCAGGCTATAAATAGTCAGTGCTAGGAGCACAAAAAGGTGTGTGGTGTAGAGACATCAGAAAAAGTAGGCTAGAGAGCTGAGTTTTATAAGCCTTTGGGAGAATTCCTAGTTTATTGAGAATATAATAAAAGGTTGGGCGTTTTGCCTGTTAATTCGTCTGTTGCTCATTGTGCTTTACATATATTACTTGTTCCTAGCAATAGACAGACAAATAGGGTGGGTGTTTGTGCTGTTGGTGCAAACGGTGCGACGAACAACACTGTGCGGGTTGGTTGACTGGCCATCACAGGGTTGGAAAAGTTGGTGAAAATTTTGGAACCAGACTTTACCCGTGTGACACAACCTCTAATGGATATACAATTGCTACTTCATTTTCTCAATATTATTTACTTATGTTGCGTTTGCATTGAAAAAATGAAATAGAAATTGGAATGAGTTATTCCATGCTCTTTCTCCCCCAAGACCCTCATAACTCAATGATAAAAAAAACTACTTATAAAGCTTTGGGCATAAAATCTTGGGTAAGAATGTTAAATATCAGTCGAAAATATCCAAAAAAATTAATGGTTCAATCCATTCCAATCGCAACCAAACACAATTTTTTTCATTCCATAGGAATAAGTCATTCAATTCTCATCTTTATTACTTCAATCCAAACGTAATATTATTGCGCTCTTTATTTTGCATGATAAGAGATTATATCATGAAAAATGATGTTGGGAATGTTTAAATTGACTTTTAGATTGTCAGTTGCGTGAATACGTATTAATAGTAACACAAAATGGGAGATGTGTAATAAGTCGAACACTCTTATAATTTTATCAATTCTGTAATTATAATTCGAAACAAATATATCGCAATGTATAGTAAGACTTTATTCTCGATTCTTTAGTCTTCAATGATACTTGTTTGCCTTATTCTAATTTGATGTTTTTTCACTTGGACTATATTTATTTGCAAAGATTACACTTGGGATAAGACTATTAATCTCAAGTATTTTGTTTGTTTTTAAATTTGAGTTTGTGATTATTAGTTAAGGATTAAAAATGACTTAATATAAAGGATTATTTAATACCATCTTCTACCGGGTATTATAATCCCTACCATTTTTGTGACGCCCCCAAAATAGGTCCACACAACCCATTCTGAGTCACCAAATACATGGTACAGAAACCATGCAAATACAAATTTCATTAATACAACTGTCGTGCAAAATACGACAACACATACGCTGTGAGTTTTAAAACAAATATTGTCTTGTAGACAATATCCAAACTCAAATAAAGTCCTCATTACAATTATTGTTACACTATTTTACAAAACAGTGATGACTGTTATACTAATCATCTTGAACCATTACTCTACTTCCCGACTAGTCCCATTTATATTCTCGCCTCCTGAGAAGAACAATGGAAACAAAAAGAAAAGGGTCGGCTCAACTAGCATAGTAAAGAATATTATGACTAAGATAATGTAGAACAAATTATCATTAGTCCTCAATATGGAAAATTGGGGTCTTACAATTTTGGACTAAAATTGCTAGACAAAATTAAGCTCAATCTTTTTTTTTATAATGACCATAATATCCTATTTTTATCAATTTATCAAACTATCTTCTTTTTTTGGTGGAAACAAATTTTGACTAAAGTGATCAAAAGCTGGTTCATTTTTTTTATGCATCAAGTCCATTAAACCATTCTAACATATTCAACATTATACTCCTTACGTTATTGAATTGTTGCACCATTAAGTTATATTATTTTTTAAAGTTTTGTTTGAATATTTATATTGAAATATAAATTATTGAATCATTATCATATTTAAATATTATAATTTAAAAGATATAGGATGTAGAATATTTTAATTTTTATAATAATTCAATAATTTATATTTAAACTATTATAAATTATAATTTATTTAAATATAGATTAATAAACAAATAATATAAGGAGAAGACTATTGAGCTGTTGCATCATTAGAAATCATTGCAATAATGTAGTGATGACACAATGACCTACTTTAAGCCCCGCCAGACTTAGCGCAGATTGTGAACTTGTGGTCGGGCCTTGACTTTTTATCTACGAATAATGGAGATATCAGGTGCGGTGACAATTATTGAACAACAATAATTTAAAATATCAACGCAAAGAATTATTAAACCAATAAAATAAAATATTGAGCAAAGAATTACCGTAACAATTATTGAGTAGTGTCTTCTTTACGTAAGAATCAATAATTCAACAATCATCTGCAATACTGGTATGCCATCTTGCAACCACGCCAGACATCGTATTTTAACCACCGTGTATTCCAATGTGATTAATCAGTAATAATTACGTAGTTATTTATAAAACTCAAACTTTGTCGTTTTTTCATCCGAAAGTTATCCGTTGAAGGGCCCACAAATGGTCGTGGCAAACGTCATGCGAATATTCTCCGACGGAAAGAATATTCCACGACCAAACGAATATTCCCCGACAAAATGAATATTTTATAACCAATTGCTTATTTTGCAAAATTTGCATATTTCACCCATAACCAAAGTATTATATCAAATTATCACCTTATTATTCACAATAATAAATAGAGGAAATTCGATTTTATTTATAATAAGTTGGGGTCTTACACAATGTCTAGAAAGTTCTGTCAAGGAGAGGTTTGGTCACCTAATTGTGTGCCAGTAAGGAGAAATTCTTATTGGAAAGCCTCCTCTTTTCTGGGAACGACCTGGTTATAATTATTGTAATTCTGTAATATTATTTGTGAATAATTAATTATTGATTTATATGATAAGAAAATATTTATTTTATGTGGACACAAATGATAGATAAGAAAATATTTATTCTAAGTGGATTTAAACTGAGAAATTTTTAGCAAAGTGGATTATTGAATTGTTGCACCATTAAGTTAAATTATTTTTTTTAAAGTTTTGTTTGAATATTTATATTTAAATATAAATTATTGAACTGTTATAATATTTAAATATTATAATTTAAAAGATATAGGACTGTAGAATATTTTAATTTTTATAACAATTCAATAATTTATATTTAAAATGTTATAAATTATAACTTATTTAAATATAGATTAATAAACGAATAATATAAGGAGAAGACTATTGAACTGATGCATCATTAGAAATCATTGCAATAATGTAGTGATGCTCAACGGGCCAGCCTGGCCTGGTCCGGCCTAAGCCTGCCAGACCTTAGCCGTTGACCAAGCCAAGTCAGGCCTTGACTTTTTGTTTACATCACGGGCCAGGCCAAGTTTGTAACAAAAAAAACGTGACCGATTAAGGCCTACAGGCAGGCCGAGTCGAGCCTCATTAGGCCCAAGTGAACCCAATGTTCTTTACTTAAAAAAAATTTAAACTTTGTTTCTCCTCCATTTATTAAAGAAAGGCAAGGACAAAAAACTTTTTATTAGACTATGTGAGACTATGCTAAGCTTAGCCAAACCCAACACAAACTCAAGTACATTCTACTTGAAAATTTTTGGCTTGACTTCTCCTCTATTTATAGAAGAAAAGTAGGGACAAGAAATGTTAACTAGACTATGTAGGACTTTGAAACAAAAATGCAATTGAACTAAATGCCTCTCATTCTTATAGTTTGCTATTAAATTTGTGTTTCTTGAGGTGCCTCCCCTCTATTTGAGTGCTCCTGAAACTGAAACCCCACCAACATTTTTTCATTAATTTCATCAATCAGCTCATGAAATCATAAAAATAGAGAATGGATGTTGACTTCCATTTTTGTATATATCTACAAGGGATGCAATATCCAGTGGCTGAGAGTGGATCAAAGTCCTCGGCTTCGTGGAAAAGGATCATTTAATCTGAGGACTAACGAAGGAAATAAACCTTCACATTTAGGAAAAGATAGTGATAGTCTTGAAAAGAATTAGCATATATTAGCTGTAATTTATGGTCATTATATTCTGGGAGGCGACTTTATGAATGTGTAGGTAGTACGCAATGAATGGGTTGTCCCTTACTTCTTTCTTAGAGCATTCATAGCAGTTTCCTTATCTTTATCCCTACTCTGCAGTGTTATTGGGTTATTTGCAAATTAGAGATTCAATTTTTTCACTATGTACCCAACAGGTTCCTTATATCGATTCCTTAAATAATAAAATTTAAAAGTTAAAATTTCCAATAGTCAAAATATCAAATTAATAATAATCTTATAATTTATAAAAGAGAGTATAATTTATCAATTATATTTCACCGTAAAATAATGTTTATTTTATTTTAAATTTTAAGTAATTTATGAAGTGAGTATTGAATGACTTGAATAGAATGTACATAAGATTAATATTAACTTTTAAAAAGTTAATTTGTGATATTTTAAATTTAAATTTAATATGATTCATTTAAATTTTGAAAATAATAATTTTATAATTATTATTACGTTTATAATATTTATAATTATATTGACATAAATTAAATAAATTTATATCAGTTTTAAATTTGAATATTTTGAAATTAATTTTTAAAATATAAGTCAATAATAAGTTTATAATTTAAAAATAAAGTAGTAAAAAAATATCAAGATGTGTATGATTGATGAGTTGTCCACTTAAATGAGGGTGTGAAATATCATTTTGTATATATAGAGAATGATCTTTTGACTCCCTCACTTTGGGGAATAAAATCATATATAGAGATTAAAATAGAGAGTCAAATAAAGATAAGGAAGCTGTTGGATAATGATTTGTTGATGCATTCTTCAAAATTGGGGATAAAGAGTTAATTAGGGAAACTGTTGTTAATGCTCTTAGACCACCATCATGGCTCATTGTTCTGCATGTGCGAACTTCATGGATGGGAGAATGTATGTAGCCTTGGATGGTTTTAGCTAAAATATTGTATACAACATTCTTGGTCTTTACAATTGTACTCTTTTTATTCAATGGTGTCTATAACATGAGAACATACTTGATTTGAAACAGAGAAAAATAATATTCTGGGCCTACGGAGCGATGTGGGTTATAATGTAGTTGAACTCTGAAAGCTTTTAACTGTTCTCTTTATATCACATTATCACTCCACATCCACAAATTAGTGACAAAATTCTTCAGTTCACAAAGCAGTGGCAATAACAAATGGTGGGACGTAAATCTAATATCAGTAAAATTTTGTTCATACCAATTCTCAAGCATAAAATTTTGTTCATCCCCTGTTGAGTATGATTCAATTCAAGAGATTAATATAGAAAAGTTAGGAAGATATTTGTATAGAGAATGAGTACAAATGAGAAAAGAAAAATGGAATATTCATTGGGACCTTAGTTTAAGTCCCACATCTCCTAACCACTAATTTATCATAGGCTAATAAACTATAAATAAAACATGCATCCTTCAAAAACGTTTGGTCCACTAGTATGGGTTTTCTGCTTAAAACATAGGGTCCTTTACATAAGTATACAACAAATAAGAAGATATTACAAGAATAGTGCACCAATTAAATAATTACAATAATAGTGCAATAATATGTAATAATAACAATAGTAGTGCAATACACATCACAGAACCCAAACCAACAAAAATAGAAACACCTTGATTCAAAAAGAAAACTACTCCACTTTACGCGGTCCTCTCCTTCGTCGTCTCCTTCACCGTTACTGCCGATCTTCTTCTTCTTCTTTCGTCGCCGCTCGACACTTGAAGAATATGTAGATCTCGTAGATCTTGAAGATGTAGTCATTTATGGACGCCGATCTCCTCATCTATTACGGCCACAACCGCCATTATGACGAAGGTTGCCGCCGACAAAGAAGGCGAGATTTGGTCGTGGTTTGGTTTGGTGACATCTTTTTGTGGATTGAAGCCTTCGGAGGTGTTGGCATTGCATAAGACTCTGATGGCATTGTTGTAGAGGAGAGGGTTGCTTTTGATGCATACGGGAACAATTTTTAAATTGGGACACTGATTTGTAGTCAAATAATTTTTGTGCAGTTGGTAGCCAAACATTTATACAAAGGTAACCATTTTAGTTTTTGTGGGTAACCAAGATAAATTTCAGTGCACTTGGTAACCAAAATTTTCATACAAAGGTAACAATTTTAGTTTTTGTTGGTTACATTTGTATTAAGGTTTGGCTACCAACTGCACTATGAAAAAAAATATATAATATATTTTTTATAATTACTTGGTAACCCAATAAAACTAAATTGGTTACATTTGTATAAAGTGTTGGCTACCAACTGTACTATTAAATAAAAAAATCTGTAATAGATTTTTAAAAAATAAATTAGTAACCTAATAACACTGAATTGGTTACTTTAGTATGAATGTTTGGCTACCAACTGTACTATGAAAAAATCGTAGGTGTGGATGTGGATTGGGGGTGAGGGGGTCCGACAGTACATTATAAATTATTTATATGTATGTATTCCCAGTTTGGAGAAATTCAATTAGCTCGTCAAATATTTGATGGAAGCTTATGTATACTAGTTTGCTAAATGTGTATTGCAGTAATGGATATATTGATGAAGCTATCAAAGTGTTTGATTCAATGCCTGAAAGAAATGATGTTTCTTATAGTGCGATGATGTTCGGCGAAGGGGGTAGAATGGGAGGAGAGAGAAAGTGTTAAATTAAAACACTCAATTAAATTAAAGGGATGAGAATGCACTAATTTTGTAAATAAAATTTTAAATGCAAAAATTGTGTAAATATTTTATGAGTGCACTATTGTTGTAATAATTTTTAAAAATGTAATAAAAAATGTAATTGTTCCTAAAACATAAGAAGATAGACCTGAATTCAAGTCTAATTTTTCCATATATAAGACCAGGCTTTAGGTTGGTCCAGGCCTTGTGCCAGTCCAGGCCTCGGGTCGGATCAAGCTGTAGGCCAAGCCGGATCAGGCTTTTTGAAAGGTCAGGCCGGATTTGTACTAAAAATCCTTGGTCTGTTAGTAACCTCAAGACGTTGGTCCGATAGGCCCGGGCTTTGACCAGCCGGGTCTAGCCGGATCCGTGTCGTGTCGTAAGGCCATTTGTAATCAGGCGTGCAATAATGTAAGGAGTAGATTTATCTCCTTACATTATTCAGGTTTTTGTGTGTGCATAAAGTCCAATAAACTTTCAAGCTTTTATTTGATATTTGGATAAATTAAAAAAATATTAATCTAGATATTTTTATTTGTCATAGTTGACAGTAGACCTGGGAATATAAATTATAATTTGTTGGTAAATTTAATTTGACTAAATCTGTTAGACTAGTTAAATGTTTTAACTAATAATAATAATTAATTTGTTAGATTAATAATAATAATGTGTTAGACTAGTTAAATGTTTTAGTAGCATTCAACTAAATAAACTAGATTATTATTATTAATCTGTTAGACTAATAATAATAATATGTTAGACTAATTAAATGCTTTAATATGTTAGACTAGTTAAACGTTTTAGTAGCATTTAAATGTATCTCTATGGCTTTTTTAAATAATTATATGTTTTTAGAAATCAACTCCATTATAATTATATGTTTATTTAGATATATAAATAAGTTTAAATTATAGTTTAAAATATGTTATTATTAATAAGGGTATAATAGTCCAAACCATATTTTTTATCCAATCATTTAATTAATCTTAGAAAAATAAAAATAACATGGGATTATTTTAAGTAATCCCATAAATAATTATATAAAAACAAACACGTGACTAGAACTATTTAATCCTAGGATTAATAGTCTTGAGATTATAATCATTTCAAACAAACATAACCTTAGTACACACACACACACACACATAAGAGTTTTAAATTTTTAAATCTTTAATATGTTATTATTAAATTAATTGTTCGATATAATGTTGGGATCTAAGCAGTAATTAATGTATTGATAACATGTGAGTTGAAATGCATTGAAAACTCATCATATTATTTGTTATATATTATACAATGTATTGAGTAAGTATTCAAATTGTCTCTCAAATCGTACCAAAAATCGTACAAATCGTAATAATTAAAAGCGCATTAACGGTTTTGACGTATGTGACTATTTTTGGAAGACCCCAACTTTTATGAATAAATATTTAATTTTCTCTAAATATTATTTTAAATAGTAAGGTGTTGATATGATATAATGTTATAGTTATGGGTGATATGTGCAAATTTTACAAAGTAAGCAAGTGATTATAAAATATTCGTTTGGTCGGAGAATATTCATATAACGGCGCAATCATTAGCGGACCACATAACGGAATAACTGTCGGATATAGAAAGCGATTGAAATAACATTTTCATAAAAAAAAAACGGCAAAACTTTTACCGTTAACTATTAAAATACTCGGCGATAAAAGTATAGTAATACGTGTTGTTGCATAGTAGCACACGGTATTGCATATTATCTCTGATTATTGATGCTTACGTAAGAAGTCACTCAGTTTCATTCAATAATTGTCACAGTAGTTGTTGCATAATATCTCATATTATTGATTCAATTATTCTCACAGTATCATCTGTACAATATTTTATATTATTAAATCAATAATTGAGACGACATAGTTATTCATATTATTATTTGCATTATTGACAATGTCTAGAAAGTTTTGTCGATGAAAGGGGTTTGGTTATTTAATTGTGCGCCAGTAAGGAGAAATCCTTATCGGAAAGTCTCCTCTTTCTTGGGAATGATCTGGTTGTAAATATTGTGAGTTATAATATTAAATGATGAATAATTGTTGAAAAGATAAAAATGTGTTGATTGAAGATAAGTGATTTGTGGTAAATATTTATTCATTTTTTGATATAAATAGAGAGATTTGTCATGAGGCGTTTGTTGTAAGTTTGACTTATTATTTCATGGGGAGATGTGCTAATTTTTTCGACCGTCGATTGAAGTTATAATACTAAATCAATATGGACCGCTGTTTGAAGTTAAAATAGTAAATCACTTTGGACCTTCGGTTGGAGTTTTAATCGTAAATCAACATGGACCGTCCGTTTAATAGTAAATTAATCCGGACCGTTCATGAATCAGTTACTATTTAGTCAATTCTCCTATAAATAGAAATTCATTACTTCATTCTTTCTTACGAATTCACTATAACTATAGAGAGAAAAACTATAGAGAGAAAGAAGAAGAGTATTCGGCTACTACACTATTGCAGTATACAATCTCCTACTAAGGTAAGAGGTATTATTTCTTTCGTATTCGTAAAGGATGTTATTTACTTCATACTTATAAGGGTTGTCATTTTATTTCTTATTAATCTGCGGGAGTAACCTGTCTACGCGGATTACCGCATGCATGGTGAATAACCCTTCGTATTCATTCTTTATTAATCCGCGGGATTAACCTGTCTACGTGGATTACCGCATAGATGGTGAATAATCCTTCGTATTCATTCTTTATTAAATTGTGGAAATGATCTGTCTACGCAGATTACCGCATGACGTGTGAAAATTCATTTATAGTTTCGTATATTCTTTTATACTCGTATGAGATATCATTTCTTTTGTACTCGTCAAGGGATATCGTCTTCTTTCATATTTCTCCATTTATGGTACGAATTTATTGTTTGTTTCCATTACCTTATTATTAAATGGTGAAAATCCTTGAAATTAGTGGAATATTCTTAATAGTTTGTGCTTCATCTATTATCATTTCGCTATTGGTCTGAACTTTCTTATTGAAAATGTAATATTTTTATGGATGGATACTATTTATGTCGGGGTACTAATCATTTGGAATACTATTCATTCGGGGTACTATTCACAATAAAATTGATTTCTTTTTTGTCAAAATTATTTTTGATACATGAATATCATTCTTGAATTTTACTCCACAATTAGTGATCATGTTGACAATTTGGACATTCTTGAATTCTGGATAAATTGAATTATAAATTTCTAATATTTATCCTTGATCTCACTTGATTGATACTTTATATCATTGTCATCATCTCCATGCTTATATTGTGTTGAAAGTCATCATTGGCTCATAGTGCAAAGATGGACCGTTGATTGGTATGATTATGACCAGAAATTGTGTATTGGTATAATCATGACCTTTAATGTTACAGATAAAGGTTTGTGGTGAAAGTCCTCTTTGACCCGTAGTGCATAGATGGACAGGTGTTTGGCATATCATGACCACTGGTGATACAAACGATTATCTTTCGCCCGTAGTTCATAGATAATTTATTGATTGGAAATAATTATTGATTGGTATTACATGGATAAAATATTAATGATAGCCTTTTAAATAATATAAGATAGTAGATGTGACGCCCCCAAAATAGGTATACACAACCCATTCTGAGTCGCCAAATACATGGTACAGAATTCAAATACAAACTTAATTATGCAATTATCGTGTAAAATACAACAAAACATAGCTGAGAGTTTTAACACAAATATTTTTTCGTAGACAATACTGAAACTCGAATGGAGTCCTCATTACAATTATTATCACAATATTTTATAAAATAGTGAGGACTACTACAGCCACCATCTCGGACCGTCACTCCATTCCCCGACTAGTCCCAACTATATTCTCATTTCCTGAAGAGAACAATGAAAGAAAAGGGTGAACTAGCCCAGTAAAGAATATTATGAATAAGATAATTCAGAATAAATTATCGTTAGCCTTCAACAGTGTAAAACTGATAGAATATAATAGACAACAAGTCTAAGCATCGGAACAAACAATCAATTAGAAGCAAGTAGAGCATAATATCTACTATCTTTTATGATTTAAAAGTTCATCATCAATATTTTATCGTTGAAACACAACTCAATAAATAATCCACATCATCGAATTATCCATGCACTACGGGCCAATGATATTCGTTAGTATCATATCCATGAATTATCCATGCACTACGGGCCAATGATATTCATTATTATCACATCCACGAATTATCCATGCACTACGGGCCAATAATATTCGTTAGTACCATAAGTGGTCATGATCATGCCAACAACTACCCATCAATGCACTACGGGTCAATGAGGACTTTTACCACATCATTTGTAATATTACAAGTCATGATTATACCGATACATAGTCATAGTCATACCAATCAATAGTCCATCTATGCACTACGGGCCAAAGATGACTTTCATCACAATATAAGCATGAGGATGATGACAATGATATAAAAATTCAATTAAGTAAGGGCAATGATAAATTTTAAAGATTTATAAATCAATTTTTCCAGAGTTAAAGAATGTCCAAATTGTCAACATGATAATTGCTTTGTGGAGTAAAATTCAAGAATCATATTCATGTATCAAAAATAATTTGGATAGAAAAGAAATCAATTTTTGTCATTAATAGTACCACGGGTGAATAGTACCTCATGAATAGGACTTTATGAATAGTACCCCGTGAATAATACTCCGACATGAAAAGATCAAAATTTAATAAGAATGTTCAGAAAAATATCCTTATGAAATGATACTAGATGAAGCGCAAATTTCAAGGATATTCTACTAATTTCAAGGAGTATAGAAGCAATACTTATCAAAATGAGTGTAGAATTCGGAATCTGAAACGAAATAATAATACTTACGTATTTACTGAGTATGGAAGAAAATATTATTTCTTACTTAATCTGAATCATCGAACAAAAATAATATCCCTTACGATTGTTGAACGAAAATAATATTTCTTACTTAATATTGAACGAAGATAATATTCCTTACGAATATTGAATGAAAATAATATTCCTTACTTAATATTGAGCGAAAATATAATTCTTACGAATAATAAAAAAATAATATCGTAGTTTAATATAAAATAAATAATACCCCTTACCTTAAAAGGAGAGTATTTACGATTGGTAAAAGTGAGATATTCTTGAAGAAAACTCATCGCTTTTTACACTCAAAGCTTTCTTAAACTCTAAAAAATACGCCAATATTATAGAAGAAGAATTCTCTGATTCTGGTGTGATTTTCATTTCTAAACTGAGCATCCAATTTATAGGAGAATGGCAGGGCAATATTTAGAAAAAAATATCATGCATACATAAAGGAAAAAAAAATTTCAAAAGTGCATTTAATCGATTCAACGAATTTTTTTAATTTTATTATGGTGCACTGTACAGCACTATGCACACACTATGCAAATAAAATATAATATATTCTATTTTATATAAAAAACAAAACTTATATTATATATATATATATAAAGTAAAAAAAAACATGACTATACCCCCCGCTACTACAGTGACTATATATATATATAACACAAAACTGAGATAACTTTTTACCGACAATTTTGAAAATGGGTAATTGGGGGTCCATACTATAAGCCATATTTACAATAAATACATCATAAAAATTTCCTCTATTCATCTTAATTCACTTGGCTTCACTAAAATTATTTTTAATAATATATTCATCAGTTATAACTCACAATATTAATAACCAGATCATTCCCGGGAAAGAGGGGGCTTTCCGATAAGGACTTCTCCTTATTGGCGCGCAATTAGGTGACCAAACTCATTTCCTCGACAGAGCTTTTTAGACATTGTTGGTCGATTTCGCAATCAATGAATACGTGCAAGTATACACGGTCAACAAGTAATAAAGTGAAAATAGAGTATCGTTACCTCGAAGAATTATTTAATAAAAATCACCAAGTACTAATTCTTAACCAAACTAATTTTATTTAAACAATCTTAAATCGTGATTTTTCTAATTAAGAAAACTAAATTAACTAATTAAACTGAATTTCTTTATGACTAAATTCAGATAAATAAATATTAAGACTTCAATATCCCCAATTATGAACTATAAATCAATTATCCAATTATCCTAATTATTATGCCTACTGAATTGTTAACAGGAATTCTCAAATGCCAAAAGCCCTTTTCCAAGTGATCAATTGACTTCTATTTAATCCAAATTAATCTTGCTATATTCCTATACAAAACAATTGAATTAAACTCCTTCAATCTCAATTCATTATGTGTTACATGCGGTGAACAGATATTTCCATTCAATTCACAAACCTAATTATTCACTGTGCAAATAACAAAGTCACATGTTATTATGCCCAGTTCTAACCCTAGAATTCCTCTTCCAATTTCTTCTAGAGTAACAAGGTAATTATTGGCCAAATAATTAAGCAATAAGCACAAGACAAGATAAACAATTCACTTTGACACAAATAATTAGAATAAATCGAATAACTAATTTATAGACATAAAAGGTTCAATTGAAATCTTAATAAAAGAGTTAGTTCATAATTAATGATTTAAAACCAAGAATGCACAACTGAATACACATTAAAAGATAAAAGTATGATAAGAGAAAAGAATAGAATCTTTTAAAGAATCAAATCGATGCTCCCTCTCGCTTCCCGTTTCGATCTTCAATGATCTCCAAGTTGCTTCAATCTCCAAAACTAATAAGAACTAGGGTTATATTATAATCTAATGGAGTGTATCTCTAATCTAATATATGTCATCTCCCTTTATTTTATGCCTTACATTATGCATTTATATGTTACAAGTCCAATTTTTAGCTTAGGAACAAACCCAATCCAATTTGGAGTCAAAAAGGTGTCAAAGTATGCAAGTGGTTATAAATTTTGCAAAGTATGCAAGTGGTTATATTATATTCGATTGGTCGGGGAATATTCGGTTTAGCGAGGAATATTCGCATAACTACTCAATCATTGGTGGACCCCACAATGTAATTATTGTCGGATTGAAAACGATAAAAATATTTTATTGAAATAACGACGGAAGTTTTACCGTTGATCTTGTTGAACTACTTCAGTAGTAAAAAGTACGAAAGAATACGTGTGGTTGCATAAGAAAGCACCAGATATTGATTATTGATGCTTATGTGAGAAGTCACTCGGTTTGATTCCATTATTGTCGATTAATAATATGAATTATTATAATGATAATGACGTTTTGTTTTATTCAGATTATTAACGTAATAAAAGCGAAACATCTTTTATATAAAATGTAATACTTTATTAAAGTTATTCTATAAATAGAATATATTATATTTTATTATGCATAGTGTTGCATAGTGTTTTGCGATAAGTGTTAAGATAGTGTTTGCATAGTAAAATATTTTTATATAAATAGAATATATGATATTTTATTAAAAGATTTTGCTTTATATATAGATGGTCGATTAAAGTAAATCAATCTGGACCGCTCATGGATTAATTACTATGCATTCTATTTTCCTATAAATGTAAGCTCATTCCTTCATTATTTTCTTTACTTAATTCATTGAAACTCTAGAGAGAAACTATAGAGAGAAAGAAGAAAAGTATTCTGCTACTTCACTTTTCCAATATTCAGTTCTTCTAAGGTAAGGGTATTATTTGTTGTAATTCGTAGCGATATTATTCGTTTGTATTCATGAAGAGAACCTCTGTTATTCCATTCATTATTATTCATTGGAATAACTTTGTAAAAGTGGTATACCCTATACATAACTCATATATGCGGCGATACCCTATACTTGGTGAAATCCTTATGTTATTCCATCCTTATTTATTACATTGGAATAACTCGTATCTGGAATCCCTATACTTGGTGATCTTCTTCTCGTTATTCCATTCTTTATTATTCTGTTGGAATATCCACATGCTGCATGTGTTTTACAATCGGACGGGTTCCATTGTTTATTATTCCGCATTTATTATTCATTGGAATATCACCGTCGTGTGTTTTACACCGGACTCGGTTCCATTGTTTATTATTCAACATTTATTATTACATTGGATCATCCCGTTGATTGTGAATTTCAATTTATTCGGTTCGCTTATTATTATTCTCATTGGAATAACTCGCCTATGCATGCAATCTCGCATGCGTGGTGATTTCTTTTGTTATTCCATTCTTTATTATACCCAGTTAAGTTAAACCTTTGACTTTATACTCCATGAAATTAGTAGAATATCCTTGATATTTCGCGTTTTATCCGATATCTTTTCATGGAAATATTCTTCCGATCATTCTTGAATTTTACTCTACAAAACAAGATCTTGTTGACAATTTGGGACGTTATTAATTCTGGATAAAATAATTCTTGAACTTGTTTTATTGAATTATTATGTCATTGTCATCATCCTCATGATATATTATGTTATCTTTTGGCTTACGTGCATGGATGAACTTAGTATAATTATGACGAGGATCATTCTAAGTATAATCATGGCTTGTTATAAATGATGTGATAAAAGTCCTCAATTAACTGTAATGCGGTGATGGATAGTTTTTGGTATGATTATGACCGGGGTGATTCTAAGATAGTCATGACCATTGATAATTTGATGAAAATCCTTGACCGTAATGCGAGGATGATTAGATGTGGTGGTTTATTTATTGTCGAGTCTCAAATGATAAAAAATTGATGAAAACCTTTTAAAACCTAAAAGATAGTAGATTTTATTCTCTCTTGACTCTTTTAATGGATTGTAAGACCCCAACTTTTATAAATAAAGATGAATTTTTCGTAAATATTATTTTGAATATTATGGAATAAATTTGATATAATGTTATAGTTGTGGGTAATATTTATAAATTTTGCAAAGTATGCAAGTTGTTATAAAATATTCGTTTGGTGGGGGAATATTCTTTTTAGGAATATTCGCATAACTACTCAATCATTGGTGGACCCCACAATGTAATTATTATTCGGATTGAGAAAACGACAAAAATATTTTATAAAAATAACTACGGAGGTGTTACTCGTTAAAACATTGAACTACCGGTGGTAAAAGTACGATGTCTGGCGTGGTTGCATAAGAAGACACGGTATTGATTATTGATGCTTACGTGAGAAGTCACTCAAATTATGCTTTCAATTATTGCACAAAGAATTGCCGCATCATATCTCTTATATTATTGATTCAATTATTGTCACAAAGATCATCCGTATAATATGTTATAGTATTAAATCAATAATTGAGACGACATGTTATAAATGATTAATAATTGTTGAAAGATTAAATATGTGTTATGATTTGTGGTAAGTTTGATTATTTTATGGGGGGCTCATATATGTCATCATCTAAGAGTCTCTTCGTCAATAGTAATTACGTTTGTGAATAGTAATTACCTTCGGTCAATAATATTTACCTTCATCAATAGTAATTACCCTTGTGAATAGTATTTACCTTCGTAATAAGTAATTACCTTCATCGATAAAGTAATTACCCTTGTGAATAGTATTTACCTTCGTCAATAGTATTTACCTTCGTTAATAGTAATTACCTTTACCAGACGTCGAACCACTTTTCGTTTCACATTACAGGCGTCGCCGAACCACTTGTCGTTTTTCACATTACAAAGCGCCAAACCACTTTTCTTTTCACATCATTAGTCGTCAAGCCACTTGCCTTTTCACACTGGCGGTCTTAAGCTAGAAATCTTCTATAAATAGAGGCCTAGGGCTTCATTATTTTTTCACTTAATTCATTCAAGCTATAGAGAGAAAGTATAGAAAGAATAAGAGAAAGAAGAAGAGTATTTTGTTACTTACCGCTGCAAAGATTCAATCTCCTACCAAAAGTAAGGGTGTTATTCTTTCTTATTCATGAAGAGAACTGTTGTTATTCCATTGCTTATTATTCTTGGAATAACTCGTATATGCGGTTTACCCTATACTTGGTGACATTCTTCTATTATTACATTGGAACATCCATGTCGTGTGTTTTACACCGGACTGGGTAAAATCTTTATTATTATTATGTTGGAACATCCTGCTCATGTGTTTTACAGGACCGTGTTCCGCCTTTTTATTATTATTCTCGTTGGAACATCACATGCGTGTGTTTTACACAGGACTGGTTAAATCTTTATCATTCGTTGGAATATCCTATCGTGTGTTTTACACCGGATCTGGTTCCATCTTTATTATTCTGTTGGAACATCCGTGCGATTGTGAATTTCACCGACTTCGGTTCCGTTATTATTATTCTGCTGAATAACTCGCTCTATGCGCAAGTACCGCATGCATGGTGATTTCTTTTGTTATTCCATTCTTTATTATACCCAGTTAGTTAAAACTTTGACTTTATACTCCATGAAATTAGTAGAATATCCTTGATATTTGCGTTTCATCCAAAGATCTTTTCATGGAAATATTCTTCCGATCATTCTTGAATTTTACTAATTTGGACGTTAATAATTTACGGATAAAATAATTCTTGAACTTGTTTTATTGAATTCTTATATCATTGTCATCATCCTCATGTTTATATTATGTTGAAAGTCATCTACGTGGCTTTGTAGTGCATAGATGGACTTGGTATGATTATGACCGAGAGACTATTCGATATGTAATCACGACCGTAATGTTACAAATGATGTGATAAAAATCCTCGATGGTCAGTAGTGCATTGGTGGACGATTGTTGGCATGATCATGACCATTAATGAATACACAAATATTCTTGGCCCGTAGTGCATGAATAATTGTGGTCGTGATACTAAAGAATATCCTTGGTAGAAAGTGCGGGGTGATTCGATGATGTGGAATATTTATTAAAGTTCGAGTCTCAAATTTATAATGATGATGAAAAACCTTTTAAAACCTAAAAGATAGTAGACTTTATTTTCTACTTGACTCTTTTAATGGATCAGATATTCACTGCAGATTAAACTGGTTGTCTATTGTATTTTATCGGTTTAACATTGTTGAAGACTATTGATAATTTATTCGCATTATCTTAGTCATAATATTTCTTCTTGGGCTAGTTGAGCTCACCCTTTCTTTCCTTTGTTCTCTTCAGAAATGAGATATATATTTGGGACGAGTGGGAAAACGCAGTGATGGTCCTCAAGATAAGATTAGTAGTCCTCACTATTCGTAAAAATAGTGTGATAATAATCGTAATGAGGACTTTTTGTTTGAGTTTGTATAATATCTAGTAGGCGATATTTGTATTTAAACTCACGATTTATGTCGTATTGTATACCTACAGTTATGTTAATAAGTTGTATTTAAATTACATACCATGTAAGTGGCGACCCAAGATGGGTGATGTATACCTAATTTTGGGGCCGCCACAGATTGCATATTCATCGCAGATTAAACCTGGTTGTCTATTGTATTTTATCGTTTAACATCATTGTTGGCTAATGATAATTTATTCTCGCATTATCTTAGTCATAATATTTCTCATCGGGCTAGTTGAGCTCACCCTTTCTTTCACCGTTTGTTCTCTTGAGAAATGAGAACATATATTTGAGACGAGTCGGGGAGCAGAGTAATGGTCCGAGAGGATAGCATTAGTAGTCCTCACTATTTCGTGAAATAGTGTGATAATAGTTGTAATGAGGACTCCTTTTGAGTTTGTATAATATCTAGTAGACAATATTTGTATTCAAACTCACGCTTTATGTCGATATTGCATACCTACAGTTAGGTTAGTAAGTTGTATTTGAATTTATGTACCATGTAAGTGGCGACCCAAGATGGGTGGCGTATACCCAATTTTGGGGGCGCCACGGTTGGTATCGAGCTTAGGATATGATCCCCGCTAAGATGCGAGATAAGAACTAGGAGGAGAGGCGGGAATTCCTTCGCATTGTATGACCTACCTAAGTTTATTTGGTATTTGATTGGTCGGTCGAGTATAGTGATAATATGTTGCATGTCAATTAACCCTTATTTTGTGGCGGTGTTTGAAAATGGCATCCGAGAATGTTGAGAATAGCAATGGAGCATGTGGAGACCGTTGATTCTCCACAGATCAATAATCGGGACAATGTGCAACGGGATGGCGATAATCCTCCGTAAACAACAACACCGATCAATTGATGAATAATGATTAGACGTTTAAAAGGTTTTAGAATTCACGCAACATCAAAGTAAAAGCGACTCTTGTCCAAAACGTAGGTGGAAACACGGAAAACTCTCGGTCACCGCTAAACAATTCAAGGATTTGGGACCCACCGGAGTTTAAAGGGAGAGCCAAAACCACTTACGGCGGAAGCATGGATAAATGATTACCAAGATATTTGTTGTCTTGGGATGCTCGAGGAGCAAAAGGTTCCTTTGCCGCCTTTATGTTCTTGTGGAGAGGATTCATCGTGGGAATCCAGAAACGTACTCAACTTCTTTGCAGATCAAGATATCTTGGGAGAAGTTCCAGGAGTCTGTTCAACGACAAATACTTTCCGAAAGTATTCGCCACATGAAGGAGGTGGAGTTTATCAAGTTGGAACAAAACAATATGACCGTGTCGCAATACGAGGCAAAATTTTTGCGGAGTTATCACGATTCGTCCCACTTGGTGGATAATGAAGAGAAAGCAACGCGAATGTTTTAAGAGGTTTGAAGCGAGATACGTCAACATCTTATTTCTCATAAACCGTGTTTTTATTCGGATGTTGTAAATAGGGCTCGATTAGTGGAGTAGCGATAACGAGTCAACGCAACTAAAAAGAAGCGGTAAAGAAAATTATAATACAAATGAGAGTAGTCATCGAGCGGTGACAACAAGCGTGGAGGGAATCAATGAGCCAGATATGGTAACCACGCCGGTGGTAATCGAGGCCAAAATAATAAGAATGGACATTTCAAGAAAAGGAGATTCAACAATGATGGAAGGCGTCGCCAAGACCAAAGACCCGTTGTTAAGGAAGGAGAAAGACCACTACCATATGCTTCAAATGCGAGGAGAGGGCACATCGGTCCGGATCTGCGCCATACGCCGCCCAAAGCATATTATAATTGTGGAAGAGAAGGTCACTTAGCTCGATTTTGTCGTTTACCGAAGACAAATTCAACTAGGATGGAGGCACCAAAGGCTGTCCTAGACAAACCAAAGCCGATAGTTTAAGAGAGAGCGTTTTTTTTTTCTCGTAACGAGGAACCTTAATAAAATTATCACGGGTAAGTTAATCATAAGCTCTTGCGAAGTCTATACCGTGTTAGATACCAGTTCTACCCACTCTTTTATTTCACCTAGTTGTGTTCAATGTTTAAATTTGACTCCGAAAAAAATTAGACTTTGATTTATCTATTGAAACTTCGTTGGGAGAAACCTTCGTTACCTCCACTGTTTATTAATCTTGTTGTTTCAAATAAACACTTTCACGATCTTATCTCTTTGAAAATACTTGCCTGTGAGGTAATTTTTGAAAACGATTGATTTACTACTTATTATTCTTTTTGTAAGGTTGTTAGCTTTCATATTCCTAACCAACTGTTATCTTAATTCAAAGTAACCAAACCCTAAAGTTAATCATCTTTGTTATATCAAGCCATAAGTAAAGAGCCCCGATCCTTTCGTTGTTGACTTCCTTGTATGGAATGCAAAAGCCGGACTTTTCAGAGGCGACGTCGTGAATGACGATGACAAGTTGATAGGTATCATTGTGAGGTCTTTATCTAGGTTAAAGGATAGAAGTCACAGTTGGTATCAATGTAACATACTATCCAAGTCTTGGATAAGAGTAGCGATTTTGAATGATATTTCTATCATTAATAAATTTCTTAGCGTATTCTTGAAGATTTCCTAGCCTACCCTAGAGCGTGAAATCGAATTTTGTATTGACCCAAAGATCAAAAACCCATTTCTTAAACCCTCAAATATTTCTTCAACTAAAAGAATCATTTTACGAGGATTATGATGAAAGTCATAATAAAAGCATTGGACTAATGAAAATCATGGGTATATGAAGTATTAGTAAGTGTTATGATGAGTTATGTGGTTATTATGTGAAAACATGAAAGTTTCTTAGAAATCACAAAGGGTTGAAAAATCAGATTTTGGTAAAAACGTAACATGAAATTCAATTGACCATATCTCCTATTATATTTTGAATTTTTGAGTGTGGTCAAGTCCTAGAGTTAGATCTATGAGTTTTGTAGCTTATCCAAGTGGAATTACTGGAAAAGGTGTTGTAGATTTTTGTGTGGACTGATTTTAGCAAAGGAGTGCAAAGATGCAAAAACCGAAAAAGCTTCTGCCATGATTTTAGAGAGGCTGTTTCGGCCACTTAAATTATGAGAAAAATTCTGGCCTTTTGGGACATGAAGGTATATGGTATAAAGTACCTCTTGTCCAAAAATGAGCTCATTCTGACTTAAAATGAGCAAGTTATGACTATTTTAATATTTAGGTTTTTCCGACGAAAAACGCTATAACCGGAGTTCTATAACTCCGATGACCATGAAATTTAAACTAGAAGCTCACGTTAACATGTGTAAGGTCCTGCCAAGATTTGGGAAATTTTGGAGTTAAACTTGAGGTAGCTAATTTCTTAAGAAATTAATTAGAAATTGATTTTGAAAAATAGTAAATAAATTTTAAAATTCGAGAAAAATATATTTTCATCATGGGACTATATTATGCTAAATCCCAGAAAAGAAATATTTTTGGGACTGATTTGGTATTTTCATGAAAATAGTTTAGTTACTGAACATATGAGTTAAATATGTTATGTGAAGTATGAAAGTTGAAAATAGGATTTTATGGCTAGAGAATCCTATATAGAGTATATGCATATTTTTTGAGAGATTTGATAATTGGTGATGATATTTTATGATTATGGCATTTTGAATGATTAAATGCATTATATGGTAAAACGTAAACAATTAAGATAAATTGTTTATAAATTTAAGAAGTGATTAAAATATTGTTATAATATTAATGATATTAGATTATGAGATTATTAAGTGATTGATAACATGGGGATATTCTTGAATCCCGGATAAATTATATTATAAATGTTTAATATTTATCCTTTATCTCATTTGATTGATTCTTTATATCATTATCCTCACGCTTATATTATGTTGAAAGTCATACGTGGCTGTAGTGCATAGATGGACTTGGTATGATTATGACCGAGGATTATTAAGCATAATCATAACAGTAATTGAAAACACAATTATCTTTGGCCGAAAGTAGTGCATGGATAATTTGTGGTCGTGATCTTAATGAATACACAATTATCTTTGGTCAGAAGTGCATGGATAATTTGTGGTCGTGATACTTAATGAATACAAGATTATCTTTGGTCAGTAGTGCATGGATAATTTGTGGTCGTGATACTAATGAATACACGATTATCTTTGGTCGTAGTGCATGGATAATTTGTGGTCGCGATATCTTAATGAATACACGATTATCTTTGCCGTAGTAGTGCATGGATAATTGTGGTCGTGATACTAATGAATACACGATTATCTTTGGTAGTAGTGCATGGATAATTTGTGGTCGTGATATCTAATGAATACACGATTATCTTTTGGTAGTAGTGCATGGATAATTCGTGGTCGTGATACTAATGAATATCCTTGGCACGTAGTGCGGGGATGATTCGATGATATGGATTAATTATTGAAATTTGAGTCTCAAAGAATGAAATATTAATTCATGGATGTGGTAAAAGTCATCTTTCGTCAGTAGTGCATTGATAGACTTGGTATGATTATGACCACGGATTATTCAGTATAATCATGACCGCAATTGAAAATCTGAATATCCTTAGCCGATGAGTGCATGAATAATTCATGGTTGTGATACTATTAAGTCGAGTCTCGAGATTATTGGTTTCTGATTGTATATCTTTGGCCCTGTAGTGAAGATGAATTGTTAATGAATATCTTTGGTCGGATTGCAAAGATGAATTTAATGTTTTCAACGATAAAGGTATTCAAGGTATCCTCACCTCTTTATCATACTGTGTACGCACCCTAATTTCGAGGGCTTAAATTCCATGGAGGGAGATTGTTAGACTTTGATTTTATCAATAAAGATTTAAATTTTGTGAAATAATTTTAATATTATGGTGTGAATTTGAGATAATATTATAGTTGTGGGTAGTATTTATAAATTTTGCAAAGTATGCAAGTGGTTATATTATATTCGATTGGTGGGGAATATTAGGTTTAGCAGGAATATTAAATACAACTACTCAATCATTGGTGGACCCATAATGTAATTATTGTCGGATTGAGAAAACGACAAAAATATTTTTATTGAAATAACTACGGAAGTTTTACCGTTGATATTGTTGAACTACTCGGTAGTAAAAGTACAAAGAATACGTGTGGTTGCATAAGAAGACACCGGTATTGATTATCGATCTTTATGTGAGAAGTCTTTCGGTTTGATTCCATTATTATTGTCGATTAATAATATGAATTATTATAGCGATAATGACGCTTTTGTTTTATTCAGTATTATTAACGTAATAAAATGTAAACATCTTTTTATATAAAAAGTAATACTTTATTAAAGTTATTCTATAAATAGAATATATTATATTTTATTATGCATAGTGTTGCATAGTGTTTTGCATAGTGTTTATATAGTGTTTGCATAGTAAAATGTTTTTATATAAATAGAATATATGATATTTTATTTAAAAGATTTTGCTTTAAATATGGACCGCCGATTAAAGTAAATCAATCTGGACTGATTCATGGATTAATTACTATGCATTCTATTTTCCTATAAATAGAAGCTCATTCCTTCATTATTTTCTTACTTAATTCATTGAAACTCTAGAGAGAAACTATAGAGAGAAAGAAGAAAAGTATTCGCTACTTCACTTTTCCAATATTCGGTTCTTCTAAGGTAAAGGGTATTATTTGTTTATGCTGTAAGTTAGCGATATTATTCGTTTGTATTCACGAAGAGAACCTCTGTTATTCCATTCATTATTATTACATTGGAATAACTTTAAAAGTGGTATACCCTATACATAACTTTGTATATGCGATACCCTATACTTGGTGAAATCCTTATGTTATTCCATCCTTATTTATTACATTGGAATAACTTTGTATACGCTGAATCCCCTATACTTGGTGATCTTCTTCATTATTCCATTCTTTATTATTACATTGGAATATCACCTGCGTGTGTTTTACAGGACTGGTTCCATTGTTTATTATTCCGCATTTATTATTCTCATTGGAATATCCATGCGTGTGTTTTACAAGGACTGGTTCCATTGTTTATTATTCAAAGATTTATTATTACATTGGATCATCCCGCTTGAATTGTGAATTTCACCGACCGTTCCGCTTATTATTATTCTGTTGGAATAACAATGTCATGCTAAGTACCGCATGCATGGTGATTTCTTTTGTTATTCCATTCTTTATTATACCCGGTTGGTTAAACCTTTGACTTCTATACTCCATGAAATTAGTAGAATATCCTCGATATTTGCGTTTCATCCAAAGATCTTTCATGGAAATATTCTTCCGATCATTCTTGAATTTTAGTCTACAAAAAAGATCTTGTTGACAATTTGGACGTTATTAATTCTCGGATAAAATAATTCTTGAACTTGTTTTATTGAATTATTATGTCATTGTCATCATCCTCATGATATATTATGTTATCTTTGGCTTACGTGCATAGATGAACTTAGTATGATTATGACCAGGATCATTCGGTATAATCATGGCTTGTTATAAATGATGTGATAAAAGTCCTCAAATGACTGCGCAATGCGTTGATGGATAGTTTTGGTATGATTATGACCGGGGTGATTAAGATAGTCATTGACCATTGATAATTTGATGAAAATCCTTGACCGTGGCAGGGGATGATTAGATGTGGTGTTTTATTTATTAAAAGTCTCAAATGATAAAAAAATTGATGAAAACCTTTTAAAACCTAAAAGATAGTAGATTTTATCTCTACTTGACTCTTTTAATGGATTGCATATTCCACCGCAGATTAAACCGGTTGTCTATTGTATTTATCGGTTTTACTTTATTTGTCAAGGCTAATGATAATTTATTCGCATTATCTTAGTCATAATATTTCTTCTTCGGGCAAGTTGAGCTCACCTTTTCTTTCACCTGCTTTCTTCGTGAAATGAGAACATATTTGGGACGAGTCGGGGAACGGAGTAATGGTCCGAGAGGATAGCATTAGTAGTCCTCACTATTACGTGAAAAATAGTGTGATAATAGTTGTAATGAGGACTCCTTTTGAGTTTGTATAATATCTAGTAGACAATATTTGTATTCAACTCTCGCTTTATGTCGATTATTATACCACGGCAGTTAGGTTAAGTAAGTTGTATTTGAATTTATGTACCATGTGTAAGTGGCGACCCAAGATGGGTGGACGATACCTAATTTTGGGGCGCCACATTTCTAATTTTTTTCTTTTCATCATTTCTTTTTTCAAGTAGCTCTATTGAATTTATCCAAGGCTTCTTCCAAACTTGATTTCTTTCTCGGTTGTTCAGGAGTCCGATTTTGAAATTCAATGTGTTTTCATTGTCTCAGCGCTGAGCTTGATTGTTACTCCAAGAAAATCCCGGATAATTTCTCAAACCCTGATTATACGCGTTTTGGTTCGGATCACGGTTGGGTAGACCGACTATAGCTCCCTGTTGGTGATTCAAAGATTTATGGCACATTGATCTCAGAAGCATGACTCCCCAACACATAACTCACAAACCATAGCTACTTCTTTGTGTGGATGGTGGACTCCATGTTTCCATTTTCTTAGTTATCATGGACAATTTGTGTACGCCAATTTCGAAAGTGTCGCGAGTCCATCAATCTCATTTCCCTTGGTTGAAGTCATGTTTGTGTATGGCCATTGATACATGCAAAGTCATCCATGATACCTGAAAAGAGAGAAATGTAGGAAGAGAATTAAAAATAAAAATAAAATGTTTAAACTAAGACTAATTTGATTGAAATTAATATTGGAAAATAATTATTAAATTAATTCCCCGGCAACAGCGCCAAAAACTTGTTAGTCAATTTCGCAATCAATGAATACGTGCAAGTATACACAGTCAACAAGTAATAAAGTGAAAGTAGAGTATCGTTCCCACGAGGAATTATTTAATAAAAATCACCAAGTACTAATTCTTAACTAAACTAATTTTATTTAAACAATTTTAAATCGTGATTTTTCTAATTAAGAAAACTAAATTAACTAATTAAACTGAATTTCTTTATGACTGAATTCAGATAAATTAAGATTAAGACTTCAATATCCCCAATTATGAACTATAAATCAATTATCCAATTATCCCAATTATTATGTCTACTGAATTGTTAACAGGAATTCTCAAATGCCAAAAGCCCTTTTCCAAGTGATCAATTGACTTCTATTTAATCCAAATTAATCTTGCTATATTCCTATGGAAAACAATTGAATTAAACTCCTTCAATCTCAATTCATTATGTGTTACATGCGATGAACAGATATTTCCATTCAATTCACAAACCTAATTATTCACTGTGCAAATAACTAAGTCACATGTTATCATGCCCAGTTCTAACCCTAGAATTCCTCTTCCAATTTCTTCTAGAGTAACAAGGTAATTATTGGCCAAATAATTAAGCAATAAGCACAAGACAAGATAAACAATTCACTTTGACACAAATAATTGGAATAAATCGAATAACTAATTTATAGACATAAAAGGTTCAATTGAAATCTTAATAAAAGAGTTAGTTCATAATTAATGAATTAAAACCAAGAATCCACAACTAATAGACATTAAAAGATAAAAGTGTGATAAGAGAAAAGAATAGAATCTGTTTTCAGCAAATCTGATGCTCCCCTCTTGCTCCTGCTCTTGATCTTCAATGATCTCCAAGTTGCTTTAATCTCCAAAACTAATAAGAACTAGGGTTATGTTCTAATCTAATGGAGTGTATCTCTAATCTAATAAATGTCACCTCCCTTTATTTTATGCCTTACATCATGTATTTATAGGTTACAAGTCTAAATTTTAGCTTAGGAACAAATCCAATCCAATTTGGAGTCAAAAAGGTGTCAAAATTCGCCCCAAAACGCGTCCAAGCCTAACCAGACCCTTCCCCACCGCCTCGACGCTGGGATTCTGTCCCCTAGCGCCCCGGAGCTGGAAATGAACTACAAATGGGCGCCCCGGCGCTGGAACATTTTGTGGAAATTTTCTGCTCCGACGTCCTTTGGGAAAATGGTCATAACGTCTTCGTCCGAACTCCGATTTTGATGATTCAAGATGTTCTGAAAAGAGGAGACGTAGATCTACAACTTTCATTCTTTAAGTATTTTGAAATAAGGTCCCGAGAAATACTCAAATTGGCTCTGAAGTGACTGCTGTGTAAATGGCAAGCCGAAAATGCGCATCTAGCCACCCCAAACGTCGATCCAAGTAATTTTTGTCCCAATTCCTACAAAACAACATAAAACATGCATGATTAGACATAAACACTTAAAAACATTCAAAAAATTAAGTTCAAACGCACTCAATTATGAGCATAAAACTCATTCATCAGACATCGTCAATAATACAAATAATAATATAAATAACTTTGTCGTCTCAATTATTGATTTAATAAAATAAAATATTGTACAGATGATACTGTGACAATAATTCAATCAATAATGTGTGATACTATGCAGCAATTACTATGACAATAATTGAATAAAACTGAGTGACTTCTCACATAAACATCAATAATCAATACCATGTGCAACTATGCAACCACGCGTATTACTGTACTTTTATCACCGGGTATTTCAACAGTTAACGGTAAAACTCTTGTCGTTATTTTTATAAAAAGTTATTTCTATCGTTTTCTAACTCCGACAGTAATTCTGTTGTGGGGTCCACCAATGATTGTGTCGTCATTCGAATATTCCCTGTTAAAACGAATATTTCCCGACCAAATGAATATTTTATGATAACTTGCTTACTTTGCAAAATTTATAAATATTACCCACAACTATAACATTATATCAAATCCACACCTTAATATTCAAAATGATATTTAGAGAAAACTAATCTTTATTCATAAAAGTTGGGGTCTTACAGTAGACATCATGCTCTACTTGACTCTTCTAATTAATTGTTATTTCCTCTGCAGTTGTTGATCTAAAACTTGATCTCTATTTTATTCTATCAGATTTTTTCCTGTTGAGGGCTACATTATATTAGTCATAATATTTTTTACTATGCTAGTTGAGCTCACCCTTTTTCTTTTGGTTCCATTGTTCTTCTCAAGAGACGAGAATGTAGCTGAGACTAGTTGGGGAGTTGAGTAATGGTCCAAGATGGTTATTATAATAATC
Source organism: Panax quinquefolius (assembly GCA_020205615.1). Classification (NCBI taxonomy): domain Eukaryota; kingdom Viridiplantae; phylum Streptophyta; class Magnoliopsida; order Apiales; family Araliaceae; genus Panax; species Panax quinquefolius. The sequence continues at coordinate 32,278,658 of CM035172.1, read as the reverse complement.
CTCACTATTTTATAAAATAGTGTGACAATAATTGTAATGAGAAATTTATTTGAGTTTGGATATTATCCACAAGACAATATTTGTATTAAAACTCACAGCTTATATTTTGTTGTATTTTACATGATATTTAATAGTTGTATACATGAAGTTTGTATTTGGATTCTGTACCGTGTATTTGACGACTTAAAATGTATTGTGTGTATGCCTGGTAAAATATGGTTATGGGTTGGTTTTGGTTTTTAAAATATGATTATGGTTCCATTTAAGAACTAAAACTATATTAACCATTTTTAATATGGATTGTGTGGGTTAGAACTATATGGTTATGGCTCAAAACCATATTAACCATTTTAAAATATTTTAACTTTTAAACAGAACTTTTTAACAAAATGTTTACAACTGACTCGATCTTAATTAATAGAAATAGATATGATTTGAAACAAGTTGGGCACAGTTGGAGGAGAGACAAATTGGATTAATGGGTGATTTACATATTCTATTACATTTTTAAAAATAATTACAACAATAGTTCACTCATAAAATTTTTACACAACTAATACACTTCCCACTTTATTTACAATATTTGTGTAATTTGGATTCTTAATTTAAGGAATTAGTATTCAATTAAAATTCCTTAATTTATGGATTAGTTATACCCATGACTTCTTCTCTCTCTTCATCTATAACAACCAATGAGTTAGTCACCTTTCTTCTTCATTCAATTCAACGTATTTTTTTTTTTATATATATATATATATATATATATATATATATATATATATATTAGTTAGTCAGACACCGAATCTCCCAACTTTGTCTCCAATGTTTCCAATTCAAAGCAAAACCCTATCTATCTATATATAAGCTATCCCCACTCAAATACTTTCTCTCTCCACATGATTCTGTCGTCCTCAATTGCGACTTTCCGCCACCACACTTTCTCTCTATATATAAATTAAGGCTTTCAGATTTATTATATAAATATTCACAGTGGTATGGACTACTCGATAAATTGGAAGAAGATCTACTGAAATAAAGCGATCTCTGTAAATCGTCTTGGGAAGGAGAGGGTGGTACCTGTAGAGATAATATTTGTTGATGGGGTTGTCGGTTTGAGAGAAATGAGAGGTTTTGATGACATTGTTTTGATGATATGGATGACATTGTTGAAGGAAGATTCATTGGAATGGGAACTGGATATCTCCGAAGAGCTAATCTCTCAAAATGAAGGTTAAAATGGAGGTGGCGGTGGATATGAATCTTTGGATGATGGTAACCAAACCTTTATATCAAGGTAACCAAACTGTCATATCAAAGTAACCAATCAACCTCCATACTTTAATTTTTTTTAGTACAGTTGATTACCAAATATTCAGATCAAGGTAATCAAACATTTGTACCAAGGTAACAAAACCTTCATATCAAAGTAACTTTCACATTCACACCGCAGCTTTTTTCATAAATGCGGTTGGTAGCCAAACCTTCGAATTCAAGGTAACTAATTCAATTTTATTAAGTTATCAATTTTGTTTGAATGTAATGCGATTTGGTAGCCAACCATTCATACAAAGGTAACCATTTTATTATTTATGAGTAACAAAATAGTTATAAAAAAAATTTGAACATTAAAACATCTATTTATTTTTAATTTTTTGTAGGCTAATCTTCTTCTCATCAAGCGTTTTGGACAATCGGAGATTTATATGCGGTGTAGCGAATGAGTATGTGAGTGTGTAGGCGGACTTTGAAATTTATTTTAAAGTGTATGTGAGGAGATGAAGATTTGAATTTGAGTATTTAAATTTGAATTATTATTTTGAATTTGAATTTAGTTTTGTTGTTAGATCCAAATATTTGAATTTGAATTATTAATTATGACAGTTATTTGTCCTTGATTTTAGATTTCCTTATTAATGTAAATTATATTATTTTTATAATAATTATATTCTTTTTGTAATTATTTGATTGATGCACTTTTTTTGTAATTACTTTCTATTTGTTGTATACTTATGTAAAGGATCTTTCTATTTTTACGAGTAGAGCAACAATAGGATATGATAGTCCAACCTCAAATTCCAACGCAAGTAGGCCCTGCTTCGAACAACCTATAAGTTGATTGAACCAATTTATTTCACTGTTCTGGTGTTTGACGATTACATAGTATTTTTTGACTTATAACTTGTGTTTTAAGTAAAAATAATAATTAATTATTTGTTACTTATTTAAAAATAATTTATAAGTTATTTTAAAATAAATTAGTTTGATCAAATATAATGTTTATTCTGCCCATCTTTTTATTAATATTATTTTTAGTAATCTTTACATTTATTTTAATTTATAAGTCATATAACCTAACAACCTCATAACTTGTTTTTAACTTAATTTTAGACTTATAAGTCAAATTAATGCAAAACACTTATACTTATAAGTCCTAACTTATAAGTTAATTTATATTTAAATTTATAATATAAGTTTACCACGAAGACAATGATAATTTTAACATGGCTATTTATTTAACTTATAATTCATTCGTCCTACAAGAAAAAATCCATTTAATTTTGAACGAAATTAATTTATAAAATTTTAAGATGGAAACTATAATGTGAATTAAAATAATATCTTAGGGGAGCAAGAGAAATATCTATAATAATAATAATAATAATTTAATACTCAATTATAATATTTTTAAGTAATTTTATATATTAATAAAAAAAAGTAAGACTACTTTTAGGCAACAGACTGTATATAACTGTCCGTGTAGGTGTAGGTCTAGTTGCTGCCTTTAAGATGGTTTGGATCGGAATAGAAAGGAAAAGATGAAAAAAGAATTTTTTGATTCGGATCTGAATGAAATATGGGTTTAAAAATGGTTAATCGGTTCAGAACTATATTTGTTTTAAAAAATATGGGTCCAAAACCTATTTGGTTCCAATTAATATGGTTTGACCCAACAGTTAACTAACTATATTGCCAGATCTAATTGTGTGGACCTATTTTGGAGGCGTCACAATTTTAGGTGAATTAAAAAAATTGAATTTACGATTTAAATTTAATTACTGACCAAAATTAAAACCGCATTTTGCTTGTTTTGAAATTTTTTTAAATTTAAATTATATGGTCAAAATGCCCAAAACCACGTGTTTGTTGAAGTGTAAACAACTTTGGAGGTACTGACATGACTGACAAGAGGACATGAGAATTGGGGACAGATGATATGCTTTCGTTATAAAGACTTTAAAAAATTTCATGGGATAAATTAGTGCCACTTGAAAATAAGAAACTCTATTTATTGATTTTAGTGTTAAATGTATTTAATCGAGATCTACCCACTAGGCCACATATTCGCTCGCGCGAAGTAACACTCTCCAACCAAGTATGGCATGTGCCACTTCAGTTGTTTACTAGTTGCTCACATGTTTTAAGGGTTTGAATTTCAAGTTCTGCTCAAAGATTGGGATTGTTTAATTCATTTACAATTATTTTTCATGTCATTAACTAATTAGGTCTCTTTAGAATTTTCATATGCAAGCAAATAGTAATTCATCAGGTTCCAGTCTCATTTGTTTCTTCTATGGCATGTGACACTTCAGTTGTTTATTAGTTACTTTTATTATTTTTATTAATATTACTTTTAATATTCATAATACTTATAACTATTATGAATAGTTATAACTTTTAATATTCATAATAGTTATATTAAAAGTTATAAATATTAATTATTATTAGTAATTAAAATAACTAATAAAATAATAAAATGAATAGTTATAACTAATAGTATTATATTAAAAATAGTTTATAATAATAATATTCATAAAACTAATAAAAGTTATATTAAAAGTTATAAATATTAATTAATATTACTAATAATTAATAAAATTTATTATTTAATAAAAGTAATAAATATTAGTAATATTAATTACTAATTAATATTAATAATTAACAAAAGTTATAAATATTAATAAATATTAGTAATATTAATTATTAAAAGTTATAAATGTTAGTAATATTAATAACTATTATGAATAATAGTTATTAATTAACTTTTATTAATATTATTAATATTTATAACTTTTAATATTATAATAATAACTATTATTAATAATAGTTATATATTAATAACTATTATGAATAATATTAAAATAGTTAATTTATTAATTATTAGTAATACTAAAAAAGTTATAATAATAATATTTATAAAAGTAATAGTTATAACTAATAGTATTATATTAAAATGAGCTTTATGGTGTGCATTTACCTTAAACTCAATTAATAATTTGTATAATTTTGTTTTATTAAAATTAGTGGCGGTGGTAGTTTGTCATGGTTTTATTTTATTTTATTTATTTATGTTAGAGTAGATTATTTTACCCTAATGAAAAAATGAATTATAAAATCTTTCTAATGTAATTCTCAAATCTCTCTACCATATAAAATTAATGGAAATTAATTATTTTAATTCAACTTCAACTAACCATTAGACACAATGTATAGGAATGAAAGTTTTATATCATGAGAGCTTAATTAGACGGTTAAAAAAAATAGAAGAAACAAATGAGATTATGGAACACAGCCGCTGCAAGCTGTAGCGGAACAAGTTTTTTTTTTTTTTTATTACTTTTATTCGTTTCATGTAAGGAAGGTTTGTTATAATAATAATAATAATACTAATCTTTAGCACAAAGTAATGTTTGTTTTGTTAAAAAAATTGCCAAACGGAAGGAAGTAAAAAAAAATAAATGCCAGCCGCTACAAGCTGTGGCAGCTTGTATATTTTTTTTTAAAAAAATCCTTTTTAATTCCCTTTTTTTGGTGTATGTAATAGGAAAGAGCAGCATTAGTTTGGTGAATTCCCCTTGCAAGTTTCGATCAACTAACACAAACAGAAAAAAGAACGGAAAAAATTTAAATGCCAAGCCGCTACAACATATAGCGATCGGTATATTTAAAAAAAAATCTTTTTTCTAACAACATATGACATAGTGGGACCCGTTTAATAGCTTATTTTGACCAGATGGGACCCTATTATTAAAATAACAGCCGATATATGTAGTTTATTTGACCGCTACATGTTGTAGCGGCTTATATATTTCTATTTTACATCCTTAGCATTCCTGGTAAAAGATCAATAACTCAGATCTTGATTTTTGGAATAGTGTCAATAAAAACAGGTTGATATGAATGAGAATTATATATATATATATATATATATATATATATATATATATATATATATATATATATATTTAGTATCTCACTCAACAAGAAAACAATAATTAATTGACAGTCACGTAAAAAATTTTATACCACCGACATGCGGGTGATACGTATAAAAAGGGGTCTATAGCAACGTACACACCGATACAAATAAGTTTGTAATACTCTCTCTTTCTATTTTATATTTTTGAAGTCAATTTATAAATTTATTTGAACTTAATTAATACATCTGTAATTATTATAAACTAATTAAAAAATTACTATTAACTGTACATGTGCAGCCGTTGCAAGAAAAAAATATCAACTAAAAGAGTCGATCGAGAATTATGGGTAAATAAAGGATTAGAGAGAGAGAGAGAGAGGCATAATTAATAAAGATGATGAAGTAAAGTGAAAAGGACACAAGTAACATATAATAATTAGGAACTCTCTCGGTCACATAATACATGACGTTTTAGATGATTTTATTTTTTAAAATTATTTGATATTTTATATAATTTGAGAAAATTAATTATAATTTTTTCAAAATTATCCTTATTAAAAAATATTACGGATAGGAGAGAGTATGAGATAAGTACTAGATACAAATCCGCGCGTTGCGGCGGAATTATTCAATTTTTTAATAATAAATGTGTGCGTACAATTAATAAATCAAAATATAATAAAAAGATGATAAATTGTTGTGCGATGATCAAATTTTACACAGAAAAACAAATGAATATACATTGTAGGGGATAGTATTTTGAATTTTACAAACTAACTAATATCCATTATCAATAAGATAATCATTAAGCCTTTCAACAACAATGTTGCAATGTCATGGAGTCATTGGCTCATTGTAGATACCAAAAATCAAGGCATTGGTGGTATTATTAACGGTGATACCTCCAGGATCTTGAAACCAAAGTTGAAAAAGAGTTAAAGGCAATCATTAAGAGGGTCACATCCTAAATGACATGACATATAGCAACTACTCACGTTCGAATTAGACTAACATGTGCAGGAAAGTGTTCCGTTTTGAGTTGTTCGTGCCTGAAACTATATCTCATTCTTGCATATCAGATAATCTTAAAGGGAAAAAGTGAAATGTTCGAAGGATATACATGTCACACAGAACATGTATAATCCAAATAATTCAAATACATGTCACACAGAACATGTCAAACGGAACATCCAAATAATCTAAATTAAAAATTCAAAGATCATCGGACTAAATGTATTTAGAAGTTTCTAATATTTAAAACAACCAAGATACATAGTAAAATGAGATAATGAATTAATTTAGTAAAGTTGTCATCTTTCTCGATTTTGATCTTCTTTTGCATTTTGTTAGTTGACATTTCAACATCAGTTGACTGAGATCCTTGTACATCATCATCGCTGATTGAATGTATAGGCCTTTTGCTTATAGGTGTGACACAATTGACAACATCGAGTATTGACTCACCCTGTATAGACTATAGTAACAGAATTAAACTTGTGTAGGATTCAATTATTTTTTCATATGTATTAACAAATTTATTGTAGGATTCAACATCAACCAAATGATAGTACCTGAGGTTCATCACATATACTTGTGTATGATTCAATTATTTTTTTCATCGTTAGTCATCCTAGAAACTGTGTATGTCGCATAATTTGCCTTCAAATTATAAGATGATATTTGTATTTTGAAAATGAACCTCTTTTGCAACAATATATTGAGTTCATCCGGAAACAACCAGAGTCTCCATCATTTAACGCATTTAAAAACATGAATTAACAACAGTTATGTACACAAGGTTAAGACTGTATACTTTAAATATGTAATGTGTTTTTATATTTTAATTTTACCTTAATCAATTGTTCCCTCAATTCATAAGCTGACTTTCCTATGACGTGTTGGGCTTCACGATCAAATAGAACAAAAGATGCACTGGACGTATCATCCATTACTTTAACTTGAACTTTAAATCTATAATTAAAATCTATAGGGTTAATTATTGTTAAACATACCAACTAAGTATGAATCATCAACCACAGATGATAGTATTTAGTCGTATGGAGTGAATTGTAATCAATATGTATGAATGGGAGCCTCATCTAACTCTCGCAGTGAGGTGGAATACAGAAAATTAATTTTGTATGGATGTTGAGTAGCTCTAAAAGAACCGCTGTTCTGATTGACAACGAAATTGGTGATTATAAAGACTTATGTAGTCTGTTTTGTTGAAATTTGGCATATTCCAAAGTCGAGTTAACCTTACTTTAATCATCCATGTCTCTTTGACAGGGCTGATGTCATCAACAAAATCGTACCTAGTCGTCATCTAAATATTGGGATATGTAAAATAATAAGGAGGAGTTGACTGTAAGACCCCAACTTTTATAAATAAAGATGAATTTTCTATAAATATTATTTTTGAATATTATGGAGTAAATTTGATATAATGTTATAGTTGTGGGTAATATTTATAAATTTTGCAAAGTAAGCAAGTTGTTATAAAATATTCGTTTGGTGGTGAATATTCTTTTTTGTCGGGGAATATTAAATGCGACCAAGACAATCATTGGTGGACCCATTAACGGAATTATTGTCGAATTGAGAAAACGATAAAAATACTTTATAAAAATAATTACGGAGGTGTTCTGTTTAAAACCGTTGAACTACCCAGTAGTAAAAGTACAAGATGTCTGGCGTGGTTGCATAGTAGCACGCAGTATTGATTATTGATGCTTACATGAGAAGTCACTCACCTATACTCGATTATTGCTATAGTAATTGCGATCATATCTCTTATATTATTGATTCAATTATTGTCACAATATCATCTCGTATAATATGTTATATTATTAAACCAATAATTGAGACTGACAGGTTATAAATGATTAATAATTGTTGAAAGATTAAATATGTGTTGATTAAAAATAAAATGATTTGTGGTAATATTTATTCAATCCTTGATGTATATAAAGAGTCTATTATGAGACGTTTGTGGTAAGTTTGATTATTTTATGGGGGGCCCATATGTCATCATCTAAGAGTCTCTTCGTCAATAGTAATTACCTTCGTCATCGTCAATATTAATTACCTTCGTCAATAGTAACTACCTTTACCAGACGTCAAACCACTTGCCGTTTCATATTACAAAAGGCCGAACCAATTGTCGTTTCACATTACAAAAGGCCAAACCACTTTTCTTTTCACATCATCACCGTCGAGCCACTTGCCTTTTCACATTTCAAGTGCTAAGCTAGAAATCTTCTATAAATAGAGGCCTAGTTCTTCATTATTTTTTAATAATTCATTCAAGCTTATAGAGAGAGAAAGTATAGAGAGAATAAAGAGAGAAAGAAAAGAGTATTCGTTACTACACTACCTGCAAAGATTCAATCTACTACTAATGTAAGGGGTGTTATTCTTTCTTATTCATGAAGAGAGCATTGTTATTTCATTACTTATTATTTCATTGGAATAACTTCAGATATGCGGTTTACCCTATACTTGGTGACATTCTTCTATTATTCTGTTGAAACATCATGTCTGTGTGTTTTACACCGGACTTGGTTCCGTCTTTATTATTATTTTGTTGGAACATCCTATCTGTGTGTTTTACACCGGACCTGGTTCCGTCTTTATTATTTCGCATTGGAACATCCCCGCCGGTGCAAATTTTGCCCGACCGTTCCGTTATTATTATTCTGTTGGAATAAACTGTCTATGCGAAGTACCGCATGCATAGTGATTTCTTTTGTTATTCCATTCTTTATTATACTCAGTTGGTTAAAGTTTTGACTTCTATACTTTATGAAATTAGTAGAATATCCTTGATATTTGCGCTTCATCCAGTATCTTTTTATGGAAATATTCTTTTGATCATTCTTGAATTTTACTCTACAAAGCAGTATCATGTTGACAATTTGGACATTATTAGTTCCTGGATAAATTAATTTTGAACTTGTTTTATTGAATTATTATATCATTGTCATCATCCTCATGTTTATATTATGTTGAAAGTCATCTGTGGCCTGTAGTGCATAGATGAACTTGGTATGATTATGACGGGGATTATTGATTGTAATCATGACCGTAGTAATGTTACAAATGATGTGGTAAAAATTATCATTGGCCCGTAGTGCATTGATGGACAGTTGTTGGCATGATCATGACCATTAATGAATACACGAATGTCCTTAGCTGTAGTGCATGGATAATTTGTGGTCGTGATACTAAAGAATATCCTTGGCCGTAGTACATGGGTGATTCGATGATGTGGATTATTTATTAAGTTGAGTCCCAGCGATAAAAGTCATGAAAAATCTTTTAAATCATAAAAGATAGTAGATTTTATTCTCTACTTGACTCTTTTTTAATGGATCGCTTGTTCACTGCAGTTAAACTTGATGTTGTTATATTTTATCGCTTAACACTTTGTTGAAGGCTAACGATAATTTATTCGCATTATCTTAGTCATAATATTTCTTCGCGCTAGTTGAGCTCACCCTTTCTTTCTTCTATTCTCTTGAAATGAGAACATAGCGAGGGACTAGTCGGGAGCGGAGTGACTCGGTCGAGAGGATAGCATTAGTAGTCCTCACTATTCGTGAAATAGTGTGTTAATAATTGTAATGAGGACTCCTTTTGAATTTGTATAATCTCTAGTAGACAATAATTGTATTCAAACTCACAGTTATGTTTTGTCATATTGTACACGACAGTTGTATTAGTAAGTTGTATTTGAATTTTGTACCATGTATCTGACGACCCAAGATGGGTGATGTATACCTAATTTTGGGGGCGTCACATTGACTGCTTGTAGCATGAACTGTTGTGTATTGAGTTGGTATTTATAGCCATAATATCATAAAGTAATGATTTTTTTAGGATATAATTAAGTAGTGATTTAGGGAATTAAGAGATAACAATGAAATTACAAAGGATAATATCATAATTAAATTACAAAGGATAATATTAAAATAGTTGATATAAATCTAAAATCTGTCTAGATTTATAGTAGTGATTTAGGGATTATAATCAATAAATTAAGAGATAATTAAAAAATTACAAAGGATAATATCATAATTAAATTACAAAGCATAATATCATAATTATATTACAAAGGGTAATATCATAATTAAATAACAAAGGATAATATTATAATTAAATTATAAAGGATAATATTATAATTAAATTATAAAGAATAATATCAAAATAGTTGATATAAATCTATAATACATTTAGATTTATAATAGTGATTTAGGGATTGTAATCAATAAATTAAGAGATAACAAATAAATTACAAAAAATAATATCATAATTAATTACTAAGGATAATATCATAATTAAATTACAAAGTATAATATCATAATTAAATTACTAAGGATAATATCATATTAAATTGCATAAGAGTTTCTGACTGATACCATAAAAGGAATATGATCTTTTATCGGAGATAAGTTTTATATCATCCTGAAAGTATTCTAATAATCATAATTCTAATAAAATAGATTATAAATTATATTTTTTCAGCTACCACCCGGGCTTATTTTATCACAATATTTTTAATATGCGTGTGCAATTCAAAAAAGCCAAAAAAAATGACGTACTAAACAGTTTGGAGAGATGTTGGTAGTTATCATCCACTGAGTCAAAAATAAGCCCAATCATCTACCTCTACATTCTGCATGTTCAACAATCCTTTAGGAATCAAAATTTTCCAAAATTATACCCAATAATGCAAAACACACAAATTGTATCCACACCCCAACCCCAGATTTCTAATATGTAGAAGAATTATTTACAAAAAATTATGTTGAACATCATCCCAAGTAGTTAGGACAGGTTTTATGCAAAAGATATAAAATTATCTTTTTTTCATCGATTATCAATTTTCCTTTTAAACATAAAGTCAAAATTATGTCATATTTAACTAAACCGTCAAATTATGTAACATATAAATAAACTTACTGACATTTTAATTTGTAAAAAAAAAAATATGATATTTTCACAGTTAAATTTAGTATTTTTATAAGAATATTTTTAGATGAATAATAAATTGAACTTACATTTATGTGAGCTAAAAATTTTAAAATACCAATTTTATCTTGTGAAAATAATAAATTAAACTTACATTTATGTGAGCTAAAATTTATAAAAACTAATTTTATCTTCTGAAAATAACAATTACAATTACAATTACTATGTCAAACACTCTGCATCCACGGTTAGTAACATCTTTGGGCCATTCTTTATGCTTAGGCACATATTTGTACAACAGAAAAAATCTAAAAGTTTTTTGTTGGCACAATGTTCTTATACTCTCTCACTCCTATCTACCCTATTCATTTTTTTAAGGTTCGTATGCCTACTTCTTTTCCAGAATTCGCTAAACAACTTCTTAGGAGTATTGGGATTGTTTGGCGTGAAGCTATCATAGTCACAGTAGAAAAAATCATATTGCAGGCGAAGAGGCTCGTGGACGTTCCAAAAATCATACGTCTCGATTGCATTGAGTCCGCCTTCTTTAGCCTTTCTAATCAAATCCGGCCACATCTAGCAAATAATAACAACAACAAAACAATTATATAATTATGTTTCGAATAAAATTAAATACACATGCAGGCAATACATTAACACAAATAAAAAGAATTTTTGTTACTCCACGTAAACATATATATATAGTTTGGTACATACTTCAGCCGTACTTCTCGGGTAATGAATTGAACCAGACAATATTAGTTTTCGTTCACCATCAATGGTGATGGCTCTTCCATCGTGCGAAACATGAATGGCATAAGTAGAAGAAAACGGAAAAGAAGAGAAAAATTGACAGTGAAGAAGAAGAAGAAGCCATGGTTGCTATTCACTTATAAGAATAAATAATAATTAGCCTGATTAATATACGTATGTATATGCATGGAGGATTAGGTCAGGTGATCATTAACATTATTTCAAACTCTAATTCAGTTAGAAAGTTTTATCCATATAAAATTTTGCTCATTGGTTGTTGAAGAGATTAAATTCTACTTGGTTTGTTATTATTTATCCATAATTTAAAAAAAGGATAGGATATAATTAAGATAATTGGTTTGTTATTATTTATCTATAATTTAAAAAAAGATAGGATATAATTAAGATAATTGGGACATAATTAAAACTATTTAAGATGGACAAGTGTTGAATTTGTAGAAGGACATATGTCAATATATGGTGTCATGTACTATGATTTAGTATATACTAGATACAAACTCGCGCGTTGCGGCGGGATTATTTAATTTTTTAATAATAAATGTGTATGTACAATTAATAAATTAAATTATAATAAGAAGATGATAGATTGTTGTGTGATAATCAAATTTTTCACAGAAAAACAAATGAATATATATTGTAGGGGTAGTATTGAGATTTTACCGGTTTGTGCATTACACTCTAAGTATGTGAATATTGCTTTTAGGCTAATAGCAAAGTAAGTGACCTCAACTTGTGGACACATCATTTTTTATACTCCTTCCTTTTTCTATTCAAGACATTATGTAAGTGAACCGTATCAAGTTTTTGAAAGAAAAAAAATCATTTGTTACAGTTACTTGTCAATAATTGGTACAGATCGATAATTTAAATTTTGACATCTTTTATGCATTTACTCTCCTCTCAAATGTAACTTGAATCTCTGTATTGATCACAACAGTTGACTGTGTACTATATTTGCTCTTTTCTCATATATATACATCAGTTTCGGAGGTTGTGCAATCGATTTCTTTTCAGACGTTGCAAACACTGAGCGAGAATGGTAAGAGTAGTGTAAAACAGGTTTTGAAAATTGAATGATGAACACATGGTTGACCTCAAGTAGTTGGGAGCGGAGCTAAAGTTTTGTTCATTAATTCATTTGAGTTGAGGAGAAATCTGAGCCTAATTTCTATGAACATCAAAAAAAAATTCAACCGTCACATTTATCATGCAGACTCCATTTGTCGTTAATAGTTGAAGAACTTGATTACTGTAAATGTCACTTTTTGAATTTTGAAATCGAAAACTCCATCCATATCACGTAAAATGTTGGTAATTAAAGTTCAACCCCAATTCACCAATGGTGGTGCCAGTTTGACAGGTATAAGTACCCATGCAGTACTGAGTGCGGACATCTCGATTACTATAGACACCCATTGTTTATCTGCACCCCACTTTACCGTTTTAAATAAAATTTCAAGTTGTAAATTTATGAAATTGATGTCAACAACTACAAAGGAGTATCCTTATAATCTGCGGCTACAAAGGAGTATCTTTTTTCATAAAAGGTTATACTTAACATATATTCTTATTTATAAACGAAAAAAAGGAATTTTTCTTGAAAAAAGTATATAAATAAATATCTAAAGTTACTTATTATCTTAAAATTACTATAAATTTCTTTTTCTTAGGGAAGAAGAATAAAATAGAACAGAGGATTTGTATATCATATGTGACGCCCCCAAAATTAGGTATACATCACCCATCTTGAGTCGCCAAATACATGGTACAAAATTCAAATACAACTTAATTATACAGCTGTCGTGTAGAATACGACAAGACATAACTGTGAGTTTTAATACAAATATTGTCATCTAGATAATATCCACACTCAATGGAGTCCTCATTACATTTATTGTCACACTATTTGTAGAATAGTGAGGACTACTAATGCTATCATCGGGACCGTCACTGCGTTCCCCGACTAGTCCCATTTACGTTCTCATTTCCGAAGAGAACAAAGAAAAGAAAAGGATGAGCTCAACTAGCCCAAAGAAGAAATATTATGACTAAGATAATGCGAGAATAATTTATCGTTAGCCTTCAATGAGTGTTAAAGCGATAAAATATAACATGACATCAAGTTTAACTACAATGAACAAGCAATCCATTAGAAGAGTCAAGTAGAACATAATATCTACTATCTCTTCTAGATTAAAAGTCCATCGTTGATATTTTATTCTTGTACTACTCATCAACAGTTCTTTGTTATACTCAAGACAAATAGAACTTTCATCACTTGTCTTCACCTGAACCACCAAAGATGTCAGTTAAATTCACAATTCATATTTATAATAATGTGAATTAACAGTTCTTTCTTGCCACAAAGGCTTAATAGAACTTTTACTCAATATCCTTACCCCAAAGGCTTAAGATATTCACATGTAATAATAATGATCATACCAATCAGTTGTCCATCTTTGCACTATGGGCAAAAGATATTCAACTATAAAACCAATGGTCATGATCATACCAATCAATTGCCTGTCAGTGCACTACGACCAAAGACATTCAACTGTTAACTAATGGTCATGATCCTGCCAATCACATCATTGAATTATCCATGCACTACGGCCAAGGATATTCGTTAGTATCACTAGTGGTCATGATCATGTCATACACCTGTCCATCTTCACACTACGGGTCAAAGATATCAAACAACAGATCATCTTTGCACTACATGCCAAAGATATTCAACAACATATCATCTTTGCACTACAGGCCAAAGACAAACAATTGTAAAACCAATAACCAACAGTATAATAAAGAATGAAATAATAAAAGAATTTCACCATGTATGCGAAGACTTGATGTATTAAAAGTTATTCCAACATAATAATAAAGAATGGAATAATAAAAGAATTTCACCATGTATGCAAAGCTTCGCGCATAGACAGTTATTTCAACATAATAATAAAGAATGGAATAAAGGAAGAATTTTACATGCATGCGTAATCCGCTATGCAACGGAGTTATTCAAACAGAATAATAAATAATGGAACCAGGTCATGCGTAATCGCAAAGACAGGATATTTCGACAGAATAATAAATATTAGAACCAGGTCCGGCGTAAACGCACAGACAGGATATTCCGACAGAATAATAAAGAACAAAATAATAAATAATGGAACAAGGTCAGGCGAAATTCGCATCGACAGGATATTCTGACAAAATAATAAAGAACGGAATAATAGAAGAATTTCTCCATGTATGCGGTACTTCGCATAAACATGTTATTCTAACATAATAATAAAGAATGGAATAATAGAAGAATTTCACCATGTATGCAGATTGCTTGCATAAGCAAAGTTATTCTAACATAATAATAAAGAATGGAATAATAGAAGAATTTCACCATGTATGCGTGCTTCAGCATAGGCAGTTATTCCAACATAATAATAAATAATGAAATAACAGAAGAATTTCACCAAGTATAGGGTATCCCGCGTATACAAGTTATTCCAACACAATAATAAATAATAATAATAATATCTTTTACGAGTACGACAATTATATCCCCTACCATAATAATATCCCTTTACCTTTCAAATAAGAGTATTCACTAAGAGGCGAGGATATACCGAAGAAAACTCTATACTACTCTCAAAGTTTTCTTAAACTCTAAAAAAAATACTTCAAGATTATAGAAGAAGAATTCTCTCTATAGTTTCTCTACAGAGTTTCGATTGAATTTAAGAAATAATGAAAGAATGAGCTTCTATTTATAGAAGAATGGAATGAATAAGTAACCAACCCATGAGCCATTCAGATTGATTTACTTTAATCGGATGGTCCATATTTAAAGAAAAATCTTTTAAATAAAATATAATATATTCTATTTTATATAAAAAGATTTTTTACTATGCAAACATTTATACGCAGCTTTATACAAACACTATGCATAATAAAATATAATATATTCTATTTATAGAATAACTTTAATAAAGTATTACATTTTATATAAAAAGATTTTACTATGAAAAACACTATACTTGCAATAGAATATAATATATTCTATTTATAGAATAACTTTATAAAAGTATTCTATTTTATATAAAAAGATTTTCTGTTATAATTTCAACCAATGGTCTGAAAAATTAGTACATCTCTTCATGAAATAATATTGTACCCAAAAATGATTTGGACCGAAAAAAAATATATTTTGTTCGGGTGAATAGTATCCTGTGAATAGTAACTCATCAATAGTAACTCGTGAATAGTAACTCATGAATAGTAACTCGTGAATAGTAACTCGTGAATAGTTGCTCGTGAATAGTAACTCATGAATAGTAACTTGTGAATAGTACTCCGACACAAAAGGTGTCCCAAATACCCGAGTGAATAATACTAGAGTGAATAGTAACTGGGTATTTTATGACAACTTGTCTACTTTGAAATTTTTTCACATATCACCCTTAACTTTAACCTTTTATCAATTTAAGCATTCACCAAAATAAAAAAAGTGAATACTTTTATTTCATAAAATTCGGGGTCTCACATCATAAATACAAGTCGAATGAAATTTATTCTATTATTATAAATTTATAATATATAATTTTGTAAAAAATTTCTTTTTATATCATATGCAAGGAAGATAGAAAGTTCAAGGTTGAAAATAAATTTTTCCTCCTTTTGTCATCACAGAACCCTAAAACACATACTCCTCAAACTGTCTCTGGCTTTACTATTTGATTAACAAAATATATATCAACACCTACCATTAACCAAAAACAGAAAGAAATGCAACTATATTAAAGAATCTTCTTTCATACTTCATATATTATGTTGTCAATATACAGTAAATAAAATTAAAAAAATATGTAATGAAAATGACCCTGATTTGATTTTGGATGGGATTAGTCCTATAATTATCATGTTACATTATTTTTTTAATCTAATATTTCCCCTTCTTGAAAAACATGAAATTGAATGGAACCAAATAGGATTCAGATCAGATCAAAAAATACCTTAACTAAGCCAAGACTTCTAATAATCAAGATCAGACAGGTCTCTCAACACCCTAATATATACAATCCAATAAAATATTATTCAGGAAAAAGAAAAGAAAATATTAAAAAGAAGGCAAATATACTGCTACGAAGTCATATCGCTCGAGTGTCAAAACCAAGCTGTGGTTTTTTTCCTTTGCCTTGCCACTAACCTAGAAAAAACATAAACCAAAGTTGTTTGTATTTTTTTTGATAAGTAACATAAAAATCCTCCAAAAATCATATTCATAAATTTAAAGGAAAAAAAAAACCATGTAACCCAACAGAGCTCCGTTTGTTTCACGGAAAACCATTGTGAAAAAATGATTTCTGATGAAATTATTTTTAATGAAAATGCATTGTTTCCCTTGTTTGGTTGCTAAACTGAAAATAAGATGAAAAAGAATGTCATTTTCTTGACTTGAATAATTTTTTAAAAAGATAGTTTTTTATCTTTCTTTCTTGATACACGTAGCATTATATTTAAATAAATATTACATATTTAATTTCTTTTGAAGAAAAAAAACACAAACAAAATTGGAGTTGAGAAATATTATTAAATTTGAGAGCATAAAGATGAATAAGTGATATATACGGAGAAAATAATTGAATTAATTGAGTTACAAAAATGAACTAATTTGCTAAAGTTCGATGAAAAAAATAAAGAGAATAAAAAGTAAGCTGTAAAACATTTGCATCCGTTCATCCGTTTTTAAGACTATGAATATTTTTAAAATTTTTATTTTGTAGAAAAACAGAGAAAATAAAGATTCACATGCCCATCTGACTTCTTCTAGATCTCAAATCAAGAATATAAAGAAAAAGAAATTCAAGCATTAAAATCATAAAAAAAAAATCAAATTAAATCAAAATTAAACTCCTTTATTCTTTCCAATTCAACAATGTGTTTACATCCAACATAATAAATGCATAAAAATCACCAAAATGCACTATACCCAAAACTCAAAACTCCTAAGAAATCAATATCTCTTTACCACATTGACACAAATTCCCAAAAAAACATCACTCATTAAACGCCTGAAATCAAAAATGATGAAATTGAATGAATGCCCATTAACCTTCGACAAAAGGCAGAGGAAGAGAGATCGTCATTGAATTAAAAGGGCAGTAAAATCAAATTAAGAAATAAACCCACTGTTGATATAAGAAATATGAATAGCTCTAATCTAAACACAAACTTTCCAATCGAAAACCCATCAAAATTTTCAATTAAACAAGATTGACAACACAAATATCAGATCAATCAAATCAATTGCAAACATTATTCTGCATATCAGAAACTAAATGCAAATGCAATAATCTCAAATTTTAGCACATTATATCTAAAAATTTAGAAAATGGGCAAACCAATGAAATAATTCCACCCGCTTCTGGGTTATGTTTCACACTCCTGCATATAGCTGTAACCTGTATGTAATAATGTGTGTATATAATAGTTCTCATTTTATTACTTCTCGGGTAATGAATTTAACCAGACAATATTAGTTTTTCGTTCACCATCAATGGTGATGGCTCTTCCATCGTGCGAAACGTGAATGACATAAGTAGAAGAAAGACAGAGAGACAAAACGGAAAAGAGGAGAAAAATTGACTGTGAAGAAGAAGAAGAAGCCATGGTTGCTATTCACTCATGAGAATAAATAATTAGCCTGATTAATATACGTATATATATGTATGTATATGCATGGAGGATTAGGTCAAGTAATCATTAACATTATTTCAAACTCTAATTAAGTTAGGAAGTTTTATCCATATAAAATTTTGCTCATTGGTTGTTGAAGAGATTAAATTCTACTTGCTTTGTTATTATTTTTTCATAATTTAAAAAAGGATAGGATATAATTAAGATAATTGGTTTGTTATTATTTTTCCATAATTTAAAAAATGATAGGTTATAATTAAGATAATTGGGACATAATTAAAAGTATTTAAGATGGACAAGTGTTGAATTTGTAGAAGGACAGATGTCACAATATTGTGTTATGTACTGTGATTTAGTATATATAGATAATAGATAATAGATATGTTGAGAAACGGATGGTATGAATGAGAAATTGATGGCCTGCTTTATGAAGGCTTAATGGACATCAATGATGAAATTAATTGGATATTTGGCAGTTACGAACTCAACTCTTGTTATAAGATTATTCTCCTAGGATGTAAAAAGTATGGATTTTGGGGAAAATAGTGGGGAAAAAATAGTTTAGGCCCTCTTCTTTGTTCTTCCTTCTTGCTCGGTGATAATTTTTCTACACACGGTAGAGTTTGCTTCTGAGCTTTGTTGTATCCTGGGAGACAATTTGTCCTGCCACGACCAAATATTGTCTTAAGGAAACTGTTCCTACAGTCCTCAAAGCTACAATTTTCTAGTCTGTTCAACGTCCATTGTATTAAGGTTAAATTTGTTTTATTTTATTTTGGGTTTTACTTTAATATCAATATAGAATTTTTTTTCCGAATTTTATTGTATTTCTGCTTTTGCAAAAAAGATTATTACTAACGTGGCTAACAATCTTAAGACAATATTCTTGTTTTGGTTAATCTTTTATTAAGTTGCAGATTATACCTTTGCTTTGGAATACCTTTACTTGGTTTTCTTACTTGGACTGTTCTTGGTTAATACTCACTTGGACCGTTCTGGAATAATTAAATAATAATATGTTTCTTATTCAAAACAGTTGTTTGTTGTTTTTTTAGACTAACTTAGTTTGTTTGTATTTTCAGAATGAATATTATTCCTGAGAATAAAATTGTTCCAACTGGTCCACAGAACAATCTAGGTTCTAGTTCACAGAATGGCACCGATGCACAGAACTTATCTGGTTCACAGAACATTAGTTCTGGTCCTATATACCTGTCTAGTTTCCAGATTGCAGCTCCCCGCCAAATCATACCTGTCAATCACAATGAAAAACCAGAAAAATTCACTGGTGTGAATTTTAAAACTTGGCAACAGAAGATGCTGTTTTACCTTGCTATGCTAAATTTGGCTAATTGTTTGAAGGATAATCCTCCTGTTATCAGAGATGATGAGGTGGATAATTTCACTGCCTACAATGAAATTGAGGCATGGAAATAATCTGATTTCCTTTGCCATAATTACATTTTGAACGGTCTAACTGATGCACTTTATAGTGTATACAGTATTAAGAAAACGGCAAAGGAACTTTGGGAATCCTTGGACCGGAAATACAGATCAGAGGATGCTGGCGCTAAGAAATTTAGTGAGCCAATTCTTGAATTTCCAAATGGTTGATTCCAAAATTGTTGTGAATCAAGTTCAAGAACTCCAGCTGATTATCCATGTGATTCATGCTGAACGTATGGTAATTAGTGAATCTTTCCAAGTGGCTTGAATTATTGAAAAGTTACCACCTGGTTGGAAAGACTTCAAAAATTACCTTAAGCATAAGCGAAAGGAGATGACAGTTGAAGAGCTAATTGTTAGACTTCGTATTGAGGAAGACAACAAAGGCTCGGAGAAGAAATTCTCCAACGTTGCCCTCTAGTCTGAGGCTAGGGTGAATGTGGTGGAGGTTAATAAAGACTCCAAGAAAGGAAAAAAACCTCAATCTGGGTCCAAACTGGGTCCTAAGGGTGGCATTTCCAAGAAACCAAAATTCAATGAAAAATGCTACAATTGCAACAAGGAGGGGCACAAGTCCTCTGAATGTAGGCTGCCTAGAAAGTTGAAGCCTAATGAAGCACATGTTGTGGAAGAAATTGCTAGAGATGTGTCTGACATCAACTTATGTGCTGTGATTTCTGAAGTCAACCTCGTTGACTCAAATCCAAGGGAATGGTGGTGGATACTGGGGTGCCTGCGTCATGTCTCTTTGTGACAAAGATTCTTTTGCTGAACTGGTTCCCAGCAAGAATGGGGAGAAGCTC
The DNA here is from genome assembly GCA_020205615.1 of Panax quinquefolius. Lineage (NCBI taxonomy): Eukaryota > Viridiplantae > Streptophyta > Magnoliopsida > Apiales > Araliaceae > Panax > Panax quinquefolius. The sequence continues at coordinate 32,257,775 of CM035172.1, read as the reverse complement.
TACATGGGCAATGCTGCAACTTCCAAGATCAAGGGAAGTGGTACTGTAATTCTGAAGATGACTTCGGGAAAAGAAGTGACTCTGAAGAATGTTCTGTATGTTCCTGAAATTAGGAAGAATCTTGTATCTGGTAGCCTCCTAAGCACTCATGGTTTTAGGATGGTATTTGAATCGGACAAGTTTGTTTTGTCAAAAGGGGGAATGTATGTGGGAAAGGGGTATGTTTGTAATGGCATGTGGAAAATTAATGCCATCTCTAGTAAGTCCAATGCAATGATTAATAATAAGAATAATACTTCTTCTGCTTATATCATTGAGTCACTTAATTTATGGCATGGTAGACTTGGACATGTAAATTATAATACCCTACGTAGGTTAATTAATTTACAACATATTCCAACATTCCAAATTGATCATAAACATAAATGTGAAATTTGTGTTGAATCAAAATTAACAAGATCTTCATTTCATAAAGTTGAAAGAAATACAGAACCACTTGATCTGATACATAGTGATGTATGTGATTTAAAATTTATACAAACAAGGGGAGGTAATAAATTTTTATCACTTTTCGATGATGATGATAAAAGTACAAAATATTGCTATGTATATTTGCTTAAAAGCAAAGATGAAGCTTTAGAGAAATTTGTTCTTTATAAGCAGGAAGTTGAAAACCAACTTAATAAGAAAATTAAGGTGGTAAGGAGTGATCGTGGTGGTGAATACGTTGAACCATTTGGTAAGTTCTTCTCCCAACATGGTATTATTCATGAGGTTACACCACCTTACTCCCCTCAATCTAATGGGGTAGCGGAACGCAAGAATCGTACTCTGAAAGAGATGATGAATGTGATGCTAAATAGTTCTGGGTTGCCACAGAACATGTGGGGGGAAGCTGTCTTATCAACTAATTACCTTTTAAATAAGGTTCCTCGTAAGGAATTAGACAAGACACTACATGAGTTATGGAAAGGAAGGAAACCTTCCTATAACTACTTAAAAGTGTGGGGGTGTCTTGTAAAAGTTTTGGCTCCGTTACCAAAGAAAATGAAAATAGGTCCAAAGACGGTGGATTGTATTTTCATTGGTTATGCGCTTCACAGTAACGCATATCGGTTTCTTGTTCATGATTCTAAGAATCCTGATATACACATGAACACATTCATGGAATCAAAGAATGCTTCATTCTTTGAACACATTTTTCCATGCAAACGTGAAGAGATTGAATCGGGTTCTAAACGATCTCTTGAGACTGTTAATGAAGACAGTCAAGACATTCAACATGAAGTTGAAGAAGAAGGAAATGAAGAGGTAGAGCCTAGAATAAGTAAAAGGGCAAAGGTTGAAAAATCTTTTGGACCAGACTTTTTAACCTATATGCTAGAGGTTGAACCTCAGAATTACAGTCAGGCTGTAAATTCAACAAATAGTCCTTTATAGAAAGAGGCTATAAGAAGTGAAATTGATTCCTTTATGCAAAATCATACCTGGGAATTAGTGGACCTTCCTCTGGGAACGAAACCACTAAGTTCTAAATGGATTTTCACACAGAAAAAGAAAGTAGATGGAACAATTGATAAGTACAAGGCCAGATTGGTTATAAAAGGATATAGACAAAAGGAAGGCCTTGATTACTTTGATACGTATTCTCCAGTGTCAAGAATAACCTCTATTAGGATGATACTTGCTATTGCCGTTTTATGGAATCTCGACGTACATCAAATGGATGTTAAGACAGCCTTTCTGAATGGAAATCTTGATGAAGAGATCTACATGGAACAACCTGAAGGTTGTGTAGTTCCAGGCCAGGAAAGAAAAGTTTTTAAATTGGTGAAGTCCTTATATGGACTAAAACAAGCACCAAAACAATGGCATAAGAAATTTAATGATGTCATGATGGTTAATGGCTATAATATAAACGAATGTGACAAATGTATTTATGTCAAAATCACAAACAAAGGATATGTTATTATATGTTTGTATGTTGACGACATACTGATTATTGGTAGTAATGAAAATATGGTGAAGAATACTAAGGACATGTTAAACTCTAAGTTTGATATGAAAGATATGGGACTAGCTGATGTGATTTTGGGAATCCAAATCAAGCGTTCACCTAATGGTTTCATTTAACTTGATCACATTACATGGACAAGATACTTGGGAAGTTCGTGAAGGATGATTCTAGTGAAGCTAGAACTCCTCTGAACATCGATGACATCTCTGTAAAAACAAAGGTGAAAGCGTTGACCAAGTAGAATACCATAAGGGTTATAGGCGATCGATGTATCTCATGACTTGTACAAGAGACGATATTGCTTTCACTGTAAACAGTTTAAGCAAATACACGAGTAATCCAGGGGATAACCACTGAAAAGCTATCGTTAGGATACTTCGGTATCTAAGATACACTCGTAATTATGGACTGCACTATACGAGAGAACCTGCAGTATTAGAAGGATTCTCTGATGCTAGTTGGATTTCTGATATAAAGAACTCCAAAGGTACAAGTGGATACATGTTCACTCTGGGAGGAGGAGCAGTGTCCTGGAAATCCTCAAGGCAAACGATCATAACCAGATCCATGATGGAGTCTGAGTTTGTAGCTCTAGATAAAACCAGAGAAGAAGTCAAATGGTTACAAAACTTCTTGGAGGATATTCTTGAATGGCCTAAGCCTGTGCACACAATTTGTTTATATTGTGACAATCAAGCATCGATTAAAAGAGCACAGAACGTGATGTATAATGGTAAGTCGAGACACATGCGTCGTCGTCACAATACCGATTAAAGCAGCCCGATCACAACGGGGTTATCTCTGTTGATTATGTAAAATCAAAGGATAACATTGCGGATCCATTAACCGGAGGTTTAAGCAGAGATTAAGTTGAAAGCGACATCAAGAAGAATGGGATTGATGGCCATTAATATTTAAAGGTTACATGTGAAGGAAAACCTGACCTTGTTATTTGGAGATCCCGAATCTAGGTTCAATGGGATAACCTAATTGCATAGACAATGTATTATCATTGTAGGGGGTCTAACCCTTATCTGTAAACAGTGATATGAAATAGGATAAGGTTAAGCTATGCTTTTAATGATTCTTGTGTGTCAGTAATCTGAACAAAAAGATAAAATCACCTATGTGAGAATGAAATGGGGTCGCTTCAAGCAAAACTAATGAGTTTAGTTCTCTTAAATTTTTGCAGAACCAGGAGATGTTCACGACCATAATGAACATAACCATGAGAACCAAAATCGTGTTATGTTGGTATTTGTGTGAGGTATATCATCGTTTACACAAACGGCGGAATAGTTCAAGGACATCACGTCTACTAGTCAGCCAGTAAGGTAAATACACTTCACAGGGGAAGGTTCAAGGGTTGATGCCTAACTATCCTATGCTAATATCAACTGTAGAGAATTATCACCACATCGAATTCCTTTATTTTTAATTTTCATTCATGTGGGGGATTGTTGAGAAACGGATGGTATGAATGAGAAATTGATGGCCTACTTTATGAAGGTTTAATGGACATTAATGATGGAATTAATTGGATATTTGGCAGTTACGAACTCAACTCTTGTTATAAGATTATTCTCCCAGGATGTAAAAAATGTGGATTTTGGGGAAAATAGTGGGAAAAAAATAGTGAGGAAAAAATAGTTTAGGCCTTCTTCTTTGTTCTTTCTTCTTGCTCGGTGATAATTTTTCTACACACGGTAGAGTTTGCTTCTGAGCTTTGTTGTATCCTGGGAGACAATTTGTCCTGCCATGGCCAAATATTGTCTTAAGGAAACTGTTCTTATAGTCCTCAAAGCTATAATTTTCTAGTCTGTTCAACGTCCATTGTATTAAGGTTAAATTTGTTTTATTTTATTTTGGGTTTTACTTTAATATCAATATAGAATTCTTTTCCGAATTTTATTGTATTTCTGCTTCTGCAAAAAGATTATTACTAACGTGGCTAACAATATGATAAAGAGTATTATAAATATTTAATATTATATTTAATATTATATTATTTAATTATTATACAAAACTCTAAAACATTATAAATTATGGAAAGGATGGAATAGTACAGTAGTAGCTACCAAACCCCACATTAGACACGCCGGTTTTATCGCTAATAAATTGTGAAAAGGGGAAATAAATAATATTTGTTGCCTCGAATAGAGTAAAGTTTAAGTTTTCATGTGATTTTGTTACCCAATTTACGCCAAAAATGGGATGGCATCAATTTATCTTATTACAACTACTACAGTAAAACCACTATTTAAAAATAGATTTGAGATCAAATTATTTGTATTCTAATTGAGAGGTTATTATTAAATAGAGGTATTGGTACAAAATATTTTTCGAACATTTAAAAATATTCACTTTAACAAAAATATCAATAAGAACTCCCTAATAATTATTATTCAAAAATTATTTATGCAAAGTAGTCTTTTATAGGAAAATATGGTCTTTTATAAGAAATGTAGTCTTTTATAGGAAAATATAGTGTGACGCCCCCAAAATAGGAATACATCACCTATTCTGAGTCGCCAAATACATGGTACATAATACAAATACAATCTTAAATATACAACATGAGCTGTGAGTTTGAATACAAATATTGTTTACTAGAGAATATACAAACTCAAAAGGAGTCCTCATTACTATTATTATCACACTATTTCACTGAATAGTGAGGACTACTAATGCAAACATCTAGGACCATCACTCTGTTCCCCGACTAGTCCCAGCCCCAGCTACGTTCTCATTTTCTGAAGAGAACAGTGAAAGAAAGAGTGAGCTCAACTAGCCCAGTGAGAAATATTATGACTAAGATAATGCAGAATAAAATATCATTAGCCTTCAACAGTATAACAACTGATAGAATATAATAGACAACAAGTTTTTGATTAAAAATTGCAGCGGAATAAACAATCTATTAGAAGAGTCAAGTAAAATATAAAATCTACTATCTTCTATGATTTAAAAAGTTTTTCACCAACTTTATCGTTGAGACTCAGCTTAATAAATAATCCACATCATTAACTCATCCCTACACTACAGGCTAAGGATATTTTTAGTATCACGACCACGTATTATCCATGCACTACAGGCCAAAGATAATTGTGTTTTCATCAACGGTCCTGATCATGCCATAAAATAATTCATCTTTGCACCCTTGGCCGAAGAGAATCCATAGCCATAATCATACCAAAAACTGTCCATCAATGCACTACAGGCCAATGAGGACTTTTACCACATCATTTGTAACATTACGGTTATGATTACACCGAATAATCCGTGGTCATAATCATATCAAGTCCATTTATGCACTTCTGAAGCCACAGATGACTTTCAACAAAATATAAACATGAGGATGATGACAATGATATAAGAATTCAATAAAACAAGTTCAAGAATTAATTTATCTAGAACCGATAACGTCAACGTGTCAACATGATCTTTGTTTTGTTGAGTAAAATTCAAGAATGCTCGAAGAATATGTTCATGAAAAGATCTTTGGATAAAGCGCAAATATCAAGGATATTCCACTAATTTCATGGAGTATGAAGTCAAAACTTTAACCAAACTGAGTATAATAAAGAATGGAATAACAAAAGAAATCACCATGCATGCGGTGCTTCAGATGACGAGTTATTCAACAGAATAATAATAACGGAACTAGGTCAAAGTGAAATTGCACCAAGCGGGATGTTCAAATGAATAATAAAGAATAGAATAACAATGAAATCACCATGCATGCGGTACTTGAATAGATAGGTTATTCCAACAGAATAATAAATAACGGAACCGGTCCCAAGTAAAAGCGCATTGCATGGGATATTCCAAATGAATAATAATAAAGAGCGGAACCAGTCCCCAGAAAAAATGCATGACAGAATATTCCAATGAATAATAATAAAGATGGAATAATAGAAGAATGACACCAAGTATAGGGTACTCCAGTATCTTTGGTTATTCAATGAGAATAATAAAGAATGGAATAATGAAGTTCTCTTCATGAATACAAAGAAATATTACACTTACGGGTACAACAAATAATATTCCCTACCTTAAAAAAAAGCTGGATATTTGGAATAGTGAGTAATGAGACTTCTTTTCTTCTTTTCTCTATAATTTCTCTCTATAATAATTGCTCTAAAGCTTTAGTGAATTGGTGAGAAATGAAGGAAGAATGAGCTTCTATTTATAGGAAAATATAGTTTTGATAATTGCACATTTTGGGGCTCGAAATATTACAGTATAATACCTTCCACTTTTTCTTCATTTTTAATTTAGTCCTGCAAGTATTAACAAACTTGCACCAACTCCCCTAATAGTAAATAATGTGAATCAATAGTAAATCATGTGACTCAATAGTTCTAATCATGTGATAAAAACAATTATAGTATAGTACCCCCATCTATACCTCTATTTTTAACTTAGTCATGCAAGTATTATCAATTTTGTACCAACTCCCCTAATAGTACAAGAATGTGATTCAATAGTACACACATATGAACAAATAGTTATATAAGCATGTGAATTAGTAGTAATTAATTGCTCATTTATCCGATAAATACCCGATTGGTCAATATAACCTCCAGACATCAATTATTATCGAAATAATTGTCGATTTTCACTAACACAAAAAATTCCAACATAATGAAACTATTTTATCAACAATATAAATTTTGAAATTTTGAAGTTTGACTTTTTCCAAAAAAGTCAACTGTTGACTTTTTGACCAAATAATGAATCCCGAAAAATTTTGTGTTTATAGACTATTTTTACTAATTTCATCGTTCCGGACTCAAATATCACGTCCGCGTCTCCAAATTCAACTCCGAACACAACTTCAATTTTAATAACATTCATCATTAATATTTTAACTTTATCGTCTCAATTATTGATTATATAATATAACATATTATGCAGATGATACTGTGACAATAATTGAATCAATAATATGAGAGATATGATGCAGCAATTACTGTAGCAATAATTGAGTATAACTGAGTGACTTCTCACGTAAGCATCAATAATCAATACCGTGTGCTACTACGCAACCACGCCAGACATCTTTGTACTTTTACTACCGAGTAGTTCAACAGTTTTAACGGTAACACTTCCGCCGTTATTTTTATAAAAAGATAATTCTGTTGTTTTCTAACTACGACAATACTTTCGTTGTGGGGTCTATCAATGATTGTGCCGTCGTGCGAATATTCCCCGACAAAAAGAATATTCCCTGACCAATCGAATATTTTATAACAATTTGCATACTTTGAAAAATTTATAAATACTACCCACAACTATAACATTATATCAAATCCACACCATAATATTCAAAATAAATATTTCGAGAAATTTAAATCTTTATTTATTAAATCTGGGGTCTCACAATCTCCCCTCCTTATGAAATTTCGCCCTCAAAATTTACGTACGCACTTGATATGCCAAAGAGGTGAGGATACCTTGACTTTATTTCAGATTCTAACTCTTGAGGTATAACCTATGAGTGTTGAATACGATCCTTCTTATCCAAGATTTTAACACGTATCTCCTCATACGTTAAATCATCCGCTATTTCGTCCGGTTCTAAATTAATAATGTGGTTCAGGCCGTCCACATATTTACGTAACATTGATACGTTAAAAACGTTATGAACACGCGACATACTTGGCGGTAAAACGAGTCTACAAGCCACAGCTCCTACTCGATCGAGGAATTTAAATGGGCCAATTAAATCGATGGTTGAGATTTCCTCTCTTCGTCGATTCTTGCTTCTAGAATAACGCCCTCTTGAACCTTCTTCATTCATCAGCTCTGAGTATGTAGCTTGAGCGGCTTTAACTTTATCGATTAAAGTCGATTCTGATCGTATATTCGTTATCTTCACGTGGGTTCCTGGATTCTTTAACTTTATTTTCATCAGTTGTAAGTCGTACGAAATGAGTCTTTGTGTTAACAACATCGCACTCGTAAACACATACGATCTTCTACTCAATGCGTCAGTTACCACGTTCGCTTTCCCACGATGGTATTGAATGGTACGATCATAATCTTCAACAGCTTGAGCCAATGTCTTTGGCGCATGTTATGTTCGTTTTAGTTGAAGAAATATTTGAGGGTTTTAGAAATGGGTTTTGTACTGGGGTTAATACAAAATTCGATTTCACGCTCTAGGGGTAGGCTAAGAAGTCTTCAAGAATACGTCAGGAAATTTATTAACAATAGAAATATCATTCAAAATTGTGACTCTCATCCGATACTTGGGTAACACGTCACATTGATACCTATCATCTTGCCATCGTCATTCACGTCGCTTCTGTAAAGTCCGGCCGGTGCATTCCACACACAAGGAAGTCAACAACGAAAGGGCCAGGGGCTCTTTACTTATGGCTAGATATGACAGTGATTGACTTTAGTGGTTTGGTTGCTTGAATTCGCATAACAGGTTGGTTAGGAATATGAAAGCTAACAACCTTACGAAAAACTTGATAAGTAGCTAACCAATCGATTCCTAAAATCACATCCAAGGCAAGTATTTTCAAAAAGATATGATCGACAGGTAACGTGAAAGTGTCGATTTGAATTAAACAAGATTTATAAATAGTGGAGGTAAAGAAGGTTTCTCCCAACTGAGTTTAAACAGATATATCAAAGTCTAACTTCTCCGGAGTTAGCTTCAAACATTGAGCACAACTAGGTGAAATAAAAGAGTGAGTAGAAGGCAAGGTACTAACACAAAGATAGACTTGTGCAAGAGTTTATGACTAACATACCCGTGATAATTTTATTCAGGTTCCTCGTCACGAAAAAAAACGCTCTCTCTTAAACTACCGGCTTTGGCTTGTCTGGGACATCCTTTGGCATCACTATCCCAACTGGACTTGACTTCACCATACAAAAAAATCGAGCTAGGTGACCTTCTCTTCTGTAATTAAAGCACACTTTGGATTGCTGCGTACAGTTTGGACGGATGTGTCCCTCCTGTCCGCATTTGAAACATACGACCTGTGTTCGTTCTTCTTTCTTTGAAACGGGTGCTGGTGCTGACGTCTTCACGTTATTGTTGAACCTTCTCTTCTTAAAATGTCCATTCTTATTGTTTTGGCCATGATTACCACCGAAATGGTTACCATTCATGGCATGATGATTTCCCCCACGTTGGTTATCATTGTTTCGATGGCCGTTGCCACCGGTACGATTACTATCAAGTTGTTGGTCGTTGCCTTTTGGTTGTGCTGACTCGTTATCGCATTCCAATAACTGAGCCCTATTCACAACATCTGAATATAAACAAAGTTTGTGAGAAATGAGGTATTGTCGTATATTAGGTTTCAAACCTCTTAAAAACATTCTCGTCATTCGCTCCTCATTATCGACCAAATTGGATGCAAACCGAGACAACTCAACAAACTTAGCCTCGTACTGCGACACGGTCATATTGTTTTTCTCCAGCTTGATGAACTCCACCTCCTTCATGTGACGAATACTTTCAGAAAAGTACTTGTCGTTGAACAGCTCTTGGAACTTCCCCCAAGACATCTTGAGTGCGTCAGTCTGGGTGCGTTTTAAGGATTCCCACCAGTAATCTGCCTCTTCACGCAACATAAAGGTGGCAAAGGGAACCTTTTGCTCCTCTGAGCATCCCAAGACATCAAATATCTTGGTGATCTGCTTTAACCATGTCTCCGCCTTAAGTGGTTCTGGCTTTCCCAAAAACTCCGGTGGTCCCAGCTCCTTGAACTGTTTAGCGGTGACCAACCGTGGGTTGTCATTGTTTCTTCCTGCATTATGAATAGGAGTGGCATTCGCCTGATGTTGCATAAATTCTAAAAAGCTCCTAAACGTACCGTCGTTCGTCAATTGATCAGTGTTGGTGTTTATAGGAGGATTATCGCCATCCTGTTGCACATTGTCCTAATTATTGATCTGTGGAGACTCAACGGTCTCCTGTGCTCCATTGCTATTCTCAACATTCTCGGATGTCATTTTCAAATACTGCCACAAAACAAGGGTTAATTAACATATCATATATTATCCCTATACTCTGACCGGCCAATTAAATATCAAATAAACTTAGGTAGGTCATACTAGCGAAGGAATTCCCCGTCTCTCCCCTCCTAGTTCTATTCTCACATCTTAGCCAGGCATCATATCCCTAAGCTTTGATACCAACTGTGACGCCCCCAAAACAGATATACATCACCTATTTTGAGTCGTCAAATACATGGTACATAACTCAAATACAACTTAATTATACAACTGTCGTGTAAAGTACGACAAAACATAAGCTGTGAGTTTTAATACAAATATTGTCGTCTAGATAATATTCAAACTCAAATTCAATATTATTACATTTATTTTCCACTATTTCACTGAATAGTGAGGACTACTAATGCAAACATCTAGGACCATCACTGTTCCCCGACTAGTCCCAAATTTCAGCCACGTTCTCATTTCTCAAGAGAACAATTGAAAGAAAAGGTGAGCTCAACTAGCCCAAATGAGAAATATTATGACTAAGATAATGCAGAATAAAATATCATTAGCCTTCAACAGTATAACAACTGATAGAATATAATAGACAACAAGTTTTAGATTAAAAATTGTAGCGGAATAAACAATCCATTAGAAGAGTCAAGTAAAATATAAAATCTACTATCTTCTATGATTTAAAAAGTTTTTCTCAACTTTATCATTTGAGACTCGACAATAAATAATCCACATCATTAACTCATCCCTACACTACAGGCTAATGATATTTTTAGTATCACGACCACGAATTATCCATGCACTACAGGCCAAAGATAATTGTGTTTTCATCAACGGTCCTGATCATGCCATAAAATAATTCATCTTTGCACCCTTGGCCGAAGAGAATCCATAGCCATAATCATACCAAAAACTGTCCATCAATGCACTACGGGCCAATGAGGACTTTTACCACATCATTTGTAACATTACGGTTATGATTACACCGAATAATCCGTGGTCATAATCATATCAAGTCCATTTATGCACTACAGGCCACAGATGACTTTCAACAAAATATAAACATGAGGATGATGACAATGATATAAGAATTCAATAAAACAAGTTCAAGAATTAATTTATCTAGGAACTGATAACGTCCAACGTGTCAACATGATACTGTTTTGTTGAGTAAAATTCAAGAATGCTCAGAAGAATATGTTCATGAAAAGATACTGGATAAAGCGCAAATATCAAGGATATTCCACTAATTTCATGGAGTATAGAAGTCAAAACTTTAACCAACTGAGTATAATAAAGAATGGAATAACAAAAGAAATCACCATGCATGCGGTATCAGATGACAAAGTTATTCCAACAGAATAATAATAACGGAACTAGGTCGGCGAAATAAATTGCACCGATGGGATGTTCCAATGTAATAATAAAGAATAGAATAACAAATGTAAATCACCATGCATGCAGTACTTGAATAGATAGGTTATTCCAATGAATAATAAATAACGGAACGGTCGGTGAAAAGCGCCGCGCACGGGATATTCAACAGAATAATAATAAAGACGGAACCAGGTCCGGCGTAAAATGCACAGACAGAATATTCCAACAGAATAATAATAAAGATGGAATAATAGAAGAATGACACCAAGTATAGGGTACTCCCCGTATACTGGTTATTCCAGCAGAATAATAAAGAATGGAATAACAGAAGTTCTCTTCATGAATACAAAAGAAATATTACCCCTTACGGGTACAACAAATAATATTCCCTACCTTAAAAAAAACTGGATACTGGAATAGTGAGGTAACAGACTTCTTTTCTTCTTTCTCTCTATAATTTCTCTCTATAATAATTGCTCTAAAGCTTTAGTGAATTGGTGAGAAATGAAGGAAGAATGAGGTTCTATTTATAGGAAAATATAGTTTTGATAATCGCATGCGTTTTGGGGCTCGAAATATTACAAAGATAATACCTTCCTCTTTTCTTCATTTTTAATTTAGTCCCCGCAAGTATTATCAAACTTGCACCAACTTCCCTAATAGTAAATAATGTGAATCAATAGTAAATCATGTGACTCAATAGTTCTAATCATGTGATAAAAATAATTACAAAGATAAGACTTCCATCTATACCTCCATTTTTAACTTAGTCATGCAAGTATTATCAATTTTGTACCAACTCCCCTAATAGTACAAGAATGTAATTCAATAGCACACACATGTGAATAAATAGTTATATAAGCATGTGAATTAGTAGTAATTAATTGCTCATTTATCCGATAAATACCCGATTGGTCAATATAACCTCCAGACATCAATTATTATCGAAATAATTGTCGATTTTCACTAACACAAATAATTCCAACATAATGAAACTATTTTATCAACAATATAAATTTTGAAATTTTGAAGTTTGACTTTTCTCGAAAAAGTCAACTGTTGACTTTTTGACCAAATAATGAATCCCGAAAAATTTTGTGTTTATAGACTATTTTTACTAATTTCATCGTTCCGGACTCAAATATCACGTCCGCGTCTCCAAATTCAACTTCGAACACAACTTCAATTTTAATAACATTCATCATTAATATTTTAACTTTATCGTCTCAATTATTGATTATATAATATAACATATTATGCAGATGATACTGTGACAATAATTGAATTAATAATATGAGAGATATGATGCAAAGAATTATCAGAAGTAATAATTGAGTATAACCGAGTGACTTCTCACGTAAGCATCAATAATCAATACCTGTGCTACTATGCAACCACGCCAGACATTACTTTCTTTTACTACCGAAAGTAGTTCAACAGCTTTAAAGGTAACACTTCCGCCAAGTTATTTTTATAAAAGATAATTACATGCTTTTTAACTACGATAATACTTTTCGTTGGGGAATTCTACTAATGATTTGTGTCGTCGCATTTAATATTCTCCGACAAAAAGAATATTCCCCACCAATCGAATATTTTATAACAACTTGCATACTTTGAAAAATTTATAAATACTACCCACAACTATAATATTATATCAAATCCACACCATAATATTCAAAAAAAATATTTCAAGAAATTTAAATCTTTATTTATAAAATCTGGGTCTCACATATAGTCCTTTATAGGAAATGTAGTTTTTATAGGAAAATATAGTTCTTTATAGGAAATGTAATCTTTTATAGAAAATATAATCTTTTAAAATTAATATTATCTCTCTCTATATATATATATATATATATATATATATATATATAGAACTAGATCTTGTCCAGGACTCCGGACGTGATTAAAATATGAACCCAATTTTTATTTTTATTTTTTTTTTTTTTTTAAAACAACTAAAAAAGTTTAATATTTTATGGGAATCGAAATTTTTCCATCTGATATTTTTGGGGTGATTTGGATACTATATTAAAAATGTATGTATATATGCGCGCAGCATCGTACATACATGTTTTGTTATATGTATCCAAATCACACCCAAAACACTGTATTATGTAAAAATTTAAGTTCCATAATTTTTTTTTTAGTTGTTTTAAAATAAAAAAAGAAGTCCAGATTTTGGTCCGGTCCGGGAGTCCGGACCTGATCCGGCCTCTCTCTCTCTCTCTATATATATATATATATATATATATATGAAATTATTACTATATAGAGGTACTAGTTGTGTCCTGTGCCTCCGGCACTGTATGAACAGTGGAATTTATCCCAAACTTTGAACGACTCAGATAATTTATTGAGTGAGCGGAAAATTCAAAATCATTTGTATTTTATTAGATTGATAGTTTCTTAACACGAGACTTAAAAAGTATATAACATATTACAATTTAGAGGTTATTCCTATTTATAACGGGCCCAAATTGGGATCAAATTTTTTTATAATATTATAGAAGTTATTTTTATATAGAGTATTCTTAAACATCTGTTTTACCGTACTACTACTACTACTACCATTTTATACAACTTTGCAAGATTTACAGTCATTTTATACAACTTTACAACTCCTCGATATAATAGTGTGCCTAGCTAAGTACTTGTATATATCTAACACGCTGTAACAACAACCACGACTACATTACTCAAGATGGGCGAAGACAATGACATGACACAACGCACTACACCAAAAATGGCCTCCAGTGAAGGACAAATCCTTCACTAGAGGCAGTATATCACTCACAAGTGATTTATTGCGAAGAAATATTTCTTTCACACGACTGCTCGCATTAAACCTCCTCGCAATTGGGTATCCTTCGCTAAGTAGTAACTAAATATTTTTTGTGAATGATATATTGTGAATAACTTTTTTATTCACAAATTGTATTTAGCAATGAAATATTGTTATTTAGTGAAAGATTAGTTTCCTTCACAAATAATATTTTAAGAAGGACTATTTAAAATTAGTAAATAACTTTATTCCCTCACAAACAATATATTGTGAAGAACAAATTTATTTAACGAGAGAAAATTTTCCTTCACTAATTATAATTTGAGAATATATCTTCAAATTAGTGAGGGAAAATTCCTTCACAAATTATAAATTTGTAAATAAAAATTAATTGCTAAATAATCAAAATTAATTGAAAATTATAATTAATTTTCAAATCAATGATTTCATATTTATTATTATTACTATTATTTTTATTAATTGCTATAATAAATATTAAATTTAATATTACAAGTTAATATAAATATCATACCTATTTCAAACTAATTGATAAACTAATGCATAAAGAGCCAATAATTAAAATTAATACTCCATATATAAATAGATAATGCTCAAGTCACGATAAGTACAAAATTTGTTATTATGTATTGATCTTCCAAAGATCATAGTACTTACAATATTTAATAACTAACACAAGAAAATTAAATGAAGTGTACATCATTTTAGGTCCACTTCATCAACATTTTCTTCAAGGAAATCAAGGTTGGACATGTGAATTTCCTGCTGCAAAAGAAACACCAAAATTCAATTTCAAGGAATAAGAAAAAATGAGACTGGTGAACTTATGCTCTAGTGTGTTGAATGTGTACTGATCAATGTGTACGTTACCTGCTTCAAGAAAAGAGCTTCAGTAATGGAAAAGAGCTGATCAATGCGACGCAAACTTTTCTCTCCTATTTCTAGCCTATCTTCCTCTAAATCATCGGAGCTCTCCTCCAGTTCTAGTTCTTCAACATTTTTTAGAATTTTAGCATCTTATGTTACCCTTTTTTCTTGCTCTACCCTCATCAAGACCTATAAAAGAAGCCATAATGCCATTTACTGTGACAAAATCGTATTGTGTGGGAGAAGATCAACTCTCGAGGTATAAAGTTTTGTAAGGAGCAACAAAGTGGAACTCGAAACATGGCATTCCTTGTTCTCGCTTATCGCCAAGGGATTATAGAAGCTCAAAGAACATCTCACTCTAATTGCTCAACCTGAAGTAGTAGAGAATTAGTATGATCTATTGTTTAACATTATAAACTATGTAGAAACGTTGAAAGAAAGAATTCGGCCACAAAACAATCATATGCTTTATTAACTTCTAATATTCCTATCAAAGTATTTTCAGGAACATGCATGGATGAGATTAATACGGAGAAATACAAACTTTGCAGAAGATCTCTTTTTTTCTTTTCATAAACAAGAAACAAGAAATTTAGTTTGTTTTAGTAAAGGCAAGAAAAATAGATAAATAATAGATCATTCAGAAGCACCATTACGAGAAATGGTATACAATCTTAACCTACATATATAATCATAATGAAAAAATATGAAATGAGACATATCTCAGAGTTCAAAACAATTCTGAAGTCATAGCCAGAATGGGCAATCAAACAATATACTATAAACCACAAAATAACTTTCGGTTAGGACTGCTACAAAAAAAAAGAGTGTTTGCATGAAAATTTTATTTTGACACATTTATTGAAGAATAAACACCATCATCGTCTTGTTCATAAGAATATAAATGATAAACCCTCTCTAAAAACATGCTATCTGTTTACCCAGAAGCAGTTTCACACAAAACTTTAATACAAATATGCAAAGGGATTAGTAGATGAGATGAAAGCGCACACCGACATTCTCGACATGGCAAGAGAGAGCATCTTGATGAAAACAGCAAAGGTCCACAATAAAAAGAGAGATAGAAAGATGTAACTAAAACTCCAAACCCACATCACAACAAGCTTTTTTCAATATGCTATGTTAGGATAGTAAACAAGAGGCAAACACAAGAAAAAAACAACATCCAGGCCTACAAAACAAGAAGATAACTACAAGAACCGTGATAGAGTTAGTTCTGATATACCTTACTCAATTGCCGTCGATTATCCTGCTTCACCATCTTCATCAAAGCAGTTTCCAACTCCTCAGCTCTGGAAAAAGAGAAAAGCAAGTAAATTAAACATTACCACTGCATTGTTAAAATTACTGATATTATTGTCAGTTTGTCATGGTTGACTGAATAAATTATTCCATAGGGTTCCTACATTTTCTGGAAGTGGCTAAATCATTTATGGAATATGGACCAACAAAACCACACATCAAAGTAAATATATTAATAACCTGAGTACAACAGAGCGTTTATCCTCCAGTAACTTGCATAATTCAACCTTCAGCCACACCACCTATGTAGATTTTATATATTAAAACTATAAACAAGATTGTAACTTAAGCAGATGCAGCCAATAAGAAACTGCAGTAATGAACATGCTCAACATTTACCTGGCTGAGCAAGGTGTCATAGAGTGCCATGAGTCCATTCTGTCCAACAGATGCATATGCCTTTCCATCAAGTTCAACTTGAGGCTTTTGGAGATCAACTTTACACTTTCATAATCTTAAGTCCTTAATATTTTATCATATTTTTTTATTGCTATTCATCATTTAGATAAAATCTAATTTCCATCAAGAGAATTTAAATTCAGAAAATGGGTGGTAGCAATGTCACAAGTAAATGTGAATGTGTTCAGTATATTTGTGAAGTAGATAAAATTAAAAGCATGTACATGTGTGCATGAACAAATTTTAAAATTACTTCTAATGACTCTAGTTTTGAACATAGGGATAATGTCCTTAATCTAGGACCTTGGTATTTCTCAAATAAATTTATTCTTACCACTGGAGAGAAGGAGCTATCTTTAAAGATGAAACTTGTTCTAAGGCACCTGTTTGAGTTAAGTATCACCATATTCCCTTCTCTTATTAGACCTCGGACGGTTTTAGCTACATTGTCGGCGAAGTCGGCACTCTCCATTTGACTGATAGGGTCACTAGCAATATGGAGCCTATGGACTATGCCAGAGTTGGTAATAAAGTAGATCTTAATGCCTTCTTTCCTGATATTCTGCAAGTTGAAATCCGTGATAAACTAGTTGATGTTAAGATGGAATATCAAAATATACCTCAATTCTGTCCTAAGTGTAAAGTCTTTAGGCACTCTCTTTTTAAGTGCCCTCATACTAACTTTCAATAGGTTCCTAAAGGCTCCAAGGGCTGGAGGAAGTATTATTAAATTAAGGATTCTCTCAAGCTTAGATTACTACCACAACTTTATGTTTCCCTGCTGTAGAGCATGTTTGGTGCCTGTGGAAGATGAGTGGATAGCAGTCTCTAAAAACAACCCCTTACAAAGCACAGCCAGGCACTGCAGTCACAACATCAACCCAACCATTTTTGCGAATTTCTAACTCAAGATCTATAAGTCTGATTGCTTCCAGCTTTTAATATGTTATAGGGGAATGGCAAGCTATTTTTTTTTTTTTTTAAATACAAGCTAGCCAAAACAGACATTTTAGACAAGCTTTATAAGGACCCGAAATTGCCCTGCCGCAACTGGTTTACAACCATACTTAATTTGTTCATCAATTGCAAAACAGGTCCTAAACCCCATTTGGTTTACATAAGTCATCCAATATACTTATATATCATACATAAAACGGTTCTTGTTAATTACATAACCTCAATTGCCCTTTTTAAGCAAAATAGTCATAATTTTTTCGTTTCAAAACATTTTTGAGCGATTCTTGAGCCCATGCGAAGCTAACTTCCGGGACTACAACTTCTCTTCGGATCACAATTCCAAATTCCAAACCGAACAGAACAGAAATCTGCTCTAAGTGGACAGAATGTTCTGTTTTTAGACTGCACGACCCTCCTTCCCAAAAATGGTCATAACTCCTTCGTTTCTCAACATTTTTAAGCGATTCTTGAGCCCACGCGAAGCTAACTTCCGGGACTACAACTTCTCTTCAGATCACAATTCCAAATTCCAAACCGAACAGAACAGAAATATGCTCTAAGTGGACAGAATGTTCTGTTTTTTAGACTGCACGACCTTCCTTCCCTAAAATGGTCATAACTCCTTCGTTTCTCAACATTTTTAAGCGATTCTTGAGCCCACGCGAAGCTAACTTCCAGGGCTGCAACTCCTATTCAATAACCTTTTCCAAATTCAAAACACAGAATTCCAGAAAATTCGTTCAAGGTGACTGCCCCGAGTTAGTTAGACAATTTTGATGCGACTACTTTGAAAGGTCATAACTCTTTGCTCCGAAGTCAGAATTAGTCCGTTCCGGAGTCTATGGAAAGCTTGTTTAGTGTACTATAATACCCCAAAAGCCCAGAATTTTCTAGAAACTATAGCTAGCGCCGAATTTGTCCTTAGGGTCAGCAGTTTGCTGCTGCTTACTTCTGCCATTAGGCAGCAGTCCCTTTTTCCTTGCCTCTTGTCTTGGTAATTTTTTTAACATGCAATTTAGTTATTTTAACATCTAAAAGTTTGTACACTCTCCTAGCTAACAATCTACATAATTATATCATCTATATGAACTCACTTGCTTGCAAACGCCGCACCTTATGGCTGACTGTTGCAGTTAATGACCAGCAGTCACTTCTTCTTTAATAAGTTAGCTTTTCATGTCACGTGGCTTGACCTAATCATGTTGAACTTTATCTACTAATTAGGTGATATACCCACCCTTTATGAATCAAGTGTGTTGACTGAGCGCCCTAAGAAGGCCCCAGCCCATATGAAGTATCCCCCTTCTTCACGCCATAAGCAAGTAGATTCAAACTTCAACATGCCAATATTGTGGGCTTATAACTTTTAAATCATCTACCAATTTAAAGCCAACCTTAAGTATATTATACATACTATATGAGAATGAGTTTTAGAGGTTGTAACCCTTCCACTTCAGATGTGATCTGTGACTCAAAACAATGTTCATATATAGCTTGCCACACTAAGTTTCTTTAATTTTCGTTTTAGCTCGAAATTGCTTTTCACTCTAATCTAGTACTTTCAAACTTCCTAATTAACATCATGTATGATAAATAAATTAAACCCAAGCTTTACTTTGTTCAAAAATCCAGTTTCTAAACAAAAAAGTTCTTTTAGAACTTTTATCGAACGGTTGGTAGACACAGTGCTAAGTTACTAATTTCGTAGCTATTGGTTTATGTCACAACCCCTTTTACTCCCCTTATTACTCCTCAGCCCAACCTATCTCCTCTATTCAACATCGGTCAATCAACAGTTCAATGATCAGTCACTTATAGACATATAACCAAGAAATTTTAACAAGCTAACAATTATTATTCTTCTTAACAATTTAGGTTCTGGATTCTCAAAATCTCGAAGGTAATCATATATGTAAGATACAATATCGAATTTAGGTTCTGGTTCATTTATCGAATTGATACTCTATTAACTCAGCTGACTCGAAAAGATACAAAATTCGAATGGAGCGAGGAATGTGAGAAGAGCTTCTAAGAACTCAATATGCGGCAACGACGTTGGCTCGAGCTGTTGAAGATTACGATTATACCATTAAATACCATCGTAGGAAAAGCGAACGTGGTAGCTGACGCGTTGAGTAGAAGATCGTATGCGTTTACAAGTGCGAATATACGAACCTACGTGAAGATAGTAAATATACGATTAGAAACGACTTTAATCGATAAATTTAAAGCTGCTCAAGTTACAGACCTAGAGTTGATGAATATGAAGAAGAAGATGCAAGAAGTCGTTATTCCAAAAGCGAGAATCGGCAATGTGAGGAAAGCTCAAACCTTCGATTTATTAGTCCATTTGAAATTCTCGATCGAATAGGAACTGTGGCATATAGACTCGTTTTACCGCAAAGTATGACGCGTGTTCATAACATTTTTTGCGTTTCGATGTTACGTAAATATGTGGACGACCCGAACCATATTATTGAGTTAGAACTAGATGAGATAGCAGAAGATTTAACGTACGAGGAGGTACCAGTCAAGATCTTGGATAGGAAGGAGCATGTCCTACGCACGTCAATTTCGAGGACGAAATTTCATAAGGAGGGGAGGTTATAAGACCCCAACTTTTTATAAAGAAAGATTTAATTCCTCTAATTATTATTTTGAAATAGTAAGGGGTTGATTTGATTAATATGGTTAGTTATGGGTAAAATGCACAAATATTTTAAATAAGCAAGTGGTTATAAAATATTCATTGTTGTCGGAGAATATTCGTTTGGTCGTGGAATATTCTTGCTGTCGGGGAATATTCGTACGACGACGCAGCCTTGTGTGGGCCCCATAATGTGAAAAGCGATTGGATGAAGAAAGCGACAAGTATAAGTTGTTTATAAATAACTTGGCGTAGTTATTCACAAGATTATCTTTGTTGGAATACCCGGTGGTTAAAACACGATGTCTGGCGTTGTTGACAAGAAGACACTGCGGTATTGCACCAATTATTGATTCTTACTTAAGAAGAAGCCTTACTCAATAATTGTTACGAGTAATTCTTTATTCAATATTTTATTTTATTGATTCAATAATTGTTGCGTTGATATTTTATATTCTTTGTTGTTTGATAATTGTCACTTCTGCAAGATTTTTCATTATCGAAGCAATAATTCATATTATCTAAATAATATTATTAGAAAACATTATTGGTAATATCTAGAAAAAGTTGCATACAAGAGAGGTTTGGTCACCTAATTGCGTGGCCGATAAGGAGAAATTCTTATTGGAAAGCCCCTCTTTCCAGGAATGGCACAGTTCACAATCTTGTGATTACGTAATATTATTTGTGAATAATTAATTATTGATTTATATAATGAGGAAAATATTGATTTTATGTGGATATAGATGGAGAAAATTTTTAAAGTGACAATTGTTAAAAAATGATATTTTATTTTTTTCTGATAAAATAATTTATTATTATATTTTAATAATATAATAATGGTGATAGTTTTATAATGAATATAGGATATATGAGTATATGAGGAGAACGAGTATTTTTGTTGCATTAAATGATTAACACATGTTTTGTGTGTCGGTGGACCCCATTTCTTGACTGAAATTTGATTATAGCTTGTAAAATCGCCCGTTTGTGGATTTCGGTCAATTTCTGTTTGGAATTTGAAAAAAATTTCTTCTGCAAAGTTGTAGAGAATTGAATTTCCTATAAAAATTGCGAGATTCGAATTTTCTGATAAAAGGGCTATTTATTATTAATTATTGAAGTTCCGAAGTTCTGAAATAATTGATTTTTGGAAGTTTTATTTATTTTTATTAAGAAAAATGTTTTTATTGTTTTGGTTGGCCCCCCATGTGTTGTAAACATGCTGAATTCAGGAGTCCAAGTGGGCGTAGGAAAATTTTTATAATATATTATTATTTTATTAAATTTTTCGCTTTAGTGTTCTAAGCGATTTCTATAAATAGGGTCTTGGGTTAGAATTGAAAATCACACTGTAAACTACAGATTTCTCTCTCTATATTATCGAGCGTATTCTTGTGAGTATTTTTAGTACTTTGAGTATTGCTATACGGTGCAAGTTCTTTCAAAGACTATATCCAAAAGATTCCAAATGGAAATCTTTCTTTTTGGAGGTAAGGGATATTATTTTTAAAAATGATATTATTTCTTCAATATCATTATCTTGAGAATATTGGTTGGAACTTTTTATCAAATTTGGAACTTTTTCATGTCGGGGTTCTTATTCATGAGTTCTTATTCACGAGTTACTATTCATGAGTTACTATTCATGAGTTATTATTCACGAAGCATGATGATATTTTTTGTGAAATTTCTATCTTTTAGTGTTTGAGTTACTTATTCACGTATCGACCATTATTCACGATATCTATTAATTATTCACGAATCATTTACACTATTCACGGAAAAATTAAATTTTCTTTTTCGTATCCAAGATTGTTCATTATGATTCCTATCTTTGATTGGATCTATGTTTTGGTCTTCATTCTTAAATTTTACTTCACTCACGGTTATTTATAAAGTATGTTGAACTTGGGTTATTTAAAAGTACGAATCCTTAATACTTGTTCTTTTGTTTCCTTTGGATTCGTTTTCTATAAAATATTTTTCATCATCCTCGGTCTAAATGATGATATATATTTGAATATCTTTGGCCCAGTAGTGAAAAGATGAATGATTTTATAATGAATATCTTTTACCGTAGAGCAAAAATGAGCAGTGTTGAGATGAACATGATTAATGATGAATATCTTTGGCTGTGTAGTGCAAAGATGACTATTTGATTCAAGAAGTATATTGATTGATTTTACTGAGGATAAAATATCGATGATGGACTTTTAAATTCATAGATGATAGTAGATTTCATTCTCTACTTAACTCTTCTAATGAATTATTGTTTCATTGCAGATTGTTGATCTAAAACTTGTTGTCTATTGTATTCTATTAGATTTTTCCTGTTGAAGACTAAGGATAATTTGTTGTATATTATCTTAGTCATAATATTCTTTCTTGGGCTAGTTGAGCTCGGCCTTTTCCTTTTTTGTTCCATTTTTCTTCTCGGGAGGCGAGAATATAAGCGGGAACTAGTCGGGTGTGGAGTGATGGTTCAAAGCAGGTTATTTTAGTAGTCTTCACTATTTTGTAAAATAGTGTATCAATAATTGTAATGAGGACTTATTTGAGTATGGATATTATCTAGAAGACAATATTTGTATTTAAACTCAGAGTTTATGTGTTGTCGTATTTTGCACGACAATTGTATTAATGAAGTTGTAGTTGTTTCTGTACCATGTATTTGGCGACTCAGAATAGGTTGGGTGGATTGGACCTATTTTGGGGGCGTCACAATATAGCTTACCTAAGATTCATTTGTTTCATATAATCAGAACATATAGCCTTACCTATATCAGCTGGTAAACATAATAAAAAAGAAGCTACTATAAACCAAGTTACACATTCTTTACTTATCCTACTACTGCTTAATCTCAGAAACAAAAGCAATGAACATGTAATTTGAATTACCTTAGTACTTAGATATCTTCCGCAGGTAAAACTCTCTTTTGCTCTCTCGCTTTGCCGAGCTCTACGCCTCTCTCTCTCTCTCTATGCTCTTGATTTTGGAAATTCTAGTATTGAAGAAGTTAGCCACTTCTAGTAATTGTGTTTGGCCTTATATATATTTGAATTTTTCTTCTTTGTTAGTCAGTCCATGCTTGTCCACTAAGCTTGGCCCCTATTTTCCCTCATCATTGCTATTTTCCCTCATCATTGTTACAACTGAACAGACTTATAACTAGAAGAAAGATGAACTTCCAATCCAATATTAAACGAAATTCAAAATATAATGAAACAAGCATACACGTTTTCATAAAAGAAAAAGAAAACCACATGGGCTTAATTTAATCAATAAAATTTAAATTATCTAAAAAACTAGGTGTAGCAATTTGAGTATACAATAAAGAGCTAGCAAATTACATGTTACTCCTGTTCTTTAGAAAAGTAAACAGAGGATATACCACCAAAACAAGCATAAAAACAAAATTTCAATTACTAGGAAAATTGATTCCGTAAATCAAAACAAATTCACCATTCCCAAAACATCACCCAACAAATTTTTGATGAAATACAATCATAGTAACACACAAATAATTGATTCAAAAGCATATATGAATGATTGAATTTGTATATTGAGTTATCATCAAAATTTTAATTTTCTTAAAATTGTAACTAAAAAATAGAGAAGAAGTAAACCTATAGAGCTCCTTGAAACTAAGGCCACTGGCGTTATGATTTTAAATCTCGTGAATCGCATGCTCCATCTTCCAAGTCTTCTCTGCATACTTCGGATCCACCATGACCCGATGCTTAAAAGCCACAATCTGAAAATTCCTCTTCTTTTGAGCACTCATCCTCTTAAATCCCGATAATCCCCGAATCAAAACTCCTCCTTTTCCCTAGTTATAATTCAAGGTTCTGACGGTCCAAATCTCTTTGCACCCTCTTTCGATTAGGGTTTGAAATTTTACAATCGTGAATATGTCGTCAAAATTAGACATTCTGAGATGATTCATAAAATAGGATTGAGATTAATGGAGGAACATTTATGAACCAAACAGAAATGTAAAAGCAACAAAAGAAGTGAAGAAAAAAGGCTTCGGGGGATCGGGGTAATTGAAACTTGGAAGTCATTTTGTTGTTTTATTATTATTTTTGTTTAGTTTTTCAATTTCTTTTTAAGAACAATATACATTTACTGTGAGACCCCAGATTTTTTTAAATAAAGATTAAATTTTCTCGAAATATATTTTTTGGGTATTATGGTGTGGATTTGATATAATGTTATAGTTGTGGGTAATATTTACAAATTTTGCAATGTACGTAAGTTGTTATATAATATTCGATTGGTCGGGGAATATTCGTTTTAACAGGAAATATTCGTACAACGGCACAATCATTGGTGGACCCCACAACGAAATTATTGTCGGATTGAGAAAATGACAAAAATACTTTATGAAAATAACGGTGGAAGTTTTACCGTTAATACTGTTAAACTACCCAGTAGTAAAAGTACAATAATATGCGTGGTTGCATAGTAGCACACGGTATTGATTATTGATGCTTATGTGAGAAGTCACTCAGTATTGTTCAATCGGGTATTCGGGACACTTTTTGTGTCGGAGTACTATTCACAAGTTACTATTCATGAGTTACTATTTACGGGTTACTATTCACCTAAATTATTATTCACCCGAATATTATTCACTCGGGTATTTGGGGTACTTTTCGTGTCAGAGTACTATTCACGAGTTACTATTCACAAGTTACTATTCACGAGTTACTATTCATGAGTTATTATTCACGGGGTACTATTGATTCACATTCTTATACTATAAGGGGTGGTGGTACAAGATTGATAATACTTGTATGACTAAGTTAAAAATAGAGGTATAGATGGAGGTACTATACTGTAATTATTTTTATCACATGATTAGAACTATTGAGTCACATGATTTACTATTGATTCACATTATTTACTATTAGGGGAGTTGGTGCAAGTTTGATAATACTTGCAGGACTAAATTAAAAATGAAAGAAAAGTTGGAGGTATTGTACTGTAATTTTTCGTGCCCCAAAACGTGCAATTATCGAAACTATATTTTCCTATAAATAGAAGCGCATTCTTCCTTCATTTCTCACCAATTCACTAAAGCTATAGAGCAATTATTATAGAGAGAAATTGTAGAGAGAAAATCTATAGAAGAAGAGAAGCCTGCTACCTCACTACTCCTATATCCAGTTTCTTTCAAAAGTATGGGATATTATTTCTTTCTTTCATCTTCATAAAGAGAACTTCTGTTATTCCATTCTTTATTATTATGTTGGAATAACCTGTCTATGCAAAGTACTGCATACATGGTGAAATTCTTCTAATATTCCATTCTTTATTATTACATTGGAATATCACATCATGCATTCTACATGGGACTGGTTCCGCGTCTTTATTATTACGTTAGAATATCACATGCATGCGTTTTACACGGACATTGGTTACATCTTTATTATTATACATTTGGAATATCATATGCATGCGTTTACGCTTCGGACTGATTCCGATTATTTATTATTACGTTAGAATAAACGTCATGCATGCGATCTATCGCATGCCTGGTGATTTCTTTTGTTATTCCATTCTTTATTATACTCAGTTGGTTAAAGTTTTGACTTCTATACTCCATGAAATTAGTGGAATATCCTTGATATTTGCGTTTCATCCAGTATCTTTTCATGAAAATATTCTTCTGAGCATTCTTGAATTTTACTCCACAAAGCAGTATCATGTTGACAATTTGGACGTTATTGATTCCTGGATAAATTAATTCTTGAACTTGTTTTATTGAATATTATGTCATTGCCATCATCCTCATGTTTATATTATGTTGAAAGTCATCTGTGGCCTGTAGTGCATAGATGGACTTGGTATAATTATGACTAGGGATTATTCGGTATAATCATAATCGTAATGTTACAAATGATGTGGAAAAAGTCCTCATTGGCCCGTAGTGCATTGATGGACAGTTTTTGGTATGATTATGGCTATGGATTCTCTTTGGTAGTAGTCAAAAAGATGAATTGTTTTATGGTATGATCGGATCAGTTGATGAAAACATGATTATCTTTTAATAGTAGTCGCATGGATAATTCATGGTCGTGATCTTAAATAGTATCCTTGGCCAGTAGTCTTGAGGGGTGATTCGATGATGTGGATTATTTATTAAAATTTGAGTCCAATGATAAAAGTGATGAAAAACCTTTTAAATCATAAAAGATAGTAGATTTTATTCTCTACTTGACTCTTTTAATGGATTGCTTGTTCCACTGCAGTTAAACTTGATGTTTGTTATATTGTATCAATTTAACAATGTTTAAGGCTAATGATAATTTATTCTGCATTATCTTAGTCATAATATTTCTTACTGGGCTAGTTGAGCTCACCCTTTCTTTCAATGTTCTCTTCAGGAAATGAGAATATAGCTGGGACGAGTCGGGGAACAGAGTGATGGTCCTAGATGGAGCATTAGTAGTCCTCACTATTCTGTGAAATAGTGTGATAATAAATGTAATGAGGACTCCATTGAGTTTGGATAATCTCTAGTAGATAATATTTGTATTCAAACTCACAGTTTATGTTTTGTCGTATTGTACACGACAGTTGTATTATTAAGTTGAATTTGGATTTATGTACCATGTAAGTGGCGACCCAAGATGGGTGATGTATACCTAATTTTGGGGGCGTCACATTTACTTATGAAATTGGGGATTAAAGCAAAAAAATTAGCCAAAAGTTATTTCATTGACCTCGTCTAAATTTATTTCACTATTCAACCTAAATTAGTGATTATATTTGTAGAAGTTGTAAATTAATTATTATAATTTTTTATTGTTAATTTATAATATTTTAAAATTTAAATTATTATAACTTAATATTTTAATTAATAAAATATTTAATATTATAAATTATTTTAAAATATTATTAAGAATAAAAATTTAAGGTATTTATATTCACCACAATTAATTCAAAAAAAAATATTTAGAACAAGATAGCGACAAATTTTATCCCTCGCAAAAAACTTCTGAATAATGATATATAGTGAGTAATAATTTCTTCACTAAATAGATTTTTTCCTCGCAAATTTTATCATAAATTGGCTCCAAAAATTTTTCTATCGCCCCAATTTTGCGAGGAAAAAAATATAAATTGTGAAGGATATTTCTTTCGCTAATAACTATATTGTCACTATATTTTTTTTCTTTCATTGTTCTTTCGCTAAACAACTCCTTATGTGAAGGAATAAATTCCTTTACAAAATTTCCTTCGCTATATAGGTCATTTTTGGTGTAGTGTGGCCTCACATGCAAATGATAAGATCATTCAGCTGTTAATTAATTTGCATCTTACTTAATTAGGTCCACCGTCCACATATATATACATAGCACGTGATCAATGCTTCCACATATATATACATAGCACGTGATCAATGCTTTGATACGACTACCCTGCATACTCCTCTACTGTGGGTAAGGTAACATACATGCTGTACTATATAATAGTTATATATCTCATCCATTTTGTGCACCTCTAACTCAAATATGGCCGGAGAGGGAATTAAGCTACACATTGTTATGTTCCCTTGGCTTGCCTTTGGTCACATGATCCCATTCCTAGAGCTAGCCAAGCTCACAGCTCATAAGGGTCACAAAATTTCCTTCATCTCCACCCCAAAAAACATCGACCGCCTCCCAAAACAGCTCCCTCCAAACTTATCATCCCTCATAACTTTCGTCAAGCTTCCTTTGCCCCACGTCCAAAACCTCCCCGAAAACGCTGAGGCCACAACCGATGTACCTCTTGACAAAGTCAAGTACCTTAAAATTGCTAATGATGGCCTTCAACAATCCATAACCGAATTTATACAAAATTCGGCCCCCGATTTGATAATTTTTGATTTTGCGGCTTATTGGTTAGGCCCTCTAGCGTCAAAACTAAATATTTCTAGTGCCTATTTTTGCATTTTTCCTGCAGCCGCTTTAGGCTTCACCGGCTCCGCGGAATCTATGATGGGTGGAGATTACCGGAAGAAACTGGAGGAATTTACAGTTTTGCCGAAGTGGGTTACTTTTGAGTCCACGGTTAGGTTTAAGCTTTTTGAATTATTGCGCAATAGCGCAGATTTGGATACTGAAAATGTTTCGGACCTGTATCGGATGGGAGCGACAATTAAAGGCTGCGATTTCGTAGCCATACGGAGCTGTTATGAGTTTGAACCGGAGTGGCTTCGGCTTCTAGAAGATCTTAATGAGAAACGGTTTATACCGGTTGGACAGCTGCCACCCACGTTGTTTGAAAGTGGTGACGATGTGAAGGACGTTGCATAGAGAGAGATGAAAGGGTGGCTTGACATGCAACCTAAAGGTACGGTGGTGTATGTTGCTTTCGGGAGCGAGGCGAAACTGACTCAAACTGAACTCACCGAGATTGCTCTAGGGTTAGAGCTATCCGCAGTGATGAGCCAGGAGGATTTCAAATAGAAATTAGGATTATGCATGTAATTTTTTTCGAATGACTCTTGGTTCATTGATTTTTTTTTTCCATATTCCTAAATCACAAATAATTCAACATTCAACAAAATCATAATCCTAAATCACAAGTAATTCAACATTTCAATTAGTTACTCAAATTCAATTGAAATAAAAAAATCAATTACAAATTGAAACACATTGTTGTTGTTGAGCTAGTAGCAGTACTAGAACGATTTTGAGTCTCTCTTGGAGTTCGGACCGTAAAATGTAAATCCAACACTGTGAGTTCTCATATTCGAAAATGTTGGATAATCACTTCATTATCAATGCGCTTTAAAATATCTCTCTCGACATAAAGACACCAAAGATCGGTGAGAAAGTCATCTCCCATCTTGTTACAAGTAAATTTGTCTTAACAATATTCATCGCAGAAAATACCTGCTCCACACTAGCGATGCATGCACGAAGCAATACTAAAGCCAACTTGATAAGAAGATATACTAAATGAAAAATAGTGTGATATCCCACCTCAACCATATTAGTTGCAAGTTCTCCGACATTTTCTAGTTTAGAAAATCTTGCATTTCCTCTCATTTCAGAAATCCACATCTTTAGTTGTTCTTGTGGATATAGTTCTGCAAGTCGAACTAACTTTGAAAAAATAAAATTGGAGAACGAATTCTTAGGATCAAGACATGCTATGCACAAGAGCAATTCCGTTTTCATCTCAGTGAAACGATTATCCATCTCTTAACTAATACGATCAACAACCTAAAAAATATAAAATAAAATTACTTCTATATTCAAAAACATAATTAGAAGTATAAATAGAGAAAAACAATTGAATACCTGACAAAATATCTCAACTCGAAAGTGGTGAAAGTATGTGTGTTTGCAACGAAGGCGACCTGGAACATTATCTTCCATATTAGGGATGCTAATATTATGTTCAGAACAAAAACTATTCACATCTCCTAATAGATCATCCCATCTATTCTCCTTGAGATGTTGCAATTGTCTCTTGGTAGTAACAACCAAATTCATGGCCTCTACAATATTCTGATCTTTTTGTTGCAAAAACTGTGACAAAATATTTGTCAACCCCAACACTACCTTCATCAAGTGAGCAATGAATACAAACTCATATGTTTCCATCTTATCGATCAAGCCCACAACAATGCCTTTACTTTTGGATTCCTGTCCATCTTTATATATATTCTGAAGAACTTCAACCACTGATGACCACATAGATAGAAGACGAACAATTGTTTTGTAGTGTGAACCCCAATGTGTAGCACCCGACCGAGCTAAACTAGTTTGTTGATTCAAACCTCTTCCTGTGGAAATATCACCCTTTTCTAAACGCTCCACCATATTTTCATGTTGTCTTTGTCTTAGTTCATCCATTCTTTTGCAAGAAGCCCCAATCGTATTCGTTATCAAAGCCACATATTCAAAAAAGTTGCACACGAATTGGTTTACTTGAGCATTTGCCACAACAAATAACTGAATTTGGTGAGCAAAACAATGAACATATCTTGCACATGGATTTTCATTCAAAATCAGAGTTTTCAAACCATTTAGCTCACCCCGCGTGTTAGAAGCCCCGTCATATCCTTGACCTCTAATTTGTGAGATTGATAATCCATATTTAGCAAAAAAATTATGAATGACATTTTTCAAAGAAAGTGCGGTGCATTCTCTTTAACTACTTTGCCAACTTCATCACAACGCAAGCTATGGCAAGTGAGTATTTTAAGAAAATTACCTCTATTTAGCGAGTGTGTCGACTCATCATGCCCACGAAAAGCCAACCCGCATGTTAGAAGCAATCGAACAACATCCACACTTGCTGTCAACAGAGTGCGATAGGCGGCATTTAATACTTGTGTGTTCGGAAGATATCTTAGTGTACACACTTTGCCTTTGATCTTTGAAAGCAAAATATAAAATCCGGGCATTGTTGTGTGCACTTCCTTCACTTCCAATATGGTCCCCAAATTTCTCTGAAGCTTTCTTCCAATTTTGAAATCTTTTTTTTGTAAATACCTCATCTCCAACTTTTTTATCCCCAAAAAGATAACACCAAAAATAAAATGCGGCATCTTTAGAAATGCTATATTCCAACCATTCCCATTTCTTGAACCAATCAAATTGGAAAGCCCTCATTCTATCCCCTATTTTTATTTTCGGATAAACATTAGAAATTGGTTGACAAGGGCCCATTTGCACATATTTTCTTCTAACTTCATCTCTAATCCGAGGCTCGTACTCGTTGATGCATTTGCGCAATCCCGGATCACCAATAATATCATTAGCATCCTCACATAACGGCTCAATCGGTTGTGGTTGCGATTGTAGTTGTGATTGTGATTGTGGTTGTGGTTGTGGTTGTGGTTGTGAGTCTTGTGACGTAGTTGTTGTGAACGGCCTCTTAGTTCGTTGAAAATATTTTTCCATATTCCTAAATCACAAGTAATTCAACATTCAACAAAATCATAAGCAATTCAACATTTCAATTAGTTCCTCAAATTCAATTGAAACAAAAAAAATCAATTACAAATTGAAACACAAAATTAGCAATTGAAATCCTAAATTCAAATAAGTGAAACCCACTTAGAAGTTAGAATGAATGCAACCAAATTTGGTAACAAAACTCACTTAGAATTAACGAAAATATATCAATTTTGGTTTATAAATCAAAGAAAAACCCTATTTTTTAGTCAGAAATTAAGGAACAAAAATCAAACAAAAAAATGTTGGAACCTAACCTTAGAAGTTGGAGTGATGGAGTCGATTGACGTCTGGCGGCCTGCATGGCGGGGCAGGCCAGAAGAAGCGCCAGCAGCGAATGCGCTTGATCTCCACTCTCTCGTGAGGCAAAGACTGACAAAGAAATGAACAATTCCTCTCCGTGCTCGTGGCTCTGCTTTCATTTACATTTACATTTGATTGTGGACTTGTGGTGGCAGTTTTGTTATTTGGTAATATCACATATGTAATATGTTGACTTTAGTGACTTAATGGGCCATCATGACTTTTAGAAAAAATACATACGAACATGACTACATGAGAAATATCTTTTAGAAAAAATACATACGAACATGACTACATGAGAAATATTTTTCTTTGTGTGAGCTAGTTCTTAAATAAGTCAAACAACCCAATCTTAAGTTATAAAAAAAAAATTACTTTTTTTTTCTTCCCCTTCCTTCTTCTTCTACCGGTAGCGCCGGATATCGAGACTTTTCCAATTTCAAATTTGGACCCCTCCTAGTACATAAAAAAATTTCTTTGATACAGAGGTGATTGAGTTACCGAAAGGGTTTGAAGAGAGAACTAAAGGGCGTGGGGTGGTGTGCACGAGTTGGGCGCCTCAACTCAAGATACTGAGTCATGACTCAGTGGGGGGATTCTTGAGTCACGCGGGGTGGGGCTCGGTGGTGGAGGCCATACAGTCTGAGAAAGCTCTTGTTTTGTAGCCGTTCTTGGCGGAACAAGGTCTAAATGCCAGGTTTTTGGAGGAGAAAAGGATGGCGTACTCAATTCCGAGGGATGATGTAGACGGATCATTTAGGAGGGACTCGGTGGCCGATTCACTCAAGTTGGTGATAATTGAGAAGGAAGGACAGATATATAGGGACACGGTTAAGGAAATGAAGAATGTATTTGTGGACAAAAATAGACAAGAAGAATACATTGATAATTTGTTAGGTTATCTTGAAGCTAATAGAAAGATCAGGAGGGAATTAATATGAAGGTAAGGCATGTTGGAGTTTAATTGTTATTATCTGTTTTGAATAAGTCGTAGTTGCAAGTCTATTCATTTGGGATTTAATGCTATTGACAAAATCTTTAGGAATCTTATAAAAGTTTAAGTTGTTCCGTTGTATTGGATAGGTTTGTTGTTTTATCTCCTTACTTTTGAGTCAAAGTGTTTTGTGTGGACTGCTCTATTATGTAACTGGAAGTTCTTCAATAAAGTTATGAAGTTTTCAATTAATCATAGTATTCATTCATTGTTCTGAAGATTTTCTTAGATATTTCAACAAGGTAACCTTTATCTTAAGGCCATTTCCATGGCTTTCTAAAGCCAATGTATGTAACTACAACACACAATAATTCAATAAACGAATAATTTTACACAACTCTTATACTGTGCATTATTTATGTCAAAACAATAAGTGACGTCATTAAAAGTTGAAAAAATTGTCGCTCAAGTGCATGTTCGGCTACCTCTAATGGATATAGAATTGCTACTTCATTCTCTCAGGATTATTTACTTATTGTGCTCTTTGTTTTGCATGATAAGAGATTATATCATGAAAATAATTATAAATATTATGAATATTTAAATAGACTTTTAGATTGTCACGCATAAATATTATGAATATTTAAATAGACTTTTAGATTGTCATTTGCGTGAATAAATATTATTAATAATTTAAAATAAAAGATGTATAATAAGTGAGACCTTCTTATAATTTTATCGAAACTCATATATGGATATATTTCACAATTATATTTCATCACAAATATGTCACACTGTATAGCAAGACTTTATTCTCGATTCTTTTGTTTTCAATGATACTTGTTTGCCTTTTTCTAATTTGATGTTTTTGCACTTAGTACACTTATGTATACTAGTTGATAGCCCGTGAAATACACGGACTAATTTGAATAATAAATTTAATAATTTGTCAAACATTTATGTCAAAAAGGGACTGAGACTATACCATTTATGTATCAAGTCATAGCCCAAAATTTCAGATTAAATATTGAGATTAGTCAATATTAGAAAAAAGAATTGATAGAGAGATACATACTTTGAACATCTACTCAAATTTTTTAGTATGTAAACTGACTGTCCACCTGCAAAGTTATTATATAAAGCCACTCCATCAGCCCAAAATGATATAAAAACAATCATATAGATAATCTTTTACCATATCTTCCATAATTAAGCATAATACTTGGACAATAAAATGTCAGTTAAGAAAATTATCTAGTTTTATCATCAAACCCCTTTTCCATTATTTAAGTTTACAAGAAAATCCTACAAACTGACCAATCATTGTTGTCACAACATCAGGGCTAAAGCTTCCTCAGCCAAGAAGATTAGGAAGCTAGAGGTACAAAACTATCGGACAAAGAAATGCTTTGTTTAAAGTTTTAAAAACAAAAAAAAAAATCGTAAAACGGGGCTAGTCATCAAAATCTTTAGTAGTAATTCTTTGTTTGATTTTTCCTGTACACAACAATAGAGCCGCATAATCATACAAATTCAAGCTAAAAAAACACCATAAAATACAATAATCCCTAGTACTATCTAAAAATATCCAGATAATCCCACCTCAAACACTATTAATAGATCCAACTAAGCAGCCATCACATAAAACAAAAGTATAATTAGATGAAACCAAATCTCTATGCCAACCATAATCAGTAACACAAAAAAAAATTAATACTTAAAAATCATATGTTAGTACAATCTCATATACTAACAAAATAAAAGATGCACAAACTGAAGAAATAGTGGTAGTCGAGTACCTCTCCATAGAAAACATTGGATTCTGGATGGGCTTTAATAAGGTATTCAGTTCCCCACTTAACAGCATCCTTGGCATTTCCAACCTCTCCACTTGAAGCCATTTGCTGTCCATACTCTAAAATGCTCCATGACATCATTGTCACTATAAATGCCATGGGCAGTCGAAACTTCACATTGTCCCCTGCGCCATAATACCATCCAACCAAATTAACCTGCAAGAAATCAAAACATTTAAGATCTAAATTATTCCCTATTTAAATTTTTCATTCTTTGTTCAGACAGATCTCACGGTTTAATTCATTACAATTATAGTAGTTAACGCAAAGCTAAAAAAGCAAAAAGGGATTTAGGAAAATGTTGATAAGATATCTAGTTTACAGTCTTCGTTCTCTTCATTTGTACCCCCTTCTTCACTTTCCTGTATTGGAAAAGTTGCAAGATGAGAGGAGTAAGTATAAAATGAAAGAGATTATCTAAACCACAACAAGATGTCAAATGTTGAAATAGTTGAAAAAAATGGAATCAATCTTCAGACTTAAGTAGCACGCAAAGATGGAATGTACCACTTAAAATGTGTATCGTATCTTCATTGTTAACTGTCATTAGTTTCTGTATTTCTCTTTTTCCTCCCTTTAACTGATACATGGAAGATTATGTGGATTAAAAGTAACATTTCAAAATTTAATGGCCTGTATAACTATCTTTTCACACTTCCTAATGATTGCTTCATTACCAAGAAAATAATCACAAAAGGATGTCACGTACAACCAGTATCTATAAAAGTGCTTACTTGAAATTTTACACTTGAGCCCTTGTCAAGAGAGGCAATGCAAGAGCGTTGTCAGTTAGACAAAATTGGTAAGAAAGAAAATAGTAAGAGCTTCTTGGTTAATTCCTTAAAACTTCAACATAAGCCCAAAAAATTCATCCAAACATCCACTCGACAGTTTAGCCATATAAAATAAAGCCAACACTTAAACCAAGAATCAGCACATTAATGTACTCTTCCAACAACACAGGAATCAGATCTTACTCTGCTACCTTCTTTTCAACTTGAAATATTCCATAGAGCACCTTTTCCAAGCTCATCCTATATGTAATAATCCTCACCTCCTTCAGGATAAGTTGATAATACTCCCCTCACCCTCCCCCCAAAGAAAACAAAGAATATAAAAAAACTACAGTGACACAATACAATTCATAATTTCTGACATAACATTTTGATGAATGTGAATATTATACCATCTAGACATTATTGTAAGTGATGCGTGGAGCCAAAGTACTACATATGGATCGGAATGTCACAAATTCATAATTTGCAAATATCTGAGAAAATTTACTAATTATCACTAGATGAAGATTCATATACGATAATTCAACTTCCTAAAAAAGATAAGTAAATAATTACAAACAGTAGCTAACATCACATAATTATACTACTATAGTAGTCCCTCCTTTTACAAATGAGAGTTCTTTAAAGGGGAAGGGGGGGGGACATTTTCTTTGTTGACATTCTTTTTTCCAAATATTAAGGTTGTATATGACAAAGGTAGACAAAATTTGTTTCAACAATGATTTTGCCAGTAATATCTTCAATGAATTATTTCTGTAAAAAAAAAAGAATTATTTTTCATTGTTGCCTTATCAGAGGTGATATCCATTGATGTCAAATTATTTTTCCTCTTCTTGTTCCTGTTCTTAGCCATAGCTCTCGTGCGGACAGAGAATCAAAGGAATCCAAAACCTGCAACTCAAGAATTGAATTAGGTGAGGAGAGAGAAAACTTTAGGAATTTAAAATAAAAACCATACATTAATTTACCTGAGATTCAGTGTTAGGAGAAGAAGAAGAAGAAGAAGAAGAAGAAGAAGAAGAAGAAGAGACAACGTCAGTTTTGTCTTCAGTTTTGTGGATCGAACGATGGAATCAATTCCAAAATCAGGTGAGTTTTCTAATTGATCGACTTAATTCTCAATTATTTAAGAGTTGACTCACTGAGTTTTTGAATCGAAGGATTGTCTTACGGCCCTTTATATATAAGGATTGATATATAATTTTTTTTTGAATAATAGAAGGGTAATGTTAAGTGTTTTAAATTTTTATATCTTAAATAGACATGTTACTATTAAATTAGTTATTCAACATAATTTGGGGTCTTAGAAGTATTTAATGCATTGATATATAACATGTTAGTTGAAATGCATCAAAGGCTCATCGTATTATTTGTTATATATTATACACTGTATTTACGAATATGAGTTTCTTATATGAAAGTATCAAGGGAGGTGAGATGCGTAGTCTATTTTTCTTTTTAAATATATGTTTAATTATAAAATCAATTAAGAAAATATAAAATTAGACGGTGGAAATATGCTTAATGCTATATAAAGCCCAGCTAGAATATACTAATAAAACACAAAGAGACTGTTCATCCACGAGCTTTAAATTATGAGATTTCATAACCTCCAAAGTTAAAATGGTGTCGTGAGATTTTTCTTTCGTTTTCCTTTTTTGGGGAAAACCTATTTGTCTTCATATATCATTTATATATATATATATATATATATATAGGGATTGATTTATTGACAACGTTGTCAATTTAAAGTTATTTTTACAACACATTGTGATCTCTCATCCGTAGATCGAATGGTTAATAGAGTCTCTTGTCCGCAGTATTAAATTGCAGTCTGCAGACGCAAAGTATGACTGGCCAATTAGGAAACGACGTCGTTTTTAAATAAATGTCGTCCGCAATATTAAACTGCAGACGTAAACCAATTAGGAAATGACATTATATTGACCAAATTCATTTTTTTTTAGTTTTCTAGGCTCCGCAATATTAAACTGCAAAGCCTGATTTTTATTTTTTATTTTTATTTTTACATTTTTTATTCATTCCTTTCCTTCTCTACACTCTCTCCTCCCCTTATTCCTATCAGTCACCCCATCTCTAATTCCCTTATCTTTCATAAGGCCGATAAGCTTCAAAATCTTAATTTCTCAACACATCCTAGCTAGTCTATTACATTGCAATTTGTCTTTTTAGCTGTAATTTAATTTCAATATTGGTACAATACCCCTTTGATGTTTTTGGGTTTACCATGGTTAGGGTTTTTGCCCAGATTAAGATTTTAGGGATTTGATCTATGTGTCTTGTGAAGTTCTGTTTAAATTTGAAGATTGTTCAACCTTCAAGTAGTTGGTCATTTTTGAATTTTGTTAATCATAATAAATTATTCATATACAAGGTTGTTAGTTACAGAAGTTGTGAAGGATGAGCTGCGAGTTTCCTTTTATCAAGTCGAAAGTAAAGTTTTGTCAATAGTAGATTATATGTGGTTGTGTGCCATTATTGTAAAGTATAATTTCCGTTGAAGTAATTGCATAAGATGTGAATCACACAATAAAAAGTAAATGAA
The DNA here is from genome assembly GCA_020205615.1 of Panax quinquefolius. NCBI lineage: Eukaryota > Viridiplantae > Streptophyta > Magnoliopsida > Apiales > Araliaceae > Panax > Panax quinquefolius. The sequence continues at coordinate 32,219,966 of CM035172.1, read as the reverse complement.
GCCAAATTCCTTTGTATTAGATTTTAGGATATTGGTACAATACTCCTAACATTTTTATCTAATTTCCTTATTTCCATATGAGAGAGAAAGAGAAGGGAATTAGATATGAGTGAATGATATGAATAAGAGGAAGAGAGAGAATGGAGAAGGAAATAAATGAAGGGAAAATGTAAAAAAAAAATAACAAAATAGGCTCCGTAGTTTAATACTGCGGATCCTAGAAAACTAAAAAATTAAATTTGGTCAATATGACGTCGTTTTCCAATTGGTCAACAACAGTTAGTGTCCACAGTTTAATACTGTGGACAACACTTATTTAAAAACTAAACGACGTCGTTTCCCGGACGACACTTGTTTGAAAACTAAATGACGTTGTTTTCCGGACGACACTTGTTTGAAAACTAAACGACGTCGTTTCTCAATTGGCCAACCATACTTGGCGTCCGCATTTTAATACTGCAGACGAGGGACTTTTATAAGGAGGGTATTTTTAACATTTTTCATATCTGCGGTATTAAACTGCGGAATACTAGACACTAAGCTGCGGATGGAATAGCTATTTATGTAAGACCCCAACTTTTATGAATAAAGATTAATTTTTCTCGAAATATATTTTTGAATATATATTTTGGTGTGGATTTGATATAATGTTATAGTTGTGGGTAATATTTATAAATTTTGCAAAGTAAGCAAGTGGTTATATAATATTCGATTGGTCGGGTAATATTCGTAAGACGACACAATCATTAGTGAACCCCACAACGGAAGTATTGTCGTATTTAGAAAGCAGCGTAATTATCTTTTTATAAAATAACGTAGAAAGTTTTTACCGTTAAACATTGTTGAACTACCGGTGGTAAAAAAACGATGTCTGGCGTGGTTGCATAATAGCATTGCGGTATTGATTATTGATGCTTACGTGAGAAGTCACTCGGTTATATTCAATTATTGCTACTGATAATTGATCATAATATCTCTCATATTATTGATTGATTATTATCACGATGATCATCTGCATAATATTTATTATTATTAAATCAAGAATTGAGACGACAAAGTTATTCATATTATTATTTCCAATATTGACAATGTCTAGAAAATTCTGTCAATGAGAGGTTTGGTCACTTAATTGCGCGCTAATAGGGAGAAATCCTTATCGGAAAGCCCCCTCTTTCCTGGGAATGATCTGGTTGTTAAATATTGTGAGTTATAATATTAATGATGAATAAGTTCGTGTTGATTAAAGATGAAATTGATATTTTCATTATGTGAGGATTATTAGTGTTAGTGGAAATCGACATCTATTCCAATAATAATTGATGTCTGGAGGTTATATTGACCAATCGGGTAATTAATCAGATAAATGAGCAATTAATTGCTATTAATTCACATGCTTATAACTATTTATTTACATGTGTGTACTATTGATTCACATGCATGTACTATTAGGGGAGGTGGTGCAAGATTGATAATACTTGCATGACTAAATTTTAAATGGAGGTATAGATGAAGGTATTATACTGTAATTATTTTTTCACATGTATAGAACTATTAATTCACATGAATGTACTATTGATTCACATGATGTACTATTAGGAGAGGTGGTGCAAGTTTGATAATACTTGCAGGACTAAATTAAAAATGAAGGAAAAGATGAAGATGTTATACTGTAATATTTCAAGCCCCAAAACGTGCAATTATCGAAACTATATTTTCCTATAAATAGAAGCTCATTTTTCTTTCATTCTCACCAATTCACTAAGACTCACAAGAGCAATTATAGAAAGAGAAGCTATAGAGAGAGAAGCTTTAGAGAGAAAGTAGAAGAGAAATCTACTACCTCACTATTCTAATATCTAGTCTTCTTCTGAGGTAGGGGATATTATTTTGTTCAGTATTCATAGGAATAATATTTTCTTTCATACTCTGTAGTATGTGAGTAATATTATTTCGTTTCGTATTCTTGATTATACCCTCATTTTGTTAAAGTATTGCTTCTATACTCTGTGAAATTAGTAGAATATCTTTGAAATTTGCGCTTCATCTAGTATTGTTTCACAAGGATATTTTCTGCACATTCTTGTTAAATTTTAAGCTTTTCATGTCGGAGTACTGTTCATGAGTAGTATTCATTTTTACAGTACTATTCACGGGGTACTATTCATAAAGTACTTTTCACGGGTAATAGTCACAAAGTACTATTCATGAGTACTATTCACAAAGTACTATTCCCGGGGTACTATTCTCGAAGTACTATTCACTAGGGTACTATTCACCTGGGAAATTATTCATGACAAAAATTGATTTCTTTGCTGTCCAAATTATTTTTGATACAATATTATTCTTGAATTTTACTCCACAAAGCAGTATCATGTTGACAATTTGGATATTATTGAACTCTGGATAAATTAAATTATAAATATTTAAAAATTTATCATATGCTTTCTTTTAATTGAATTCTTATATCATTGCCATCATCCTCATTCTGATATTGTGATAAAAGTCATATGTGGCTTACGTGCATAGATGTACTATTGATTGGTATGATTATGACCAGGGATTATTCTGTATAATCATGACAGTAATGTTACAAATGATGTGGTAAAAATACTCATTGGCCTGTAGTGCATTGAGGGACAGTTGTTGGTATGATTATGACCAGGGATTATTCGGTATAATCATGACCATTGATGATTACATGAATATCATTGGCCCATAGTGCATGGATGATTCGATAATGTGGTTTATTTATTAAGCTGAGTCTCAACGATAAAGTTGATAAAAAAAACTTTTTAAATCATAGAAGATAGTAGATATCATGCTCTACTTGACTCTTCTAATGGATTGTTTGTTCCACTGCAGTTAAACTTGATGTTTATTGTATTTTATTAGTTTAACACTGTTGAAGGCTAACGATAATTTATTCTGCATTATCTTAGTAATAATATTTTTTACTGGGCTAGTTGAGTTCACCCTTTACTTTCATTGTTCTCTTCAGGAAATGAGAATATAGTTGGGACTAGTCGGGGAACGGAGTGACGGTCAAGATGGTTGCATTAGTAGTCCTCACTATTCAGTGAAATAGTGTGATAATAAATGTATTGAGGACTCCATTTGAGTTTTAATACTGTATAGAAGATAACATTCGTACTAAAACTCTCAGCTTATGTTTTGTCTTATTTTATACGACAGTTGTATAATTAAGTTGTATTTGAATTTTGTACCATGTATTTGGCGACTCAGAATTGGTGATGTATACCTATTTTGGGGGCGTCACAATTTAACCGTTCGATCTTTAGATGGAGGGTCACGATATATTATAAGGATATTTTTAAATTGACAACGTGATTGGGTATGAATCGATATATATATATATATATATATATATATATATATATATATATATAAAGAAGAGCAACGAACTCAAACCCAAACCTTGAAAATATAGGAAAAAACATACAGCACCAGCCCACCACTTAATCTATATATATGCTCTCTTATCCTCTGCCACGGGCTGAAGAACGTTACTTCTAATGAATTAGAATTCTCTCCACACTACAAGAAAAAGGCTTATCAGCGACCGCTTATCCGCGATCGCAGAAGGTCACATATATCTATCAGCGACCGACTTCGATCGCTGATAGTGGTGGTATGTAATTTGGTCGATGTATGCACAACAGCGACCACTTTTAGCGACCGAAATATTCGCGACCTCTATATAACGACCGAATCCGTCGCTAAGCTGAGTCACCGTGAGCCATATCGCATTGATGACATGGTCCACGTGTCCGCGACCACTAGTAGCGACCGCAACGGTCGCTAACATCCTAGGTTCATAAACGGTCACTAATAAACATTAGCGACCGTATGCAGTCGATGATTTCTAATTTTTTTTAAAAAATCAACTGTTTGGTGAATTTCCCAAAAAAAACTGTACCTGTTTGTGCCTGATTTATATCCAAACACACAACAGTATCAATATATAAACCAACATCCCTACAAATCCATCGAGATCCATATATATATATATATATATATATATATATATATATAATTAATTAAAAACCGACACAATATATAAACATCCACGCGTGTATAAACATAAACAAATACCGTCCGACTAAAATTGACTTGATTTCTTCATCATACTTTCTTAAGTGTCATGTCTAAAGTATGCTAAATTAATAAACATGCAAAACTAAACATAAAGCTAAATAATGAGAAGATTACCTTGGCATCATCATCTTGTTGTTGTGTTGTTCTCGCCACTACATAAGCTAACTCCTCAGAACTCGAAGACTGCAAATGGCTGTCAAGTGCAAGAAAAAGATTATACGGTCTTGATAGTTGGTCGTCGTCGATAAAGTTTGTCCCCAATACTCCTTGAGAAGTGTAAGCTAGTTGTGACCTACCTCTCAATGAAATCGGGAAACATCCTCGATTTTAAAGTCCTAGGCATTTCAGTTGTTACTCCTGTATTTGCAAAATCAACTGTCATAGAGTGAAGGGTTCAATTGAAGATATTTTTTAATTACTCATAGCTTTATTTGACTCAAGGTCTGCATGCACTAAAAGTGCAGTAGTGATTGTACCCTAAGTGTCATTGATCAGCTAATTAATCAACAAATAACTTATTATTTTCTTGTAAAATCAGACTTATTGAGAAATAAGAGAGACAAATGGAATTGCAAGAAATTCAACGATATAGAATGACAATAAGTGTTTTCCCATACATACTGTACTTTCTCTTGAATTTCTGAACAAAGTGATTCAATCCTAAACCTTCTGATCAATGATACCTTGGGTACAATCTCTACTGCACATTTAGTACATACAGATTTTGAGTCAAATAAAGTTATGAGTAAAAAATATCTTCAATTGCAACCCTTACTCTTGAATTATACCAATTTTGATTTTTTTTATAAAAAATATCAAAGTAATTTCTAAAATTAATCTTATATTTTGAAATACAAGAAATATAACTTTATTCGAGAGGAAAATTACATACTGTCTTGAATATTTATATATAAATAAATTCATAGCCTTTCACAAATTAATTCACTGTAGCTCTGGTAGTGGAATTCTTTTTTTAAAATTTTGTATAGCTTTTATTTTTGAAATATTAAGTAATATATGAGTTATGGGCTTTAATTATAGCTTTTATTTTTGAATTTTTAGGCTGATATTAGAGCTATGGGCTTTATATCTTTTATTTTTGAATTGTTACGCTGATATTAGGGCTATATATGCTCCCTCACATCCATGCACTTGACTTGATAACGGGATTAATTTTTTGATAATGGGTTCAAACAGTTTCTTCAGTTGCAACTTGCAAGACTCCCCAATTACTTCAAAACTAAGTTGATTATTATATTGATGGTGGGGGATAAGCCTGAGCCGTACTACGTACATAAAGAAATGAAAACACAAAATTAAAATTAAGGACATTTAGGACCGCCTTGTTGAGTCTTCCAGTTGTTGTAGCAAGGGCATGTTTGTTTGTTGCCGTAAGTGCCCGGAGGGACGCAGAGGCATTTGGCGCAGCACTTTTGGCAGAAGAACATGCATGGCTTCCTGTGGGATGTCGCTGAGCACCGGTATGTACATCTTGGTTTGCAATCTGTACAAACATTTTCACAAAATATATATATCACCGTCGGTCTGGTCTAGTATGATGATCTGATCTATCCTAAATTAATTAATGAATGTAACTATATATTTTCTATATAAAAAAATGACAAATATAACTATTTTCTATATATAGAAAGAAAGAAAGAGTTGTACATTTTTATTTAAAAACTAAATGCATATTTATATAAATATGGTAGAAAGTTATAATACCTCGGGGACTGATCCTGTTGTAACCCTATACACAGAGGAGAGAAAGGAATTGAGTAGCAATTAACACGAGTAAATAAAGATTAACAAAAGAGAATCAATGCAAGTTTAAGGTACGTACCTCAACGGTTGAGAATGTAGTAATGAAGAAGAGAAGTGAGAAAATCAAAAAGAGGCTGGTGTACGGACGCCCTGCCGCCATCTATCTCCCTCCCTCTGATGAACCAACTGCTACTAACTAACTAACTCAAGTCCAATAATTTTATGAAACAATGAATGAATTGGTACGATATTATAGGTTTTATTTATAGGGAGGAATGCGGAGTTGTAGGGTATATATTGATGCCTGCATTTGTGGCGTAAATTGGGTAACAAAATCACATCAAAACTCCACTCTATTCACAATTTATTACCGATAAAACCGGCGTGTCTAATGTGGGGTTTGGTCCACTAGCTACTACCTTAATTATTATTGCATGTTACTTGTGTCCTTTTCATTTTACTTTTATCATCTTTATTAATTATAATTATGCCTCTCTCTCTCTCTCTCTAATCATAATACTCGATCGAGACTCTTTTAGTTAATTTTTTTCTTCTTTTTTTTTTTGCATCAAATAATTTTATTTTATGTTTAACAAAATTTTACTTTGTTTATAATAATTATAATTGTATTAATCAAGTTCAAATAAATTTATAAATTGACTTCAAAATATAAAATAGAGCAAGCTAGAGAGTATTACAAACTTATTTGTTTCGGTGAGTACGTTGCTCCATCTTCTTTATATATATATATATATATATATATATATATATATATATATATCTTTGTAAGGTTTGGGGATTGTCCCGAGGCAGTAAAAATTTATTTGGTGATAGGCCAAGATTCTTGGGTGAGGACTAAGGTACCTCTGGGATGATTACTTTGGGCTACTAAGGCGACCGGACCACGAGAAGAGGATGATCCTCTGAAACTCATGGATATATAAGACTGTATGAATAAATTCTCTGGTAAGAAAAAGCAGGGAAGAAACGGAGAGAGCGATACGAAATAAATACTGATTTTATAAATAAATAAATGAATTATTTTGACCCATTCGGTAATCCGGCCAAAGACCACAAATGCGTCTCCCGATCATTCCTCTTACGAGCATGTGCTCAAATGGGAAACAAATAACTTTCCCATTTTGAGCACATGCTCGTAAAAGAGAATACCGGGAGACTTATGCTGAACTCTATAATAAATGACGATAAGTTTTTAAAAGAAAAACTTTAACAGAAAAATAAAAGATTAAGAAGATGACCGGTGAATCGGTAAAGTAATCTCTTTCTTTTATTTATAAACATTTGGGGAAGGGATTACATTAATTTCTAGACTAAATGTTTAAGGGAAGAGAGAAGTATTGAAGACTTCGTCTTCATCTTTAACTAAGAAGATCGAAGCTGAAAGCTTCGTCTCCGGTTAACTAAGAGAGAAGGGAGAGGACCTCGGAAGAGCTTTCTAGAGAGAGAAGCTCTGAGGCTACATTGAATTAAGCCTGGAGAAACTCTAACACTTGAGTTTCTTTAAATAGAAAAGCGAAAAGTAAATTACTATTGATTCACGCGAGAATCACTATTACATTAAGCTGAAGTAAAAGTAATTTACTAAAGTAAAAGTAAAAAGCGTAAGAAACATTTTACATTTACTTTTACATTGGGTAAATGTAAGAAACATTTAACTAAGTTAAAAACATTTAACTTAAGTAAAAGCAAAAGTTATTCTTTTACTTTTACTTTTACATTTACTAAAGTAAAAGAGATGATGGCGTGGGCCATCACTGTCGATGTTGAAGACTCTCTGGCGTCTTCTTGGTTGTTGGTCCGTCTCCTGTAGATCTTGGGAAGGTCTTTGTTGATCATCTTCTCGGATGAGTCACCATCCCCTACTATTCCGCCTTAAAATTTTTATCCAGGAAATAACCTTATCAGCCCCAAAAAAATTGATACCATATAACATATAACATATGTTCTTCCTGATACCATTTGAAGTGAAGCAAAAAACAGGGAAGAAAACAGAGAGAAGCGTACACAATCAAATACTGGTTTTATAAATAAATGGCTGAATTATTTTATTGATTCATACTATGTACAAACTATGAACTGAAATTAAAACAAGAACTTACAAATTTAAAACATTTAACTAGAGAGGTGGAGAAGAGGGGTTAAGTAAGGTCGATCGGAGGTAGAAACCAAAGATTCTTACGAGAGAGAGCTCGAGTCTTTTGAGGTTTGAAAACTTAATCGCTAAATGAGCTCGCCTTCCTTTTATAGAAACGAGGAAAGGAAGCTATTACATTTACTTGGGTAAAGTAAAAAACATTTTACTTAAGTAAAAGTGATTTACTAAAGTAAAAGCAAAAGTAAGAAACATTTCACTTAAGTAAAAGTGATTTACTAAAGTAAAAGCAAAAGTAAGAAACATTTCACTTAGGTAAAAGTGATTTACTAAAGTAAAAGCAAAAGTAAAAGTACAGACAAGCAACTGTTGATAAACAGTGCTAACTTTTGACTTGACTCTACTTTGATTGGAAAAAAAGCGGCCGGCGAAAAAGTTAGTAAATAAATGATCGATTGAATAGTGAATAATGGCCCATTTCTTAGGAGGCAGTCTTAAATAATGATCGATTGAATAATAATGGTCACGGAATAGGAAAGTCTTAGGAACGATGATCGAGTGGTCTGCCGGGCAGTCTTGATTAATCGTAAGCGATGGTCGGCTTTAAGGTCTTGAACAGTGGTGAGTGGGCTAGGGCGAGTCTTGATTAATCGAACGATGGTGGCTTTCTTTGTAGATGTCAGGCAAATGGGTCCTGAGCATCCTGAAGGTTGATGGTGCCATAGGGGTCGTACAGACCATCATCTTCTGCAAATTGGCTAACTGAGTCATTTTGGGAAGAAGCTGAGGAATGCCTAGAGGCTTCTTCGTGTAATTCATCAATTCTTTTATTGAGGGCTTGGGCGATAAGTTTTAACTCACTCTAGGAGCAATCTTTGAAATCGGATATACTCTGCCAGAGCAGGAGGAGGATCTGTGGGGTGGTTTTGACTTAGAATCTTTTGAAATCTTTTTTCGACTTGAGGAAGAGGGATCTAAAGGAATGGCTTTAGAATCCTTAGCTTGAGTGTTGGGAATTATTGGGCTGGAATAGAACAGCAGGAAATTCTTGTTGTTGAACTCGACCAATGATTCTGTTAACATCGAACTTATCCCACCACTTGATGTAGAAAAAGCGGGAAAGTCGAGGAGTGGATCGGAGATGACTATTGAGCGAGTTACTAGCAATGAGGGTGGAGAAATACCGTATTGCCATTTAAGGATCCGGGGAACCTTATATTTACTGATGAAGAGAAGAGTGAGAGGAATGTTCTCATTCTTTGGATCTGGTTTACTATTATTAGCAAAATGGGTAACTTGGACCTTAAGGGGGTCGGGAAGGAGGTCATAGGTAGAACCATGCCTATACCACCAAAGGACGAACCAATAAGGGATTGGACTTTTGAATTTATGATCAAACCTGAATAAACCGGGAATGATATGGGTCTCGTTACGGTGAAGGAGAACCTTATACCGGGCTTGATATAATCATAAAAGCGAGAAAGGATAACTATGATTAGAGATCCATTAGATCGGAGGGATGTTTTCCCCAATCAGAAATCTGAAGGAATTGTTTAATATACAAAGAATGATAAAGAACTTTTGATTTATCATTGTTTGCATAAATAGGTTTGATATTAACTGAGTCAGTTTCAAGAAGAATGTCCTTATAATAAACAAGAGACTTATAAGGGTAATTTGGAGGAAAATGCCAACCGGAGGGAAAAGCTAGGCGAAGCTTAAGCTGGATCATTTTTGGTTTCATGAAGGGTTGATGTGAAACAAATAACTTTCCCATTTGAGCACATGCTACTAAGAAGAGGAATATTGGGAGGCCGCAGACGAGGTCTTTCTTTGGATTCTTGAATGGGTCAATGGGTTCGGGTTTATTAACTAAAAATTTGAATCGTAAGGTTTGGGGATTGTCCCCGAGCAGTAAAAATTTATTTGGTGATAGGCCAAGATTCTTGGGTGAGGACTAAGGTACCTCTGGGATGATTACTTGGGCCACTTAGGCGACCGGACCACGAGAAGAGGATGATCCTCTGAAACTCATGATATATAGTACTGTATGAATAAATTCTACGGTAAGAAAATCAGAAGTAATTATTTTTACCTTTAATGTATTCAATATCAAAATCAAAAATGCTTAATAAAGCTTGCCATCTAGCGAAAGAATGCTTAGAGGCTAAATTTTCAACATCTTTTACTAAAATGTACTTGGCTGACTTGCAGTCAATGCGAACCAGAAATTTCTGATTTAATAAGTCATTTTGAAATTTATTAATACATAATACTAATGAAAGAATTTCTTTTTTAATAGTACTATATTTTGATTGTGTAGTATTCCATGCACCGGAATGAAATCGAACAATTTGTTAGAGGGAATCGATGTTAATTTTGTTTAAGAATGCCTCCGAATCCAATATCCAAGGCGTCGGTCTCAACGATTTTGAGCAATTTGAATCATTGGAAATGCCAAGGCGAGGCAATGTCTTGACATATTTTTAACTTGTTGAATTTGCGAAGTATGAATGTCGATCGAGGGGTGGAGGATTATTTTGCAAACTTATGAAAAAGAGGTTTGCAAATCTTCTGAATTCTTGTAGAACTTGCTATATAATTCAAATGAGCCAAGAAATCTCTGCGGTTGGGTTTTATTGGTTATCTTATCCGGGAACTTGTCGGTGAATTGAATAGCTCGTTCAATAGGTGAACTTGTCCATGAAGATATTAAGACCAAGAAACCTTATTGGGACTGAACAGTTTGCATTTGGAAGGAGAAAGAACAAGACCATTTACTTTAATAGTAGTGAAGAACGACTTTAAATGTTTATCGTGTTCTTGATAGTCTTGGAGTAAACAAGAATGTCGTCGATGTAAACAACGATAAAATGGTGAAAGGGTTTAAAATGTCATTAAGTATATTTTGAAATTCACTTGGAGCATTTTTAGGCCAAATGCTTGAACATTCCATTCATAATGTCCAAGCGGAGTGGTGAATCTTTATTTTGTCTTGATCATCGGGATGAATGGCAATTTGCGAAACCGAGTTAAGGTCGAATTTATTGAAAATGGTGGCATTACTTAACCTATTGATAAGGTCGTCTTTGTTGGGAAGGGTACCTAATCCATTCTAAGACCTTGTTCAATGGTTTGTAATTAATAACTAAGCGGGTACTCCTCTTTCTTTTTACGCTTCATTATTAACATAAAAAGCGGGAAGCAAGACCATGGGATTTCTTGTGTTTAATTAATCCTTTTTGAGAAGATCATTGATTTCATTTTTACATAACTCCATTTGTTCATGGCTCATCTGAATAGGCCTAGCCTTAGTGGGAATTAAATTTTCTTTGAATTCCTTAGCATAAGGGAGCCTAACCATATGTTTTTTCCTATGCCAAAAGGCATTGGGAGAATCAGAACAAAGGTTATGCTTCATGTAGGTTTTTAATTCTTCAATTTTTAATCGAACCTCTTTATTTTGAAGTTGTTCTTCAATTCTTTTATATTTGATTTCTTCCTTTAAGAAATTCAAATGTGTAGAATTCTGATTTATTAAATTCAATGATTTAGAAATGGATTCTTCTTGAATGTATTTTAAATCTCTTTCTTTTAGTTTAATAAGAAACTTAAATGTTATTTTCTTTCCTAAATGTTTCTGAGTTAATCCTTCATTACTAGTAAGTAAATGGGTATAATAAGTATATAAGCGGTAAACCCAAAATAATTTTTATACGTAAGATTGCGAATCAAAACAAAGGATGTTTTGAAACACATATTATCTTGACAAATATGTATTTTTAGGTAATTTATATTTTATTTCCATTTGACTACCATTAGCTGAATTTAATTTTTCACTGGTTTTTTTGTAGTATTTAGTTGGGATTAGACCTTCTTGGATACAATTTAAATCTTTTTTGTATCAACCAAAGCGAGTAAGTTGTATTGAAAAGTTTTATCCACAACTAGGTTAATAGAAACATACCATTTACGAATGGTGATGTCTTTAATTCTTTTAAGTGAAAGACCACGAATAAATAAGTGCGAAATATCTTTAGTACGAGATGATTACGGTTCATCGTGATTTTCATCTTTGGATGAGAATCATTGATCCGAAGATCGAGGCTTTTTTATCTAAGTCATTTCTTAGAATAGAGACTTCTATTTTAAATTAGCAATTTCTTTCTTTAATTTATTAACTTCTTGATTTAATTACGGAAGAGTGACTTCTTTAACTGGAGATTTAAATCTTTCTAAAGTTTTATTAAGACTAAAAATTGGTTTTTCTTTAGCTTTAATAAACTTATCATTTTCTCTATTATCTTTAGTTAATAAATCCTTTAACTGTTTTGTGTATTGGGCCTTTAACTTAGGATCAGTGATTTTACTAATTAAGTCAATTAACAAAGAACTCTCTTCATCATCCTTGTTAATTACATTAATCTTTTTAGTGCAACAATTTTCATTGCAATTATTAGCACAGATGGTGACTTCGTCTTTGCTTCATTGCTTGAATTATTTTTTCCTTTGTTAGCCTCGGAGGAATATGAAATATTAGAGTCTTTATTATCACTATCTTCATTCTCTATTCTCATTAATTCTAATATATATTCAAGTATCTTCTTCATTAATATTTAAGCGAGACAATTTCATTTTATTTTGCATTCACTTTTATAATGACCCTTTTGCCCACAATTGTGGCACACAATTTTACTTTTATCAAATTTTTAGTTGTTTTATTATGTCTTTTATTAATGGGTTTGGGCTTATTATAATAATTATCTTGATTTTTATCTTTATGATGGATTTGCGTTTTTTTCTTGTGGCGTCTATGACTTTTGTGAGAGTCGATATGTTTATGCATGCTTTCTTCTACAGAAGGAGCCACGGGAGGTAAACCATATTGCTTTCATGAGAATATCTTAGAAAGCTCATATTTAGCTTTTTCTTGTCTTTACTAGCTTGTTTGGCTAACTTAAAATCAATGCACATTTTAAACCTATCTTTTGAATATAATGATTATGTCACCATAAGTGAGATTATCATAATCAATATATCCTAAATTTTTACTAAGTTCTTCACGAACTTTGTGAGCAAATAAGGATGGTAAACCATTAACAAATTTTTCTTTCCAGAAAGGTTTATTACTGTCATTTCTCATCATAACTCTAGAAGTAAAAACATCTTTGTACCATCTAAAGTCACTTAGAGTGAAATGAGTGAGATTACTTAGGCGATCGTGGATTCTTTCGGTGATATTTTTGGGGGTTCTACGAAGTGTTTTATTATAGTATAAATCAAAGTATTTACTCCATCGGTGGCCTATTCTATAGTTTCATCAAAAATCGGGTTACCTTGACATCTAAGCTGAATCTGCATGGATAATAGATAATCTAGAATCTTTGGTGAGATGTTTTTCCCACCAAGACACGAGAATACTGTAAATCCACTCAGTGATAATTCAACAATATCCGGTTGAGTAAGAGTGTTGAATTTTGTTAGATAGTATTTCTTTACCATGGACATATGATTTAACTTATTGAGGATCTCTTGTTCGCTAAATCCGTCAATATTCCATTCATAAATTTTATTAGACGAAACAGAAAATTGTTTATCTAGATTTCTCTCTTCAAATTGTAGATCTGGAGGAGTTGGTCTAGAATACCAATTTCTGGTCATACTAAGTATTATGGACGGTTAACTTATTTAAGCGTTTCATGAATATCTTCATATTGATGAGGTGGTGATTGACTATCGAATGACTACTACTTTCATTATCGAGTTAATCGATCGATGATAAGATAAATACCGCTTGCTTTAGGTTCGGTCTTTTGTTTTTAATTTTTAAATAAGCGATCAATGGCTCTTTGTAAGATCAGCGTCTTTATTAGGTAAACCTAATTTTTCTCTATTTTCTGGTAGCTTTAATAGTGGTTGAACAATTTTTGACTCTGGTTTTTTAATTATATTTTCTTCAAATTTTTCTTCAATCCTGTCTAACTGTTTTCCTACAGTTGCTAGGTATTGGTTACTAAAATTTAATTGTTCAATGATTTTTTTATCATCATTAATTCCATTAGAGATTTTAAATGGGCTGGCTGTTACTGAAGTATTTTTTACTGAAATTAAGACAGATTCTAAGGGTGGGTGACTAGACGAGACCTTAGACTTGTCTTCTTTGACCCATTGAGTTTTAGTTATAACATTGCATTTAAATTGATACTGCTCATACCAATCATAGAAGGTAATATTAATTTTTTCATTATTAATAAATTTCTTCCATTTATTAACAATTTTATCTCTTTCTTTCTCAGTTGGGTGATTATTTCTAAATTGATGTCTTTTAATTTTATTAGACTTGGAGTTAAAATCATTCACAAGATTAATCCAATCTAACACAAATTCTTTCTTAATGACTCTTAATTGATTATTAATTGGAACATCAAAATCAGACTGAGTAGGAAGCTCAGAAGGAGTCGGAGAAGAAGAGCTTTCTTCCTCGGCTGGGTAATTCTGAGGGTGACAAGAATAACAAGGATGACTTGCTTGACCTTGATTTAAAATTCCTTTTAACTTAATGTCTCTTATAGAAGGGTTACTAAGGACTTCAGAATCTCTTCTAGGTAGATTCATAGAAGGAGCTGAGGAACTAGAATAGTCTTCTATAATAACTGGTCTTCTAGAACGTTCAAAGCTAACTTTGACAGTTCCATCAGAAAATTGCCTTATGTTTTCAATGTTCACTACGTTGTTTACTACAGGCTGCTGTGGTATTTCACTTGGTAAAATCCATTGACTGGGTAATGTAATATCCTTCCATAGAATGGTTCTAGGGATCTGGATATTAGCATCACTAGTTGAACTTTGAATTAATCTGATTGTGATCTTTAGGGCTTTTAATAAGAGCATGGACATTCAGATTAGTCTTCATGGTCTTATAATAAATTCTATAGATTAAAGCAATTGGTTGAGAACCTTGATCATTTGTGTAATTTCTCCTGCTGTTTTAATATTTAATGTTAAAGCTTTTAATAGGTGTTGATCACTTAGACTAAGTGTGAAGTCAGGAAAGCAATTAAAATGGATAGGACCATTGTGCAGACTGGCTTCCATAGCACCTATTATGCTTGGATAATAATTCAAAAATCTAGCATCTCTGAGACAGAGGTAGATACTTGAATTAATTCCTTTAATATTCAATGGTTACTTGTACTACTTGAACTGAGACTATGTGGATGAAATTATAACCCTTTTTTCTATGTTTTTTAATAACTTCAAGGGAAAGAAGGTTACAATTTTCATATTCTTTGTTAATAGCATAGACCTTTTCAACTGTTTTAACATTATAATCAGTTTTAAAGTTATCTAAAAATGTTGACTGATAAATTTCTTTGGGAGAAATTCTGGGTATATTCCAATTATGTAATACTTGACTGATATTTTCATAACTGTTTTCTTCCTGATTAACTATGTCTGGTATAGGTTGTAAGGTTGACTATGACTACCGAGGAGTTAGATCTAAATAACCTACTCATTATTACTGAGTTCAAAATTTATTCACTCTTTATCTTCCATTCAGACCCTCTTACCTGGGTAGACTCATACCTATTGTTCTAAAACCCATCACCGCTCGCACAAGAGACTTACCTAGGGTTGACAGCGAACAAGGTGTTCTACAGTAAGTTAGGTGACTTCTGATAAAGGATGAAATAATTTTTGAAAACAGTTTTAATGAAGCAAATCAACGAGATCTTCTTGGTCGCTGTAACGAGAGAACAACAAAGCTCGATACCATTTGGGAGGTGAAGCAAGCAAAACAGGAAGAACAGAGAGAGCGCATACACAGTCAAATACAGTTTTATAAATTCTTCTTAGTTATAGACTAAATGTTTAAGGAATCACTATTACATTAACTGAAGTAAAAGAAATTTACTAAAGTAAAAGTAAAACGTAAGAAACATTTTACATTTACTTTTACATGGGTAAATGTAAGAAACATTTAACTAAGTTAAAAACATTTAACTTAAGTAAAAGCAAAAGTTATTCTTTTACTTTTACTTTTACATTTACTAAAGTAAAAGAGATGATGGCGTGGGCCATCACCTGTCGGTGACTGAAGACTCCTCTGGCGTCTTCTTGGTTGACTGGTCCGTCTCCTGTGGATGCCGGAAGGTGCTGTTGATCATCTTCTCAGATGAGTCTTATGGCGTGGGCCATCCCCTACTATTCCGCCTTAATGAGTTATAAAATGGCTGAAAGGGTTTAAAATGTCATTAAGTATATTTTGAAATTCACTTGGAGCATTTTTTAGGCCAAATGCTTGAACATTCCATTCATAATGTCCAAACGAATTGGTGAATCTTTATTTTGTCTTGATCATCGGGATGAATGGCAATTTGCGAAACCGATTTAAGGTCGAATTCATTTGAAAATGGTGGCATTACTTAACCTATTGATAAGGTCGTCTTTGTTGGGAAGGGTACCTAATCCATTCTAAGACCTTGTTCGATGGTTTGTAATTAATAACTAAGCAGAGGTACTCTCTTTCTTTTACGCTTCATTATTAACATAAAAGGCGGAAGCAAGACCATGGGGATTTCTTGTGTTTAATTAATCCTTTTGAGAAGATCATTGATTTCATTTTTACATAACTCCATTTGTTCATGGCTCATCTGAATAGTTTCTAGCCTTAGTGGGAATTAAATGTTCTTTGAATTCCTTAAAGATAAGGGAGCCTAACCATATGTTTTTTCTATGGCAAAAGGCATTGGGAGAATCGTAGAACAAAGGTTATGCTTCATGTAGGTTTTAATTCTTCAATTTTTAATCGAACCTCTTTATTTTGAAGTTGTTCTTCAATTCTTTTATATTTGATTTCTTCCTTTAAGAAATTCAAATGTGTAGATTTCTGATTTATTAAATTCAATGATTTAGAAATGGATTCTTCTTGAATGTATTTTAAATCTCTTTCTTTTAGTTTAATAAGAAACTTAAATGTTATTTTCTTTCCTAAATGTTTACTGAGTTAATCCTTCATTACTAGTAAGTAAATGGGTATAATAAGTATATAAGCGGTAAACCCAAAATAATTTTAATCGTAAGATTGCGAATCAAAACAAAGGATGTTTTGAAACACATATTATCTTGACAAATATGTACTTTAGGTAATTTATATTTTATTTCCATTCGACTACCATTAATTTGAATTTAATTTTTCTTTGGTTTTTTGTAATATTAGATTTTGTAAAAATTCTTTGTTTAAAACAAATCGATCGAAATGAAATAAAGGATCACTCGATTGGTCACGATCTAACGAGAAATCGATCTAAGCAGTAAGACTAATTTGTTAAGCTGTTTAAACAAAATTCTTTTTTTTGTCATTCCTCTTAAACTCAAATAGATTCTTGCCTTAAGTAAACTTCGTACTGTAGATCTAAAGGTTCCTTTAGCCTTGCCTTTTGCTCCCAATTAGGACTTCTGAAAGCGGCATTAGTGGGACTTATGGCGATCTTAGGTGTTTTCTGAGAAAGTCGGCGATTGAAAGTGGAAGCGAAAAGAAGAAAAAGTTTGAAAAAACATTTAAGTAAACAAATCAAAGCATTTATAATCGAAACCACCGATAGCATCGAAGAACCAATGTGGTGGCTCGATACCATATAGCGGTGGCGATAAGTTTTTTAAAGAAAAACTTTAATGAAGAAAGAAAAGATTAAGAAGATGGCCGGTTAATCGGTAAAGTAATCTCTTTCTTTGTAATATAAACATTGGGAAGGATTACATTAATTATCATCACAAGAGTTATATGGTATCGAGCCACACTTGGTTCTTGATGCTATCAGTGTGGTTTCGATTATAAAAGCTTGATTTGTTTACTTAAATGTTTTTTCAAAACTTTTTCTTCTTTTCGCTTCCACTTTCAATCGCCTCGACTTGTCAGAAAAACACCTAAGATCGCTTATAAGTCCCGACTAATGCCGCAGAAGTCTCAATTGGGGAGCAAAAAGGCTAAAGGAACCTTTAGATCTCAGCAATGAAGCTTACGGGCAAATTAAGGCGGTTTGAGTTTAAGAGGAACCAAAAGAAATAAGTCTCAATTGGGAGCAAAGTGTAAGGCTAAAGTGGAACCTTTAGATCTACAGTAAAGTTTATTTAAGGAAACGGTTTGAGTTTAAGAGGAACGACAAAAGAAAGAATTTTTGTTTAAACAGTTAACAAATTAGTCTTCTGTTTAGATCGATTTACTGATAGATCAGGACCAATCGAGTGATCATTTATTTCAGATTTCAGTCTGATTTGTTTTTAAACAAAGAATTTTTACAAAATCTAAGAAATTTTGAAGATTTTGACCATTTTCGGTAGAAAATGGCCTTGTTTACTTTTACATGTATGATTAACAAAGAATAACTCATACCTATTCTTCAAAATTGACTTAATGACTGTATCATTTACTTTTACATGGGTAAATGTAAGAAACATTTAACTAAGTTAAAAACATTTAACTTAAGTAAAAGCAAAAGTTATTCTTTTACTTTTACTTTTACATTTACTAAAGTAAAAGAGATGATGGCGTGGGCCATCACCTGTCGGTGACTGAAGACTCCTCTGGCGTCTTCTTGGTTGATCGTCCGCTCTGTGGATGCCTTAAGAAGTCTTTGTTGATCATCTTCACAAATTTTAGTCCGGGACTTATGGCGATCTTAGGTGTTTCTGACCAAGTCAAGGCGATTGAAAGTGGAGCGAAAAGAAGAAAAAAGTTTGAAAAAACATTTAAGTAAACAAATCAAATCATTTATAATCGAAACCACCGACAAGCATCAAGAACCAACCGTGTGGCTCGATACCATATATCAAATGGCGATAAGTTTTTAAAAGAAAAACTTTAATGAAGAAAGAAAAGATTAAGAAGATAATAGGTTAATCGGTAAAGTAATCTCTTTCTTTGTAATATAAACATTTGGGAAGGATTACATTAATTCCTAGACTAATTGTTTAAGGGAAGAAGGAAGTATTGAAGACTTCTTCTTCATCTTTAATCGAGAAGGCAGAAGATGAAAGCTTTGACTTTCATTAACTCTAGAGAGAAGGGAGAGGACCTCAAGAGCTTTAGAGAGAGAAGCTACGAGGCTTCAATGAATTAAGTTTCTAAAGAAACTCTAACACTTGAGTTTCTTTAAATAGAGAAAAGCGAAAAAGTAAATTACTATTGATTCACGCAGAATCACTATTACATTAATCAAGTAAAAGTAATTTACTAAAGTAAAAGTAAAACGTAAGAAACATTTTACATTTACTTTTACATGGGTAAATGTAAGAAACATTTAACTAAGTTAAAAACATTTAACTTAAGTAAAAGCAAAAGTTATTCTTTTACTTTTACTTTTACATTTACTAAAGTAAAAGAGATGATGGCGTGGGCCATCACTGTTTCGATGATGAAGACTCCTCTGGCGTCTTCTTGGTTGGTGGTCCGTCTCTGTGGATCTTGGGAAGGTCTTTGTTGATCATCTTCTCGGATGAGTCACCATCCCCTACTATTCCGCCTTAAAATTTTTATCCAGGAAATAACCCTATCAGCCCCAAAATTTTTGAGTTTATAAAGAAGGAGGAAAAAAATTTTCCTCCTTCTTCGTGTAATTCATCAATTCTTTTATTGAGGGCTTGGGCAATAAGTTTTAACTCACTACCGGAGCAATCTTTGAAATCAGATATGCTACGGGAACAGGAGGATCTGTAGGGGTGGTTTTGACTTAGAATCTTTTGAAATCTTTTTTCGACTTGAGGAAGAGGATCTAAAGGAATGGCTTTAGAATCCGTGCTTGAATGTTCGGGAATCGATTTGGGCTGGAATAGGAGCAATAGGAAATTCTTGTTGAACCTGACCAATGGCACCTGTATCATACTTCCTTCTTCCCAAAATGACTCAGTTTTAAGGTGCTGTTGAGTCAGCCATTTCATTAAGACCGAAGATGACTTAATGATCTGATCAATCTGAACCAGAATTTCGATTTAATAAGTCATTTTGAAATTTATTAATACATAATACTAATGAAAGAATTTCTTTTTAATAGTATTATATTTTGATTGTGTAGTATTCCATGCCATAGGAATGAAATCGAACAATTTGTTCAGGGAATCGATGTTAATTTTTGTTTAAGAATGCCTCCGAATCCAATATCCGAGGCGCTTCGGTCTCAACGATTTTGAACATTTGAATCATTGGAAATGCCAAGGCGTGGCAATGTCTTGACATATTTTTTAACTTGTTGGATTTGCAGAAGTATGAATGTCGGTCTGGGTGGAAGATTATTTTGCAAACTTATTTGAAAAGAGGGTTTGCAAATCTTCCTGAGATTCTTGTAGAACTTGCCTATATAATTCAGCGAGCCAAGAAATCTCTGCAGTTGGGTTTTATTGGTTATCTTATCTGGGAACTTGTCAGCGAATTGAATATAATGTAATCCCTTCCTCAAATGTTTGTATATACAAGAAAGAGATTACTTTACCGATTCACCGGTCATCTTCTTAATCTTTTCTTTCTTCTGTTAAAGTTTTTCTATCAAAAACTTATCACCGCTGTTATATGGTATCAGAGCCACACGGTTGGTTCTTGATGCTATCGGTGGTTTCGATTAAAAACAGTTTGATTTGTTTACTTAAATGTTTTTTCAAACTTTTTCTTCTTTTGCTCCACTTTCAATCACCTGACTTGCTGTAAAACACCTAAGATCGCCATAAGTCCCGACTAATGCCGTTTGTAAGTCTCAATTGGGAGCAGTGTAAGGCTAAAGGGAACCTTTAGATCTACAGGTACGTGTTTACTTAAGGCAAGAAAGGTTCGAGTTTTAGAGGAATGATAAAAGAGATGATGGCGTGGGCCATCACCTGTCGGTGACTGAAGACTCCTCTGGCGTCTTCTTGGTTGACTGGTCCGTCTCCTGTAGATGCCGGAAGGTGCTGTTGATCATCTTCTCAGATGAGTCACCATCCCCTACTAGATCTGTTGATTTGCTTCATTAAAACTGTTTTCAAAAATTATTTCATCCTTTATCAGAAGTCACCTAACTTACTGTAGAACACCTTGTTCGCTGTCAACCCTAGGTAAGTCTCTTGTGCGAGCGGTGATGGGTTTTAGAACAATAGGTATGAGTCTACCCGGTAAAAGAGGGTGCGAATGGAAGATAAAGAGTGAATAAATTTTGAACTCAATAATAATAGTGAGTTATTTAGATCTAACTCCTCACCTAGTCATAGTCAACCTTGCAACCTATACCGCATATAGTTAATCGGAAGAAAACAGTTATGAAAATATCAGTCAAGTATTACATAATTGGAATATACCCAGAATTTCTCCTTCTTCTTTAGTTAATAAATCCTTTAACTGTTTTGTGTATTGGGCCTTTAACTTAGGATCAGTGATTTTACTAATTAAGTCAATTAACAAAGAACTCTCTTCATCATCCTTGTTAATTACATTAATCTTTTTAGTGCAACAATTTTCATTGCAATTATTAGCACAGATGGTGACTTCGTCTTTGCTACTGCTTGAATTATTTTCACTGTTAGCCTCAGAGGAATATGAAATATTAGAGTCTTTATTATCACTATCTTCATTCTCTATTCTCATTAATTCTAATATATATTCAGTATCTTCTTCATTAATATTTAACTGAGACAATTTCTGTTTTATTTTGCATTCACTTTTATAATGACCCTTTTGCCCACAATTGTGGCACACAATTTTACTTTTATCAAATTTTTTAGTTGTTTTATTATGTCTTTTATTAATGGGTTTGGGCTTATTATAATAATTATCTTGATTTTTATCTTTATGATGACTGCGTCTTTTCTTGTGACGTCTATGACTTTTGTGAGAGTCAATATGTTTATGCCTGTGCTTTCTTCTAGAAGGAGCCACAGGAGGTAAACCATATTGCTTTCATAACGTACCGAGCTCATATTTAGCTTTTTTTCTTGTCTTTACTAGCTTGTTTGGCTAACTTAAAATCAATGCACATTTTAAACCTATCTTTTGAATATAATCGATTATGTCACCATAAGTGAGATTATCATAATCAATATATCCTAAATTTTTACTAAGTTCTTCACGAACTTTGTGAGCAAATAAGGATGGTAAACCATTAACAAATTTTTCTTTCCGTAAAGGTTTATTATCGTCATTTCTCATCATAACTCTAGAAGTAAAAACATCTTTGTACCATCTAAAGTCACTTAGAGTGGGGCAAGTGAGATTACTAGGCGATGATCGTGGATTCTTTCGTTGATGTTACCGGGGTTCCTACGAAGTGTTTTATTATAGTATAAATCAAAGTATTTACTCCATCGTGGCCCTATTCCTATAGTTTCATCAAAAATCCAAGTTACCTTCAAAGATCTAACCGAATCTGCATGGATAATAGATAATCTAGAATCTTCAAGTGAGATGTTTTTCCCACCAAGACCGAGAATACCAGTAAATCCACTAGCCAATAATTCAACAATATATCTCGTGAGAAAAAGAGTGTTGAATTTTGTTAGATAGTATTTGCTACCATGGACATATGATTTAACTTATCGAGGATCTCTTGTTCGCTAAATCCGCCAATATTCCATTCATAAATTTTATTAGATTTAAACAGAAAATTGTTTATCTAGATTTCTCTCTTCAAATTGTAGATCCGGAGGAGTTGGTCTAGAATACCAATTTCTCGGTCATACTAGTATTATGGACGGTTAACTTATTTAACTGCTCATGAATATCTCAGATTGATGAGGTAGGCGATTGACTATCGATCGACTACTACTTTCATTATCGAGTTAATCGATCGATGATATAATAGTACCATTGCTTCCTGTTCATCTTTGTTTTTAATTTTTAAATAATCGATCAAAGGCTACTTTTAAGATCAACGTCTTTATTAGGTAAACCTAATTTTTCTCTATTTTCTGGTAGCTTTAATAGTGGTTGAACAATTTTTGACTCTGGTTTTTTAATTATATTTTCTTCAAATTTTTCTTCAATCCTGTCTAACTGTTTTCCTACAGTTGCTAGGTATTGGTTACTAAAATTTAATTGTTCAATGATTTTTTTATCATCATTAATTCCATTAGAGATTTTATGGGGTTTGTTTATTCAAGTATTTTTTATTGAAATTAAGATGATTCTAAAGGTGGGTGACTAGACGAGACCTTAGACTTGTCTTCTTTGACCCATTGAGTTTTAGTTATAACATTGCATTTAAATTGATACTGCTCATACCAATCATAGAAGGTAATATTAATTTTTTCATTATTAATAAATTTCTTCCATTTATTAACAATTTTATCTCTTTCTTTCTCAGTTGGGTGATTATTTCTAAATTGATGTCTTTTAATTTTATTAGACTTGGAGTTAAAATCATTCACAAGATTAATCCAATCTAACACAAATTCTCTCTTAATGACTCTTAGTTGATTATTAATTGGAACATCAAAATCAGACTGAGTAGGAAGCTCGGAAGAGTCGGAGAAGAAGAGCTTTCTTTCTCTATTTGGGTAATTCGAGGGTGACAAGAATAACAAGGATGACTTGCTTGACCTTGATTTAAAATTCCTTTTAACTTAATGTCTCTTATAGAAGGGTTACTAAGGACTTCATAATCTCTTCTAGGTAGATTCATGAAGGAGGCGAGGAACTAGAATAGTCTTCTATAATAACTGGTCTTCTAGAACGTTCAAAGCTAACTTTGACAGTTCCATCAGAAAATTGCCTTATGTTTTCAATGTTCACTACGTTGTTTACTACAGGCTGTTGTGGTATTTCACTTGGTAAAGTTGAAGCTAAACAACCTAAAGTTGAAACTCAATATAACAATTAAGACAGATTCTTCGGAATAGTAGGGGATGGTGACTCATCTGAGAAGATGATCAACAAAGACCTTTAATAAGATCTCACAGAGGCGGACGATTCAACGAAGACGCGCTTGAGGAGTCTTCATCATTAAAACGGTGATGGCCCACGCCATCATCTCTTTTACTTTAGTAAATGTAAAAGTAAAAGTAAAAGAATAACTTTTGCTTTTACTTAAGTTAAATGTTTTTAACTTAGTTAAATGTTTCTTACATTTACCCGTGTAAAAGTAAATGTAAAATGTTTTCTTACGTTTTACTTTTACTTTAGTAAATTACTTTTACTTGATTAATGTAATAGTGATTCTGCGTGAATCAATAGTAATTTACTTTTCGGTTTTCTATTGAAAGAAACTTCGAGTGTTAGAGTTTCTTTAGGCTTAATTCAATTGAAGCCTTCGTGGAGCTTCTCTCTGTTCTTAAAAGCTCTTGAGGTCCTCTCCTCTCTCTCAAGAGTTAAGTTAGGAGACGAAAAGGATGAAATGATCTTCTTAGTAAGAAGATGAAGACGAAGTCCTCAATACTTGATCTTCCCTTAAACATTTAGTCTAGGAATTAATGTAATCCCTTCCCAAATGTTTATAATCAAGAAAGAGATTACTTTACCGATTAACCTGGCCATCTTCTTAATCTTTTTCTTTCTTCCGTTAAAGTTTTTCTTTTAAAAACTTATCATGCATTGTTATATGGTATCGAGCCACACGGTTGGTTCTTGATGCTATCGGTGGTTTCGATTAAAAAGCAGTTTGATTTGTTTACTTAAATGTTTTTTCAACTTTTTTCTTCTTTTGCTCCACTTTCAATCGCTTCGACTTTTGTCAGAAACACCTAAGATCGCCATAAGTCCCACTAATGCCTGTTTTCAGAAGTCTGTGTTGGGAGCGATTTAAGGCTAAAGGAACCTTTAGATCTACTGATGCGTGTTTACTTTAAGGCAAGAAAGGTTCGAGTTTAAGAGGAATGACAAAAAGAAAGAATTTTGTTTAAACAGTTAACAAATTAGTCTTACATTTAGATCGACGATTGATAGATCAGGACCAATCGAGTGATCCTTTGTTTTGATTTCATCCGATCTGTTTTTTAAACAAAGAATTTTTACAAAATCTAAGAAATTTTGAAGATTTTGACCAATTTTTAGTAAAAAATTTTCCTCCTTCTTTATAAACTCAAATTTTTTCAATGATAGGGTTATTTCTTGGATAAAATTTTAAGGCGGAATAATAGAGGGATGGTGACTCATCCGAGAAGATGATCAACAAAGACCTTCCCAAGATTCACAGGAGACGGACCGGTCAACCAAGAAGACGC
The DNA here is from genome assembly GCA_020205615.1 of Panax quinquefolius. Taxonomy (NCBI): domain Eukaryota; kingdom Viridiplantae; phylum Streptophyta; class Magnoliopsida; order Apiales; family Araliaceae; genus Panax; species Panax quinquefolius. The sequence continues at coordinate 32,194,798 of CM035172.1, read as the reverse complement.
CAGAGAGTCTTGATCATCAAACAGTGATGGCCCACGCCATCATCTCTTTTACTTTAGTAAATGTAAAAGTAAAAGTAAAAGAATATAACTTTTGCTTTTACTTAAGTTAAATGTTTTTAACTTAGTTAAATGTTTCTTACATTTACCCATGTAAAAGTAAATGTAAAATGTTTCTTACGTTTTACTTTTACTTAAGTAAATTACTTTTACTTCAGTTAATGTATAGTGATTCCTGCGTGAATCAATAGTAATTTACTTTTCAGTTTTTTATTTAAAGAAACTCAAGTGTTAGAGTTTCTTTGAAGCTTAATTCAGATTGAAGCCTCAGAGCTCTCTCTCTGAAAGCTCTTCCGAGGTCCTCTCCCTCTCTCTAGAGTTAGCGGAGAGACGAAGCTCTCGACGATCTTCTTAGTAAGAAGATGAAGAAGAAGTCCTCAATACTTGATCTTCCCTTAAACATTTAGTCTAGGAATTAATGTAATCCCTTCCCAAATGTTTATAATACAAGAAAGAGATTACTTTTACCGATTAACCTGGCCATCTTCTTAATCTTTTCTTTCTTACATTAAAGTTTTCTTTTAAAAACTTATCGTCATTTGTTATATGGTATCGAGCCACACGGTTGGTTCTTGATGCTATCGATGGTTTCGATTAAAAGCAGTTTGATTTGTTTACTTAAATGTTTTTTCAAACTTTTTCTTCTTTGCTCACTTTTTCCTTTGACTTACTCTTTGTAAAACACCTAAGATCGCCATAAGTCCCGACTAATGCCGTTTGTAAGTCTCAATTGGGAGCAGTGTAAGGCTAAAGGGAACCTTTAGATCTACAGGTACGTGTTTACTTAAGGCAAGAAAGGTTCGAGTTTAAGAGGAATGACAAAAGAAAGAATTTTTGTTTAAACAGTTAACAAATTAGTCTTCTGTTTAGATCGATTTACTGATAGATCAGGACCAATCGAGTGATCCTTTGTTTGATTTCATCGATCCTGCTTTTAAACAAAGAATTTTTACAAAATCTAAGAAATTTTGAAGATTTTGACCAATTTTCGATAAAATTTTTTCCTCCTTCTTTATAAACTCAAAATTTTTCAATGATAGGGTTATTTCTTGGATAAAAATTTTAAGGCGGAATAGTAGGGATGGTGACTCATCCGAGAAGATGATCAACAAAGACCTTCCTAAGATTCTGAGGAGACGGACGGTCAACCAAGAAGACGCGCGGAGGAGTCTTGATCATCGACAAAGTGATGGCCCACGCCATCATCTCTTTTACTTTAGTAAATGTAAAAGTAAAAGTAAAAAAGAATAACTTTTGCTTTTACTTAAGTTAAATGTTTTTAACTTAGTTAAATGTTTCTTACATTTACCCATGTAAAAGTAAATGTAAAAAATGTTTCTTACGTTTTACTTTTACTTTAGTAAATTACTTTTACTTGATTAATGTAATAGTGATTCTGCGTGAATCAATAGTAATTTACTTTTCGTTTTTCTATTTAAAGAAACTCAAGTGTTAGAGTTTCTTGAGGCTTAATTCGATTGAAGCCTCGGAGCTTCTCTCTACAGAAAGCTCTTTGAGGTCTCTCTCCTTCTCTACAGAGTTGGCCGGAGGCGAAGCTCTCGACCGATCTTCTTAGTAAGAAGATGAAGGCGAAGTCCTCAATACTTGATCTTCCCTTAAACATTTAGTCTAGGAATTAATGTAATCCCTTCCCAAATGTTTATAATCAAGAAAGAGATTACTTTACCGATTCTTAGGTCATCTTCTTAATCTTTTCTTTCTTACATTAAAGTTTTTTTTTTAAAACTTATCGTCATTTGTTATATGGTATCGAGCCACACGGTTGGTTCTTGATGCTATGTCGGTGGTTTCGATTAAAAAGCAGTTTGATTTGTTTACTTAAATGTTTTTTCAAACTTTTTTCTTTTGCTCCACTTTCAATCGCCGACTTGTCAAAAACACCTAAGATCGCTTATAAGTCCCGACTAATCTTGGTTTGTAAGTCTCAATTGGGAGGCGATAGTAAGGCTAAAGGAACCTTTAGATCTACAGGTACGTGTTTACTTAAGGCAAGAAAGGTTCGAGTTTAAGAGGAATGATGAAAAAAAGAATTTTTGTTTAAGCAGGTTAACAAATTAGTCTTACATTTAGATCGATTCTTGATAGATCGGGACCAATCGAGTGATCCTTTGTTTGATTTCATCGATCTTTTTAAACAAAGAATTTTTACAAAATCTAAGAAATTTTGAAGATTTTGACCAATTTTCGGTAGAGAAAAAATTTTTTCCTCCTTCTTTATAAACTCAAATTTTTGGGCTGATAGGGTTATTTCTTGGATAAAAATTTTAAGGCGGAATAGTAGGGATGGTGACTCATCCGAGAAGATGATGATCAAAGACACTTCCCAAGCATCTACAGGAGACGGACCAGTCAACCAAGAAGACGCCAGAGGAGTCTTCAGTCACCGACAGGTGATGGCCCACGCCATCATCTCTTTTACTTTAGTAAATGTAAAAGTAAAAGTAAAAGAATAACTTTTGCTTTTACTTAAGTTAAATATTTTTAACTTAGTTAAATGTTTCTTACATTTACCCATGTAAAAGTAAATGTAAAATGTTTCTTACGTTTTACTTTTACTTTAGTAAATTACTTTTACTTCAGTTAATGTAATAGTGATTCTGCGTGAATCAATAGTAATTTACTTTTCGCTTTTCTATTTAAAGAAACTCAAGTGTTAGAGTTTCTTTGAGGCTTAATTCGATTGAAGCCTCGGAGCTTCTCTCTCTAGAAAGCTCTTGAGAGGTCCTCTCCTTCTCTCAGAGTTGGCGGGAGGCGAAGCTCTCAAACCGATCTTCTAAGTAAGAAGATGAAGGCGAAGTCCTCAATACTTTGATCTTCCCTTAAACATTTAGTCTAGGAATTAATGTAATCCCTTCCCAAATGTTTATAATAAAAGAAAGAGATTACTTTACCGATTCACCTAGGTCATCTTCTTAATCTTTTCTTTCTTACATTAAAGTTTTCTTTTAAAAACTTATCATTTGTTATATGGTATCAGAGCCACACGGTTGGTTCTTGATGCTATCGGTGGTTTCGATTAAAAACAGTTTGATTTGTTTACTTAAATGTTTTTTCAAACTTTTTCTTCTTTTGCTCCACTTTCAATCGCCTGACTTGCTGTAAAACACCTAAGATCGCCATAAGTCCCGACTAATGCCGTTTGTAAGTCTCAATTGGGAGCAGTGTAAGGCTAAAGGGAACCTTTAGATCTACAGGTACGTGTTTACTTAAGGCAAGAAAGGTTCGAGTTTAAGAGGAATGACAAAAGAAAGAATTTTTGTTTAAACAGTTAACAAATTAGTCTTCTGTTTAGATCGATTTACTGATAGATCAGGACCAATCGAGTGATCCTTTGTTTCAGATTTCATCTGATCTGTTTTTAAACAAAGAATTTTTTACAAAATCTAAGAAATTTTGAAGATTTTGACCAATTTTCGGTAAAAAAATTTTCCTCCTTCTTTATAAACTCAAATTTTTTGGGGCTGATAGGGTTATTTCTTGGATAAAAATTTTAAGGCGGAATAGTAGGGGATGGTGACTCATCTGAGAAGATGATCAACAAACACCTTCCCAAGCATCATGAGAGACGGACGAGTCAACCAAGAAGAGGCCAGAGGAGTCTTGATGATCTTAAACAGTGATGGCCACGCCATCATCTCTTTTACTTTAGTAAATGTAAAAGTAAAGTAAAAAAGAATAACTTTTGCTTTTACTTAAGTTAAATGTTTTTAACTTAGTTAAATGTTTCTTACATTTACCCATGTAAAAGTAAATGTAAAATGTTTCTTACGTTTTACTTTTACTTTAGTAAATTACTTTTACTTGATTAATGTAATAGTGATTCTGCGTGAATCAATAGTAATTTACTTTTAGGTTTTCTATTTAAAGAAACTCAAGTGTTAGAGTTTCTTTGAAGCTTAATTCGAGTTGAAGCCTCGAGCTTCTCTCTCTAGAAAGCTCTTAGAGGGTCTCTCCTTCTACTCTCAGAGTTGGCAAGAAGCGAAGTACTCTCGCCTCGATCTTCTTAGTTAAAGATGAAGAAGAAGTCCTCAATACTTCCTTCTTCCCTTAAACATTTAGTCTAGGAATTAATGTAATCCCTTCCCAAATGTTTATAATCTAAATAGAAAACCTAAAAATTACTTTAAAAATTACTAGCAGATTGGAATAGTCGGTAAGTCTTCTTAATCATTTTACATTTACTTTTACATGGGTTTTTCTTTCTTAAAAACATTTTAAAGTTTTTCTTTATTCTTTACTTTTACATTTACTAAAGTAAAAGAGATATGGCGTGGGCCATCACTGTAATGAAACAAATGGCGTCTTCTTGCGTTTGCTTCGCCCCAAATGGTATCGAGCTTGTTGTTTCTACGTTTCAGCGACCAGTAAGATCTGTTGATTTGCTTCATTAAAACTGTTTTCAAAAATTATTTCATCCTTTATCAGAAGTCACCTAACTTACTGTAGAACACCTTGTTCGCTGTCAACCCTAGGTAAGTCTCTTGTGCGAGCGGTGATGGGTTTTAGAACAATAGGTATGAGTCTACCCGGTAAAGGGTGCGAATGGAAGATAAAGAGTGAATAAATTTTGAACTTCGGTAATAATGAGTAGGTTATTTAGATCTAACTCCTCGGCTAGTCATAAAGTCGACCTTGACCTATACGAGACATAGTTAATCAGGAAGAAAACAGTTATGAAAATATCAGTCAAGTATTACATAATTGGAATATACCCAGAATTTCTCCCAAAGAAATTTATCAGTCAACATTTTTAGATAACTTTAAAAGCAGATTATAATGTTAAAAGCAGGTTGAAAAGGTTACATCTTTATTAACAAAGAATATGAAAATTGTAACCTTCTTTCCCTTGAAGTTATTAAAAAACATAGAAAAAGGGGTTATAATTTCATCCACATAGGTCTAGTTCAAGTAGCTGTTAAACCATTGAATATTAAAGGAATTAATTCAAGTATCTACCTCTGTCTCAGAGATGCTAGATTTTTGAATTATTATCCAAGCATAATAGGTGCTATGGAAGCGACCGCATGATGGTCTATCCATTTTAATTGCTTTCGACTTCACACTTAGTCAAGTGATCGACACCTATTAAAAGCTTTAACATTAAATATTAAAAGCAATGAGGAGAAATTACACAAATGATTGAAGGTTCTCAACCAATTGCTTTAATCTATAGAATTTATTATAAGACCATGAAGACTAATCTGAATGTCCATGCTCTTAATAAAAGCCCTAAAGATCACACTGTATTAATTCAAAGTTCAACTAGTGATGCTAATATCCAGATCCCTAGAACCATTCTATGGAAGGATATTACATTACCCAGTCAATGGATTTTACCAAGTGAAATACCACAGCAGCCTGTAGTAAACAACGTAGTGAACATTGAAAACATAAGGCAATTTTCTGATGGAACTGTCAAAGTTAGCTTTGAACGTTCTAGAAGACCGATTATTATAGAAGACTATTCTAGTTCTCGACTCCTACATGAATCTACCTAGAAGAGATTCTGATGTCCTTAGTAACCCTTCTATAAGAGACATTAAGTTAAAAGGAATTTTAAATCAAGGACAAGCAAGTCATCCTTGTTATTCCTGTCACCCTCAGAATTTCCCAGTCGAGGAAGAAAGCTCTTCTTCTCAGGCTCATACGAGCTTCCTACTCGATCGATTTTGATGTTCCAATTAATAATCAATTAAGAGTCATTAAGAAAGAATTTGTGTTAGATTGGATTAATCTTGTGAATGATTTTAACTCCAAGTCTAATAAAATTAAAAGACATCAATTTAGAAATAATCACCCCTTTGAGAAAGAAAGAGATAAAATTGTTAATAAATGGAAGAAATTTATTAATAATGAAAAAATTAATATTACCTTCTATGATTGGTATGAAGCGTTATCAATTTAAATGCAATGTTATAACTAAAACTCGATGGGTCAAAAGAAGACAAGTCTAAGGTCTCGTCTAGTCACCCACCTTTAGAATCTTAAATTTGATAAAAAATACTTGAGAATAAATGACCCATTTAAAATCTCTAATGGAATTAATGATGATAAAAAATCATTGAACAATTAAATTTTAGTAACTAATACCTAGCAGCTGTAGGAAAAGCAGTTAGGCGAGGATTGAAGAAAAATTTGAAGAAAATATAATTAAAAACCGAGTCAAAAATTGTTCAACCACTATTAAAGCTACCGGAAAATAGAGAAAATTAGGTTTACCTAATAAAGGCGTTGATCTTACGGTAGCCATTGATCGAGTTATTTAAAAATTAAAAACAAAGACAGGCAGGAAACAAGCGGTACTATTCTTTATCATCGATCAGTTAACTCGATAATGAAAGTAGTAGTCGGTCGATAGTCAATCGACTACCTCATCAATCTGAAGATATTCATGAGCAGTTAAATAAGTTAACCGTCCATAATACTAGTATGACCAGAAATTGGTATTCTAGACCAACTCCTCCAGATCTACAATTTGAAGAAGAAATCTAGATAAACAATTTTTCTTTTCGGTCTAATAAAATTTATGAATGGAATATTGACGGATTTAGCGAACAAGAGATCCTCAATAAGTTAAATCATATGTCCATGGTAGCAAACAGCTATCTAACAAAATTCAACACTCTTACTCAACCAGATATTGTTGAATTATTGGCTAGTGGATTTACAGGTATTCTCAGGTCTTGGTGGGAAAAACATCTCACATTGAAGATTCTAGATTATCTATTATCCATGCAGATTCGGTTAGATCTTTGAAGGTAACCCGATTTTGATGAAACTATAGGAATAGGGCCACGATGGAGTAAATACTTTGATTTATACTATAATAAAACACTTCGTATTAGGAACCCCCAAGTAACATCTTTGAAAGAATCCACGATCGCCTAAGTAATCTCACTTGCCCCACTCTAAGTGACTTTAGATGGTACAAAGATGTTTTTACTTCTAGAGTTATGATGAGAAATGAGCGGTAATAAACCTTTACGGAAAGAAAAATTTGTTAATGGTTTACCATCCTTATTTGCTCACAAAGTTCGTGAAGAACTTAGTAAAAATTTAGGATATATTGATTATGATAATCTCACTTATGGTGACATAATCGATTATATTCAAAAGATAGGTTTAAAATGTGCATTGATTTTAAGTTAGCCAAACAAGCTAGTAAAGACAAGAAAAAAAGCTAAATATGAGCTCGGTGCATTCTTGAAAGCAATATGGTTTACCTCCCGTGGCTCCTTACAGAAAAGAAAGCACGAGGCATAAACATATTGACTCTCACAAAAGTCATAGGCGTCACAAGAAAAGACTTGATCATCATAAAGATAAAAATCAAGATAATTATTATAATAAGCCCAAACCCATTAATAAAAGACATAATAAAACAACTAAAAATTTGATAAAAGTAAAATTGTGTGCCACAATTGTGGGCAAAAGGGTCATTATAAAAGTGAATGCAAAATAAAACAGAAATTGTCTCAGTTAAATATTAATGAAGAAGATACTGAATATATATTAGAATTAATGAGAATAGAGAATGAAGATAGTGATAATAAAGACTACTAATATTTCATATTCCTCGAGGCTTAAAAGTGAAAATAATTCAACGATAGAAAGGCGAAGTCACCATACATGCTAATAATTGCAATGAAAATTGTTGCACTAAAAAGATTAATGTAATTAACAAGGATGATGAAGAGAGTTCTTTGTTAATTGACTTAATTAGTAAAATCACTGATCTAAGTTAAAAGCCCAATACACAAAACAGTTAAAGGATTTATTAACTAAAGATAATAGAGAAAATGATAAGTTTATTAAAGCTAAAGAAAAACCAATTTTTAGTCTTAATAAAACTTTAGAAAGATTTAAATCTCCAGTTAAAGAAGTCACTCTTCCAGAATTAAATCAAGAAGTTAATAAATTAAAGAAAGAAATTGCTAATTTAAAAATAGAAGTCTCTATTCTAAGAAATGACTTAGATAAAAAGCCTGATCTTCAGATCAATGATTCCTCATCCAGTGATGAAAATCACGATGAACCAGAATCATCTGGTACTAAAGATATTTCAGACTTATTTATTCAGGGTCTTTCACTTAAAAGAATTAAAGACATCACCATTCAGAAATGGTATGTTTCTATTAACCTAGTTGTGGATAAAAACTTTTCAATACAACTTACTGCCTTGGTTGATACCGGTGCTGATTTAAATTGTATCCAAGAAGGTCTAATCCCAACTAAATACTACAAAAAAACCAGTGAAAAATTAAATTCAGCTAATGGTAGTCAAATGGAAATAAAATATAAATTACCTAAAGTACATATTTGTCAAGATAATATGTGTTTCAAAACATCCTTTGTTTTGATTCGCAATCTTACAGACAAAATTATTTTGGGTTTACCGTTTATATACTTATTATACCCATTTACGACTAGTAATGAAGGATTAACCTGTAAACATTTAGGAAAGAAAATAACATTTAAGTTTCTTATTAAACCAAAAGAAAGAGATTTAAAATACATTCAAGAAGAATCCATTTCTAAATCATTGAATTTAATAAACTGTAAATCTACACATTTGAATTTCTTAAAGGAAGAAATCAAATATAAAAGAATTGAAGAACAACTTCAAAATAAAGAGGTTCGATTAAAAATTGAAGAATTAAAAACCTACATGAAGCATAACCTTTGTTCTGATTCTCCCAATGCCTTTTGGCATAGGAAAAAACATATGGTTAGGCTCCCTTATGCTAAGGAATTCAAAGAAAATTTAATTCCCACTAAGGCTAGGCCTATTCAGATGAGCCATGAACAAATGGAGTTATGTAAAAATGAAATCAATGATCTTCTCAAAAAAGGATTAATTAAACACAGTAAATCCCCATGGTCTTGCTCTGCCTTTTATGTTAATAATGAAGCAGAAAAAGAAAGAGGAGTACCCCGTTTAGTTATTAATTACAAACCATTGAACAAGGTCTTAGAATGGATTAGGTACCCCCTTCCCAACAAAGACGACCTTATCAATAGGTTAAGTAATGCCACCATTTTCGATAAAATTGACCTTAAATGCGGTTTTACGGCAAATTGCCATTCATCACGATGATCGATACAAAAATAAACATTCACCACTCCGTTTGGACATTATGAATGGAATGTTCAAGCATTTGGCCTAAAAAATGCTCCAGTGAATTTCAAAATATACTTAATGACATTTTAAACCCTTTCGACCATTTTATCGTTGTTTACATCGACGACATTCTTGTTTACTCCAAGACTATTGAAGAACACGATAAACATTTAAAGTCGTTCTTCACTACTACTATTAAAGTAAATGGTCTTGTTCTTTCTCCTTCCAAATGCTGACTGTTTGAGGTCAGAATAAGGTTTCTTGGTCTTAATATCTTGATGGACAAGTTCGGCCTATGAACGAGCTATTCAATTCACGACAAGTTCCCGAGATAAGATAACCAATAAAACCCAATGCAGAGAGATTTCTTGGCTCATTTGAATTATATAGGCAAGTTCTACAAGAATCTCGGGAAGATTTGCAAACCTCTTTTCAAATACGTTTGCAAAATAATCCTCCACCTGGATCGACATTCATACTACTGCGAATTCAACAAGTTAAAAAATATGTCAAGACATTGCCTGCCTTGGCATTTCCAATGATTCGGCGTTCAAAATCGTTGAGACCAAGCGCCTCGGATATTGGATTGAAGGCATTCTTAAACAAAATTAACATCGATTCCCACGAACAAATTGTTCGATTTCATTTAAGTAGCATGGAATACTACACAATCAAAATATAGTACTATTAAAAAGAAATTCTTTCATTAGTATTATGTATTAATAAATTTCAAAATGACTTATTAAATCGAAATTCACGGTTCGCATTATTTGCAAGTCGACCAAGTACATTTTAGTAAAAGATGTTGAAAATTTAGCCTCTAAGCATTCTTTCGCTAGATGGCAAGCTTTATTAAGCATTTTGATTTTGATATTGAATACATTAAAGGTAAAAATAATTACATTCTCGATTTTCTTACCGGAGAATTTATTCATACAGTCTTATCTGATCATGAGTTTCAGAGGATCATCCTCTTCTCGTGGTCCGGTAAGCCCTAGTGGCCCAAGTAATCATCCCAGAGGTACCTTAGTCCCTCACCCAAGAACTCTTCGAATCTATCGGTCGAATAAATTTTACGCTCGGGGACAATCCCCAAACCTTATGATTCGACCTTAGTTAATAAACCCGAACCCATTGACCCATTCGGTAATCCAAAGAAAGACCAAATCAATGCGTCTCCCCGATCATTCCTCTTACGAGCATGTGCTCAAATGGGAAAGTTATTTGTTTCACATTGAACCCTTCATGAAACCAAAAATGATCCGATTAAGCTTCGCTTGAGTTTTCCCCCTCTGGTTGGCATTTTCCTCCGGTAGCTCCTTATAAGTCTCTTGTTTATTATAAGGACATTCTTCTTGAAACCGACTCGATTAATATCAAACCTATTTATGCAAACAATGATAAATCAAAAGTTCTTTATCATTCTTTGTATATTAAACAATTCCTTGATTTACGATTGGGGAAAACATCCTCCGATCTAATGGATCTCTCTAATCATAGTTATCCTTTTCGCTTTTATGATTATATTGAAGTTTGGTATAAGGTTCTCCTTCACCAGAACGAGACCCATAGTCATTCCTGGTTTATTCAGTTTGATCATAAATTCAAAAGTCCAATCCCTTATTGGTTCGTCCTTTGGTGGTATAGGCATGGTTCTACCTATGACCTCCTTCCCGACCCCCTTAAGGTCCAAGTTACCCATTTTGCTAATAATAGTAAACCAGATCCAAAGAATGAGAACATTCCTCTCACTCTTCTCTTCATCAGTAAATATAAGGTTCCCTGGATCCTTAAATGGCAATACGGTATTTCTCCACCCTCTGTTGCTAGTAACTCGTGATTATCTCCGATCCACTCCTCGACTTTCCCGCTTTTCTACATCAAGTGGTGGGATAAGTTCGATGTTAACAGAATCATTGGTCAGGTTCAACAAGAATTTCCTGTTGCTCCTATTCCAGTTCCAGTCAATTCCCCAGTCACTCTGGCTAAGGATTCTAAAGCCATTCCTTTAGATCCCTCTTCCTCAAGTCAGAAAAAGATTTCAAAAGATTCTAAGTCAAAAACCAGTCCTACAGGATCCTCCTGTTCCCGTAGCATATCTGATTTCAAAGATTGCTCCATTAGTGAGTTAAAACTTATTGCCCAAGCCCTCAATAAAAGAATTGATGAATTACGAAGAAAGCTCTCAGCATTCCTCGAAACTTCTTCCCAAAATGACTCGATTAGCTAATTTGCGAGAAGATGATGGTGCAGACGACCCCTATGGCACCATCAACCTTCAGGATGCTCAGACCCATTTTGCACGACATCTACAATAAAGCGATACTTTCGTTCGATTAATCAAGACCGCTTCCCGTGACCACTCGATCATCTGTTAAGACCTTAAAGCCATCCACTCGTTCGATTAATCAAGACTGCTCGCGACCACTCACCATCGTTGTTCAAGACTGCTCGTGACCGATTGGGCCATTATCGATCAACATCATCACATAAGACTGCCTCCGCAATGGCCATTATTCAACATCATCAGTTACGGCTTGCTCAAGCCCGTGCCCGATTTTTTTCCACCGAAAAGAAGAGTCAAGTGAAAAGTTAGCAATTTATCAACAATATGATTTTTTATGCATTTTTACTTTTGCTTTTACTTTAGTAAATCACTTTTACCTAAGTGAAATGTTTCTTACTTTTGCTTTTACTTTAGTAAATCACTTTTACTTAAGTGAAATGTTTCTTACTTTTGCTTTTACTTTAGTAAATCACTTTTACTTAAGTAAAATGTTTTTTACTTTACCCAAGTAAATGTAACAGTTCCCTTTCCTTGTTCTATAAAAGGAAGGCGAGCTCATTTGGCAGATTAAGTTTTCGAAACCTCAAAAGACTCTGAGCTCTCTCTCTCAGAAGAATCTTTGGTTTCTACCTCTGATCAGCCTACTTAACCCCTCTTCTCCACCTCTCTAGTTAAATGTTTTAAATTTGTAAGTTCTTGTTTTAATTTCAGTTCATAGTTTGTACATAGTATGAATCAATAAAATAATTCAGTTACTTATTTATAAAACTGTATTTGACTGTGTATGCGCTCTCTCTGTTCTTCCTGTTTTGCTTGCTTCCGCCCCAAATGGTATCAAAGCAATATATATATATAGCAAGGATCTTAAGCTCATCCTTATTGAGCTCACCCCGAGCTCACTCTGCCTTTTTTTTTTTTTTATAAAAAAAAACACAACTAATAAAAAATGTATAATAATTTTTGGAATTGAAAATTTTTAAAAAAAAATATTTTAAATGTAATTTGGGTACATATAATAAAATAATGTTATACACGCCGGTTTTATATATGAAGACAAATAAGTTTTCCCCAAAAAAGGAAAACGAAAGAAAAATCTCACCCCCACCATTTTGACTTTGGAGGTTATGAAATTTCATAATTTAAAGCTCGTGGGTTAACAGTCTTTGTGTATTACTAGTATATTCGAGCTGGGCTTTATATGGCATTAAACATATTTCCACCGTCTAATTTTATATTTTTTTAATTGATTTTATAATTAAAGATATATTTAAAAAAAAAAAAGACTACGCATCTACTTTCATATAGGAAACTCGTATATAACAAATAATGGGATGAGCCTTCAATGCATTTCAACTCACATGTTATCATTTATCAATGCATTAATTACTGTTAAGACCCCAACATTATGTTGAACAACTAATTTAATAATAACATGTCCTAACATTACCCTTCTATTATCCAAAAAAAAATTATATATATACAGATTATACATAAGTGTACTAACTGAAAAAACATCAAATTAAATTAGAATAAGGCAAACAAGCATCATTGAAGACTAAAGAATCGAGAATAAAATCTTGCTATACATTGTGAAAAATCTTGCTATACATTGTGATATATTTGTGTCGAGTTATAATTGCAGGTTCAATACAATTATAAAAGGGACACATCTTTCATTTTGTGTTACTTATTTACGCAATTGACAATCTAAAAATTGATTTAAACGTTTACAATATTTATCATTTTTCATGATATAATCTCTTATCATGCAAAACAAATAGCACAATAAGTAAATAATACTGAGAAAATGAAGTAGCAATTGTATATCCATTAGAGGTAGACTAGGATCCTCTCTATTTCAAATGAAATGGAGATTCCATTCTTTATATATTTCTCATCATCATCATCTGTAATACCCGGTAAAATAATAATAATAATAATAATAATAAATAAATAAAATAAATAAATAAATAATATTTAAATCCATATTTTACTTGGGCTTTTCTTATGTTTGGGTCAAATTATATTTAATTTGTGTGAACTATAATAAGTAAGTGATTACATTAATTTAGGCTTTTTATACTAATTGGGTCTATTTTGTATTTGGGTAATGTTAATATCCTATTAAAATTAGGAGAATTTATAACATCTATTAATTAATAAATAAATAACTAAACCTAATCTTATTTTCATGATAATAATTTAGGGAAAGAGAGAAGAGAGAAGCGGCGGCCAAAAAGGAACGACGATTCAATTTAATGTCCATCTTTTCTTTTATAGCGAGTTAATGCTTACTCAATTCGCAATATTAGGTATGAGTGTTATATCGCAATCCATATAATGTGTTCATTTAGACATATACCGTAAGATTTGTTTGCATCTAAATACCCTCCTTTTGTAAGACTTATTGAATTGAAGCTTGCATTGAGCATGTAATGATGTCCATCACCTTGAATTTTGAGAAGGAATTTTATGCTTATAGACTTGGGCATCGCTTTGACCTTTTAAAAAAAAAATATTTCATAGCTTTGCATGATCAAAGTTGTTGTGATAAGAACATGGATGGATTTTTATGTATATATATCTATTATATACATTTAGTATATTAATTCGTTTTAAAAAAAAGTTGATTAAAAGATTACTTATTATTTAATTCGAAAGTTATTTTGTAAAATTTTATAATTGAAGAAATTAATTTTATATTAATCTAAATTATAATTAGTAGGTAACTTATGATTGTATTATTATTACTTTTTATTAGATCTGGACGGGAGGAATTTAAAGAGTTATTTTTGGAATATAAATTTTGGAGTATTAATAATTTATATAAGGCGATGATTAAAGGCATATTAAATAGATTATGAATTATTTTAGAATTATTAGTTTGGATTATTTTTAATTTGAGGTCCAAAATTAGGTATACGCCACCCATCTTGGGTCGCCACTTACATGGTACATAAATTCAAATACAAACTTAATTATACATCCGTCTGGTAATACATACAATACATATAACCGAGAGTTCTAATAGAATATTGTCATTTAGACAATATCCATACTCAAGGAGTCCTCATTACATTTATTGTCACACTATTTAATGTAATAGTGAGGACTACTAATGCTATCTTCTGGACCATCACTCTTTTCCCCGACTCGCCCCAAATTTATATTCTCATTTCCTCTCAAGAGAAAAAAGAAAGAAAAGGTGAGCTCAACTAGCCCAAAGAAGAAATATTATAACTAAGATAATGCGTAATAAATTATCAATAGTCTTCAACAATGTTAAACCGATAAAATACAATAGACAACCAGCTTTAATCACAGTTTGAATACGCAATCCATTAAAAGAGTCAAGTAGAAAATAAAGTCTACTATCTTTTAGGTTTTAAAAGGTTTTCATCAATTTTTATCACTAAGACTCGCTTTTAATGAATAAACCACAATATCTAATCATCCTCGCACTACCTGGCCAAGGATTTTCATCAAATTATCAATGGTCATGACTATACCGAATCACCCCCGGTCATAATCATACCAAAACTATCCATCACCGCATTATGTGCCATCGAGGACTTTTGTCACATCATTTATATCAAGCCATGATTATACCGAATGATCCCTCGGTCATAATCATACTAAGTTCATCTATGCACGTAAGCCAAAGATAACATAATATAATATGAGGATGATGACAATGACATAATAATTCAATAAAACAAGTTCATTTAATTAATTTATTCAGAACTAATAACGCCCAAATTGTCAACATGACATCGCTTTGTAGAGTAAAATTCAAGAATGCTCGTAAAAATATTTTCATTAAAAAAATACTGGATGAAGCGCGCAAATATCAAGGATATTCCACTAAATTCATGGAGTATATAAGTCAAAATTTTAACCAACCGAGTATAATAAAGAATGAAATAACAAAAGAAATCACCACGCATGCATGCAGATTTGATGTATAAAAGTTATTCCAATGTAATAATAAATATGTAATAAAAATAAAAACTGTCCTGTAAAACACATGCATGTGATATTCCAATGTAATAATAAAAGACGAATGTGATAAACACACGCATGTGATGTTCCAATGTAATAATAAAGATTTTAACCAGTCCCATGTAAAGCATGTATGTGATGTTCCAACTAATAATAAAAAAATAATAGAAGAATATCACCAAGTATAGGGATTCCAGATATACAAAGTTATTCCAATGTAATAAATAAGAATGGAATAATATAAGGATTTCACCAAGTATAGGTATTCCGTGATATACAAAAGTCATGTATAGGTATGCCACTTTTTACAAAGTTATTCCAATGTAATAATAAAGAATGGAATAATGTAAGTTCTCTTCATGAATAATAAAAGAATAACACCCTTATTTAGTACAACAAATAATATTCCCTACCTTAGAAGAACTCAATATCGAAAAGTGAAGTAAAAAAAATACTTTTCTTCTTTCTCTCTATAGTTTCTCTCTGTAGTTTCAATGAATTTGTAAGAAATAATGAAGGAATGAGCTTTCTATTTATAGAAAAACCGAGGGTGGCTTCTTGGTCTTAACGAAGGGTCAAAATGACTCTTCGTAATATCAAGAGACAACTACTATTCATGAAGGGGTAATTAACCTCGAACAATCAAGAGGCGCTTAACTCTCGTAATATCAAGGGACAACTACTATTCATGAAGGGGTAATTACTATCGACGAAGGTAATTACTATCGATTTAAGGTAATTACTATTCACAAAGGTAATTACTATTCACAGAAGGTAATTACTATCGACGAAGGTAAATACTATCGATTTAAGGTAATTACTATTCACAAAGGTAATTACTATTCACAAAGGTAATTACTATTCACAAAGGTAATTACTATATTACAAAGGTAAATACTATTTAATCACAAAGGTAATACTATCGACGTAAGGTAATTACTATTCACAAAGGTAATTACTATTCACAAAGGTAATTACTATCGATTTAAGGGACTCTTAGATGATGACATATGGGCCCCCATAAAATAATCAAACTTACCACAAACGCCTCATAATGTACTCTTTATATACATCAAGGATCGAATAAATATTACCACAAATCATTTTATTTTTAATCAACACATATTTAATCTTTCAACAATTATTAATCATTTATAACTTGTCGCCTCAATTAATAATTTAATACTATAACATATTATATGATGATATCGTGACAATAATGAATCAATAATATAAGAGATATGATGCAAGAATTATCGAGTAATAATCGAGCATATAATGAGTGACTTCTCACGTAAAGATCAATAATCAATATCGTGCTACTATACAACTACGCCAGACATCGCATTTTTTTACTACCGGGTAGTTCAACAGCTTTGATTTCAGAACACCTCCGCCGTTATTTTTATAGAAAAATAATTTTGTCGCTTTTCTAACTACTATAATACTTCCATCAGGGGGTCCACTAATGATTGAGTCGTCGCATTTAATATTCCCCCCAAAAAAGAATATTCCCCACCAAACTAATATTTTATAACAACTTGCTTACTTTGCAAAATTTATAAATATTACCCACAACTATAACATTATATCAAATTTATTCCATAATATTCAAAAATAATATTTATAAAAAATTCATCTTTATTTATAAAAGTCGGGTCTTACAACCTCCCTTCTTATGAAATTTCGCCTCTAAATTAGGGTACGACTGATATGATAAAGAGGTGAGGATACCTTCAATACCTTTTATCGTTAAAAATATTAAATTCATCTTCGCAATCCTACCAAAGATATTCATTAACAATTCATCTTGCACTACAGCCAAAGATATACAATCAGAAACCAATAATGCCGAGACGCAGCCTTAATAAGATCACCACCATTTAATTATCCATGCACCATCGCCAAGGATATTCGTGTTTTCAATTACGGCCATGATTATACCTAATAATCCTCGGTCATAATCATACCAAGTCTATCAATGCACTACTACCAAAGAAGACGACTTTTTACCACATCCATGAATTAATATTTCATCATCGAGACTCAACCAATAATTAATCCATATCATCGAATCATCCCCGCACTACGTGCCAAGGATATTCATTAAGATCACGCACCAATTAATTATCCATGACTCACTACCAAAGATAATCGGTATTCATTAAGATCACGACCACAAATTATCCATGCACTACTACCAAAGATAATCGTGTATTCATTAAGATCACGACCACAAATTATCCATGACCACGTACAAAGATAATCGTGGTATTCATTAAGATCACGACCACAATTATCCATGCACCACGTACCAAAGATAATCGTAGTATTCATTAAGATTACACCAAATTATCCATGCACTACGTACAAAGATAATCGTAGTTTTCAATTACTACCATGATTATACCGAACAATCCTCGGTCATAATCATATACCAAGTCCATCTACGCACGTGAGCCATGTATGACTTTCAACATAATATAAGCATGAGGATCATGTCAATGATATAAAGAATCAATCAAATGAGATAAAGGATAAATATTAAACATTTATAATATAATTTATCCAGATTCAAGAATATCCCCATGTTATCAATCACTTAATAATCTTATAATCTAATATCATTAATATTATAACAATATTTTAATCACTTCTTAAATTTATAAACAATTTATTTCAATTGTTTACGCTTTTACCATATAATGCATTTAATCATTCAAAATGCCATACTCATAAGATATCATCACCAATGATCAAATCCTCATCAAAAATATATGATATACTCTATATAGGATTCTCTAGCCATAAAATCCTATTTTCCAATTTTGTTACTTCACATAACATATTTAACTCATATGTTCAGAATCAAACTATTTTTATGAAAAATATCAAATCAGTTCCAAAAATATTTCTTTTTCTGGGATTTAGCATAATATAGTCCCATAATGAAAATATATTTTTCTCAAAATTTTAAAATTTATTTACTATTTTTCAAAAATCAATTTCTAATTAATTCCTTAAGAAATTTGCTACCTCAAGTTTAACTCCAGTAAATTCCCAAATCTTGGCAGGACCTTACACATGTTAATGTGAGCCTCCAGTTTAAATTTCATGGTCATCTGAGTTGTAGAACTCCCAAGTTATAGCATTTTTCATCGTAAAATCCTAAATATGAAAATGGTCATAACTTGCTCATTTTAAGTCTGAATGAGCTCATTTTTGGACACGATGTTCTTTTTATACCATATACTTTTATGTCCCAAAAGGCCTGAATTTTTCTCACTAATTAAGTGGCCGAAACAGCCCTTACAAAACGTGTGCAAAGCAATTTTTTGACATTTTAAAGTTTTGACTCTTTGCTAAAATCACCCACACAAAAATCTACAACACCTTTTTTCAAGTGATTCCACTTGGATTAGTTAGGTAACTCATAGATCTAACTCTAGGACTTGACCACACTCAAAAATTCAAAATATAATAGGAGATTTGGTCAATTGAATTTCATGTTACGCTTTTTCACCAAAATCTGTTTTTAACTCCTTGTGATTTTTAAGAAACTTTCATGTTTTCACATACTAACCAACATAACTCATCATAACACTTACTAATACCACGATACCCATGATTTTCATTAGTCCAATGCTTTTATTATGACTTTCATCATAAACCACGAACTGCTCATTTTAGTCAAGAAATATTTGAGGGTTTAAGAAATGGGTTTTCAGATCGGGGTCAATACGAAATTGATTTCACGCCTAAGTAGGCTAAGAAGTCTTCAAGAATACGCCAGAAATTTAATAATAGAAATATCATTCAAAATCGTGACTCTCATCCAAGACTTGGATAAGACGTCACATCGATACCAATCGTGACTTCTATCCCTTAACCTAGATAAGACCTCACAATGATACCTATAAACTTGCCATCTTCATTCACGATGTCGCTTACGTAAAGTCCGGCTTTTTGCATTCCACACAAGGAAGTCAACAACTAAAGGTTCGGGCTCTTTACTTATGGCTTGATATGACAATAATCGACTTTAGTAGTTTGGTTACTTGAATTCGCACAACAAAGTTGGTTATGAATATAAAAGCTAACAACCTTACATTTAAAAGCATGATGAGTAGTTAACCAATCGATTCCTAAAATCACATCAAAGGCAAGTATTTTCAAAAAGATAAGATCGATTGTGTAACGTGAAAGTGTTTATTTGAATCAAACAAGATTTAAAAATAGTAATGCAGAACGAAGGCTCCTACTAACAAAGTTTCAACCAATAAGTCAAAGTCTAACTTCTCCCGAGTCAAATTTAAACGTTGAACGCAAAGCAAGAGAGATAAAATAATGGGTAGAACCCAGATCTTATAAGGTATAGACTTCGAATTTATAATTAACTAACCCGTGCTAACTTCGCTCGGCTTACTCGCTGAGAAGTCATGAAAAATGCACTTCCTAAAACCAACGACTTTGTTTTGTCCATATCCACCTTTCGTGCCACGTCCCCCAGCCTAGACTCGACTTTTGGTGCACAACAAAATCGAGCTAAATGACCTTTCTTCTTGTAATTTCCACTTCTATTATCTTTGCCATGATTACCAATCAAGTGGTTACCATTCTTAAGATGATAATTTCCCCCCACGATGGTTATCATTGTTCGAAATTGCTGCCACCAAGATGATTATTATCGTATTGTTGGTCGTTACCTTTTGTTCGAAATGAATCAACACTCTCATGTGCTTCATTGCTTATCTCAAAGATTTTCAGATGTCATTCTCAAACACCGCCACAAAACAAGGGTTAATTAACATATCACATATTATCCCTATACCGAACCGACCACCAATTAAATACCAAATAAATTTAGTAGGTCATACTATCAAGGAATTTCCCTGCCTCCCTCCTAGTTCTTATCTCACATCTTAGCCAGGATCATATCCCTAAGCTCGATACCAACCGTGACGCCCCAAAATTAGGTATACGCCACCCATCTTGGGTCGCCACTTACATGGTACATAAATTCAAATACAAACTTAATTATACATCCGTCGTGTAACATACGACAATACATAAACCGAGAGTTCTAATAGAATATTGTCATTTAGACAATATCCATACTCAAGGAGTCCTCATTACATTTATCATCACACTATTTAATGTAATAGTGAGGACTACTAATGCTATCTTGGGACCATCACTCTTTTCCCCGACTCGTCCCCGCCTATATTCTCATTTTCTCAAGAGAACAAAGGAAAGAAAGGGTGAGCTCAACTAGCCCAAAGAAGAAATATTATAACTAAGATAATGCGTAATAAATTATCAATAGTCTTCAACAATGTTAAACCGATAAAATACAATAGACAAACCGCTTTAATCTCATAAATGAATATGCAATCCATTAAAAGAGTCAAGTAGAAAATAAAGTCTACTATCTTTAGGTTTTAAAAGGTTTTCATCAATTTTTATCACTAAGACTCGCTTTAATGAATAAACCACAATATCTAATCATCCCTCGCACTCACTGGCCAAGGATTTTCATCAAATTATCAATGGTCATGACTATACCGAATCACCCTCGGTCATAATCATACCAAAAACTATCCATCATCGCATTACAAAGCCATCGAGGACTTTTGTCACATCATTTATATCAAGCCATGATTATACCGAATGATCCTCGGTCATAATCATACTAAGTTCATCTACGCACGTAAGCCAAAGATAACATAATATAACATGAGGATGATGACAATGACATAATAATTCAATAAAACAAGTTCACTTAATTAATTTATTCAGAACTAATAACGCCCAAATTGTCAACACGACATCGCTTTCAGAGAGTAAAATTCAAGAATGCTCGTAAAAATATTTTCATTAAAAATATCGGATGAAGCGCAAATATCAAGGATATTCCACTAAATTCATGGAGTATATAAGTCAAAATTTTAACCAACCGAGTATAATAAATAATGAAATAACAAAAGAAATCACCATGCATGCAGATTATCAGACATGTATAAAAGTTATTCCAATGTAATAATAAATATGTAATAATAAAAAAACTGTGTCCCTAAAAACACATGCATGTGATATTCCAATGAATGTGATATTCCAATAATAAAATAATAAAAGATTAAATGTGATGTCCCCAGTAATAATAATACATATACATGTGATGTTCCAACTAATAATAAAAAAATAATAAGAAGAATGTCACCAAGTATAGGGGATTCCAGATATACAAAGTTATTCCAATGTAATAAATAAGAATGGAATAATATAAGGATTTCACCAAGTATATAGGTATTCCGTGATATATGTGTCATGTATATAGGTATGCCACTTTTACAAAAGTTATTCCAATGTAATAATAAAGAATGGAAATAATGTAAGTTCTCTTCATGAATAAGAAAGAATAACACCCTTTATTTAGTACAACAAATAATATTCCCTACCTTAGAAGAACTCAATATTCGAAAAGTGAAGTAAAGAAAATACTTTTCTTTCTTTCTCTATAGTTTTCTCTAGAGTTTCAATGAATTCGTAAGAAATAATGAAGGAATGAGCTTTCTATTTATAGAAAAACCGAGGGTGGCTCTTGGTCTTAACGAAGGGTCAAAATGACTTTCGTAATATCAAGAGACAACTACTATTCATGGAAGGGGTAATTAACCTTGGAACAATCAAGAGGCGCTTAACTCTCGTAATATCAAGGACAACTACTATTTCATGAAGGGGTAATTACTATCGACGAAGGTAATTACTATCGACGAAGGTAATTATTATTATTCACAAAGGTAATTACTATTCACAAAGGTAATTACTATCGACGAAGGTAATTACTATCGATTTAAGGTAAATACTATCGATTTAAGGTAATTACTATTCACAAAGGTAATTACTATTCACAAAGGTAATTACTATTCACAAAGGTAATTACTATCGATTTAAGGTAAATACTATCGACAAAGGTAATTACTATTCACAAAGGTAATTACTATTCACAAAGGTAATTACTATCGATTTAAGGGACTCTTAGATGATGACATATGGGCCCCCCCATAAAATAATCAAACTTACCACAAACGCCTCATAATGTTCTTTATATACATCAAGGATCGAATAAATATTACCACAAATCATTTTATTTTTAATCAACACATATTTAATCTTTCAACAATTATTAATCATTTATAACTTGTCGCCTCAATTAATAATTTAATACTATAACATATTATACGTATGATATCGTGACAATAATTGAATCAATAATATAAGAGATATGATGCAAAGAATTATCAGAAAGTAATAATCGAATATAACCGAAAGTGACTTCTCACGTAAAGATCAATAATCAATATCGTGCTACTATACAACTACGCCAGACATCGCATTTTTACTACCGTAGTAGTTCAACAGCTGATGACCAGAATACCTCCGCCGTTATTTTTATAGAAAATAATTTTTCGCTTTCTAACTACTTATAATACTTCCGTGGGGTCCACTAATGATCGAGTCGTCGCATTTAATATTCCCCGACAAAAAAGAATATTCCCCACCAAACTAATATTTTATAACAACTTGCTTATTTTGCAAAATTTATAAATATTACCCACAACTATAACATTATATCAAATTTATTCCATAATATTCAAAAATAATATTTATAAAAAATTCATCTTTATTTATAAAAGGTCGGGTCTGGTTTCGCGGGTTAATTATGTTGATTGTGATATACAAACACACCCCATCCCGATTCGACTAATCTTTGGATATTCAATATTTTCGTGGCATCATTTGATTGTGGCATTGTTTGACTTGCCCTGTGGCATTATTTGTTGTGGTATTATTTTGTGGCAAGATATATTTTGGGCTCACCTTTGCATAAATAACCCTCAACCATTTGTTTCAAATTTATTATTTTATCAGTATTAGTTTTGTTTTTTTTTCATTCAATTCATCGAAAGTTAGTTACTTCAGCTCGTTATTTCTTTATTCGCTCATCGTTTGGCCAATTCTGATTCAGATATATTCCATTCAAATCTTAGATATTATATTTTCTCAGATTCATCAGACTTCGAGGCTTGTTGTTCAAGATTGTTTTCGTGATATCACCAGATACCTTTTCAGATATCCAGATCCGCATCGGGAAATTGGCTCATGTCAGGTTTTTCTTCCCAAGTTTCATAGGGTGATTGTATTTAGTGTGATGAGTTTTGCCTTTGACCATTTAGGTTGATTGAATTTTAAGCGTTGATTATTTTTACTCAGTTTGAAAAATTGTACTTATTACTTTATTAATGAATCACCACTATTTGTAATTTGAGGTTGTTAGTGCTCTGTTTATTTATTTTGAGGTTCGTTATGCTTTGCACGTGACCTCCCTTTCCTTTTCGGGAAGGGGTGTTCTGAAGATGGTATCAAAGCTTAGGTTCTTTCTTGTAGAAAACCTATTTAGGTTTGACCTGTGAGTTGTGGATAAACCATTGGGTAGACGTAGGAGTTTGATTCGATTTCGTTCTTTGTTTGGTTGGTCTCTATTTTGACCAACTGTCGATTTCTTTTCGATTTGTAGTTGATTTGAGGAAGTGGAATAATTTATTAAGGTGATTGAGTAATGTTATTAGTTAAGAATTGTACATTTAATGATTGAGGTGAATAAAGTTATACTTTGTATAGATAAGAAGTGATCTTATATGAGATGTGATTATGATGTGAGTATTTGAATCGACGAGTATTTGATTTTGGGAAATTAATGGTTAGAGTTGTTGTTTTTTTGTGACAAATATTATGATCGTGGAATTGAGGATTTGATTTAAGTTAGGTTTTGATTTATGCTAAGCTTGTGGATAATTTGAGATTTGTGTATTGATGGCATATTATGATAAAGTGAAAATTATTAAGTATAGAGGATTTCTTGTAATTTAAGTGGTTGATATTCGAGGTAATTAGTTTAATCATTTGGAGTTAATGATGTAAGACCCCAACTTTTATAAATAAAGATGAATTTTCTATAAATATTATTTTTGAATATTATGGAATAAATTTGATATAATGTTATAGTTGTGGGTAATATTTATAAATTTTGCAAAGTAAGCAAGTTGTTATAAAATATTCGTTTGGTCTGGGAATATTCTTTTATATGGGAGAATATTAGACATTTACTACTCAATCATTAGTGGACCCCATTAACGAAAGTATTGTCGTAGTTAGTTAAAAGCGACAAAATTATCTTTCTATAAAAATAACGGCAGAGGTGTTACCGTTAAAACCGTTGAACTACCCTTGTAGTAAAAGTACGATGAATACGCGTAGTTGTATAGTAAGACACGATATTGATTATCGATGCTTACGTGAGAAGTCACTCACCGTGTGTTCAATTATTGCTACAATAATTGTCAGATCATATCTCTTATATTATTGATTCAATTATTGTCACAAGATCATCTCAGATAATATGTTATAGTATTAAATCAATAATTGAGACGACAAGTTATAAATGATTAATAATTGTTGAAAGATTAAATATGTGTTGATTAAAAATAAAATGATTTGTGGTAATATTTATTCAATTCTTGATGTATATAAAGTACATCATATGAGACGTTTGTGGTAAGTTTGATTATTTTATATAAACTATATGTCATCATCTAAGAGTCTCTTCGTCAATAAGAATTACCTTCGTCTAATAGTAATTACCTTTGTGAATAGTAATTACCTTCGTCAATAGTAATTACCTTTACCAGACGCCAAACCACTTGCCGTTTCATATTACAAAGGCCGAACCACTTGTCGCTTCACATTACAAAGGCCGAACCACTTGTCGTTTCACATTACAGTGTGTCGAACCACTTGTCGTTTCACATTACAAAGGCCGAACCACTTGTCGTTTCACATTACAACAGGCCAAACCACTTTTTTTCTTTCACATCACCACCGTCAAGCCACTTGCCTTTTCACGTGGCGGTCTTAAGCTAGAAATCTTCTATAAATAGAGGCCTAGTGCTTCATTATTATTTTTCACTTAATTCATTCAAGCTATAGAGAGAAAGTATAGAGAGATTAAGAGAGAAAGAAGAAGAGTATTTTGTTACTACACTATCTGCAAGATTCAATCTCCTACCAAAAGTAAGGGGTGTTATTCTTTCTTATTCATGAAGAGAACTGCATTGTTATTCCATTGCTTATTATTAGGTTGGAATAACTCGTATATGTGGTTTACCTATACTTGGTGACATTCTTCTATTATTCATTTGAACATCCTATCTCGTGTGTTTTACACCGGACTGGTTAAAATCTTCTTTATTATTATTTCATTGGAACATCTCCGCTCGTAGTGTTTTTTACAGGACCGGGTAAAATCTTTTTATTATTATTCATTGGAACATCCCGCTCATGTGTTTTTATTTGGACCGGTTCCATTCTTTATTATTTCTGTTGGAATATCCCGTCATGCATTTTACTAGGACCTGGTTCCGTTATTTATTATTCATTTGAATAACTCCGCCTGTCAAGGCTCTATCGCATGCATGGTGATTTCTTTTGTTATTCCAT
Organism: Panax quinquefolius; assembly: GCA_020205615.1. Taxonomy (NCBI): domain Eukaryota; kingdom Viridiplantae; phylum Streptophyta; class Magnoliopsida; order Apiales; family Araliaceae; genus Panax; species Panax quinquefolius. The sequence goes on along the minus strand of CM035172.1, from coordinate 32,168,753 downwards.
TCTTTATTATACCCAATTGGTTAAAACTTTGACTTATACTCCATGAAATTAGTGGAATATCCTCGATATTTGCGCTTCATCTAGTATCCTTTCATGGAAATATTATTCTCGATGATTCTTGAATTTTACTCTACAAAGCGAAGATCGTGTTTGTCGATTTGGACGTTATTGGTTCCTAGATAAATTAATTTTTGAACTTGTTTTATTGAATTCTTATATCATTGTCATCATCCTCATGTTTATATTATGTTGAAAGTCATCTGTGGCTCAGTAGGTGCATAGATGGACTTGGTATGATTATGACCGAGAGACTATTCGGTGTAATCATGACCGTAATGTTACAAATGATGTGGTAAAATCCCCAATGGTCCGTAGTGCATTAATGGATGAGTTGTTGGCATGATCATGATTATTAATGAATACACAAATATTCTTGGCCCGTAGTGCATGAATAATTGTGGTCGTGATGCTAAAGAATATCCTCGTCAGTAGTGCGTGGGGGTGATTCGATGATGTGGAATATTTATTAAAGTCGAGTCTCATATATACAAATGATGACAAACCTTTTAAATCATAAAAGATAGTAGATTTTATTTTCTACTTGACTCTTTTAATGGATTCATTGGTTCACCGCAGATTAAACCGGTTGTCTATTGTATTTTATCGGTTTAACATTGTTGAAGACTATTGATAATTTATTCTCGCATTATCTTAGTCATAATATTTCTTACTAGGCTAGTTGAGCTCACCCTTTCTTTTTCAATTTTCTTCAGAAATGAGAATATATTTGGACGAAGTCTGGGAAACAAGTGATGGTCCGAAGATAAGATTAGTAGTCCTCACTATTTTGTGAAATAGTGTGATAATAATTGTAATGAGGACCTTTTTTGAGTTTGTATAATATCTAGTAGGCGATATTTGTATTTAAACTCACAGTTTATGTCGTATTGTATACAGCATAGTTATGTTAATAAGTTGTATTTAAATTACATACCATGTAAGTGGCGACCCAAGATGGGTGATGTATACCTAATTTTGGGGCGCCACGGTTAGTATCGAGCTTAGGATATGATCCTCGCTAAGATGTGAGAATAGTACTAGGAGGGGAAAGACGGGAATACCTTCGCTAGTATGACCTACCTAAGTTTATGTGCTATTTTATTGGTTGGTCGAAGATAGGGATAATTTGTTATGTCCAATTAACCTTTTGTTTTGTGGCAAGATCTAAAAATGACATCCGAGAATGTTGAGAAAGCAATGATGGAGTGCAGCGATCGTTGATTCACCACATATCAATAATCGGGATAATGTGCATCGAGGAAGGCGACAATCCTCATGCAAACAACAACACCGACCAAATGATGAATGATCAAATGTTCAGAGGCTTTATAATTTATGCAACAAAGAAAGTAGAGCGACTCTGCCCAAAACGTAGGTGGAAACACGGAAAACTCTCGGTCACCGCATTAATCAATTCAATTTGGGACCACCGGAGTTTAAGGGTGAGCAAAACCACTTCTGGCGGAAGCATGGATAAAGTAGATTGTAACAACCCCAAAATAGGTTCATTCCATCCAACCCATTTCGAGTCGCCAAATATATGGTACGAAAAACAACTACAACTTTATTACAACAACAATCGTGCAAAATACAACAACACATATCTTTGTGAGTTTGGATACAAATATATACCAATCAGAAGACGTCACAATGACACCTTACATAAAGGTATAGTCAAAACCTGTTTTAGAAATTAGAATCTTTGGGAAGTGCTCAAGGAAACCTTCATACATGGGAGGCCATGCTTTTTAGGTTATGGTAGATATCATATGGCCACGTAATTATCCTTGGTCAATCTAATAAACCCCAAAGAAAACGAGAAGATTACTATCATATTCTTCCCAATGGTGAGTCTTCTCTTGACATATCATTATCTCCATCGCCTCTAATTGGGTATTATACTCCAAACAAACACCAAGATTATATAGGTAGTGCTTGTAAATATACTCAATGAAGTGGATGAGCACAACCATGTCTTATGATAACACGAGGTCAGTATGTCATTAGACATCTTGTATGGTAGTGACAAAACACCCTTCCAAGTTAAATTCACCTCACCCTCAACATCTATAGACCACCACTCTATTCCTTGTTATCCCCGCTTCGACCCAAAATTTACACATTTATTACCCGAAAGGAATTGTGAAACAAAAGGGTGAGCACAACTAACTTCAAGAAAGAATATTATGACTAAAGATAAATAAATTATCAATAGTCTTCATCAAGAATAAATCGTAGATTTAGAACATATGGTAGATGATAAAACTTTTCAACCATAGTTGCATAAATGAACGAAGCAATCCATTAAAAGAGTCAAATAGACTATAAAGTCTATTGTCTTTCCACGTTAAAAGTCCACCAACAATATTTTATCCTCGTAACATCAATCAACAGTTCCTTTCCACAATCATATGAATAACTCATAATCATAATTGTGATTCTAAATTCCTCTTCTCATCCGGGACGAAGATAATTTTCATCACTGTCTTTACTCGAAACATCAAATATCATGGTTATACCAAATCACAGTTCTCGCTCATAATCATATGAATAACTTCATAATCATAATTGTGATTCTAAATTCTCTTCTCATCCGTGATTTAAGATAATTTTCATCACCATCTTTACCGAAACATCAAATATCATGGTTATACCAAATCACAGTTCCTGCTCATAATCATACTAATAAATTCATCTTTGCACCACGGCCAAAGATATTCATCAACAAAGATTACAAAGCTAAAGATATTCAACAACAGTGTCATCTTTGCAGACACGAGCCAAAGATATTCATCAATAATTCATCTTTGCACTACAAAGCAAAGATATTCATCAACAAGCCATCTTTGCACTACTGGGCCAAAGATATTCATCAATAATTCATCTTTGCACTACAAAGCAAAGATATTCAACAACAAAAGTCATCTTTGCATTACTGAGCAAAAGATATTCATCAATAATTCATCTTTGCACTACAAAGCTAAAGATATTCAACAACAGTCATCTTTGCATTACGAGCCAAAGATATTCATCAATAATTCATCTTTGCACTACAAAGCAAAGATATTCAACAACAAAAGTCATCTTTGCATTACGAGCAAAAGATATTCATCAATAATTCATCTTTGCACTACTGTGCTAAAGATATTCAACAACAGTCATCTTTGCATTACGAGCCAAAGATATTCATCAATAATTCATCTTCAGACCATTGGCCAAAGAGAACCCATGGTCACGATCATACCAATAATCTACCCATCTTTACACTCAAGTCAAAGAGAAATATCATCATTAGGGTTATAAGAATGTTATATAAAAATAATATAATCAAAACATGGTTTTAATTTCAAGAGTAAGATTCATAAATCAACGATAATTTGGTGGGAGAAGAAAACCAATTTGTTGTGAATAGTACTTCGTGATTCGTGACATAGTCCCGTATACGTCATATAGTAACTCCTCGATACGAAAAGATAAAGTTTCATAATAAAATTCATATCCATATTTATAACACCTTAATCCAAATGTTATAAATCACTTAGAAATCTCATAATCTAATATTATTAATATTATAATAATATTTTAATCATTTCTCAAACTTATAAACAATTTAATTAAATTGTTTACACTTTACTAATTAATGCATTTAATCATCATAAAATGCCAAACTCATAAAATTTCATCACCAATAACTAAAACCCTCATCAAAAATCAAGATATACCTCATATATGATTCTCAAACCATAAAATCATATTTTCTAATTTTCTTACTTCACATAACATATTTAATTCATTTGCTCATAACTAGAACATTTTCATGAAAAATACCAAATCAGCTTCTAAAAATATTTCTTTTCCGAGATTTAGCATAAAATAGTCCCATATTGAACATATATTTTCTCGAAATTTTAAAAATTCATTTACTATTTTTCATATGGCCAAAACCAATAGAATATTTAAACATTTATCATAAATTGTACTTTTATCCAAAAATTTGAAATTCATGAGAGTACATCGATATTATATAGATGTACTCTCAATAAAAATTTCATCAATTTTGGAGTTAACCGCAAGGAGTTATAAATAGTTACTTTTAAAATAGTCTTTTCTCATAAAATCCATAACTCCTAATCTATACATCCAAAAATACCTCAAAATAATCATAGTGGTGTAAAATTCAAGAATGATCAAAACATGGATACAATCAAAGCTAGTATCCGAATAGATATTTTAGATTTAAAAGAAAAATTTTCATTTTTAAATTGAATAGTCTTAGTATTCGTGAATAAGGTCAGATATCGTGAATAAGGCAGTATACATGAATAAGTAACTCGACACCAAAAGATAGAAATTCCACAAAAAACATCTTCACGCTTTATGAATAGTACTCGTGAATAGTAACTCGTAAATAGTAACTTCATGAATAGTAACTCGTGAATAGTAACTCGTGAATAGTAACCCATGAATAGTAAACCCGACATGAAAAAGTTCCAAATTTGATAAAAACTTCAGATCAACATTTCAGCATAATGATATTGAAGAAATAATATCATTACAAAAAAAAATAATATCCCTTACCTCAAAGAATCAAGATTTTGATTCGAATAATTTGAACAAACTTGCAGACCAGTATAGCAATACTCAAAGTATACTCAAAATACTCACAAGAATACGCTCAAAATATCGAGAGAAAAGAGAGAAAACTTTGTTTCGGTGTGATTTTCAATTAACTAACTTAGCCTCTATTTATAGGAAAATGTTAGCCTGGCAAAGGCAGACTTGACTGCCACACCGATGGCTTTACCTGTTACTATTGCCACCCACCACATTTGAAATAAAATTCAGCACATTTTTTTCACTAACCACAAGTGGGGCCCACCAATTCTAGAATTTTCCACCAAAATCATTTATAACCTAATTTTCGAATCGGTCACCTCTTAAAATTCATAACAAATTATCGTTCATTTTAACGGTTCAAAATTTGTGAACATATACTCAACTTATATATGTATAACATATCCAAAAATTACAACGATCCAACGGTCGGATTAAATATTATAACTCACACAATAAAGCTGTAATAATACCGATTTGATCTTTTAATACCTCCAATCCGACAAAATCTCGATAAAATACCTCAACATTAATTCCTTCATTTATAACCACATAAATAAATCCATCATTTATATCCACATCAAATAAATATTTCATTGTCATATAAATCAATAATTAATTATTCATAAATAATATTATAGAATCACAATAATGACAACCAGCGGTCCTGTGAAAGGGGGCTTTCAATAAGAATTTCTCCTTCATCTTGGCGCCGCAATTAGGTGACCAAACCTCTCCTCGATGTAACTTTCTAGACATTGCCAATAATGTTATCTAATAATATTATTCAAATAATATGAATTATTGATCCGATAATGGAATATTGTAAAGTTGACAATTATTGAACAACAATAATATAAAATATCAACGCATCGATTATTGAATCAATAAAATAAAATATTGAACAAGAATTATCGTAATAATTATTGAGTAGTCTTCTTTACGTAAGAATCAATAATTCAAAAATCATGTAATACCGTGTGCTATCTTTGCACAACAACGCGTATTACTTTATTTTACCAATAGGGTATTCCAACAAAGTGTTAATCTGTACGATTACGTCGTTATTTATAAAAACTTAATTTTGTCGTTTTCTCCATCCGACAGTTATTCTGTTATGGGGCCCACAAATAGCTGCGCCGTCGTACGAATATTCCCCGATAGAAAGAATATTCCACGACCAAACGAATATTCCCCGACAATAATGAATACTTTATACCCCCTTGCGTATTTTGAAAAAAAAAAAAATTCATATATCACCCTTAACTTTAACTTTTATCAATTTAACCATTTACTGAATAGAAAAATTGAATACTTTTATTTCTTAAAATTCGGGGTCTTACACAGATTACCAAGATATTTGATGTCTTGGGATGCTCCGAGAGCAAAAGGTTCCTTTCACGCCTTTTATGTTGCATGGGAGGAAAGTGATTCATTGGTTGGAATCAGAAAACGATTCAACTTTGTCTCTTCATCAAGATATCTTGGGAGAAGTTCCAGAGTGCATTCAACGACAAATACTTTCCCGAAAGTATTCGCCACATGAAAGGAGGTGGAGTTTATCAAGTTGGAACAAAACAATATGACCGTGTCGCAATACGAGGCAAAAATTTCATGAGTTATCACTATTTTCGTCCCACTGGTGGATAATGAAGAGAGAATGGCGCGAATGTTTTTAAGAGGTTTGAAGTCGGAGATACGTCAACATCTTATTTCTCATAAACCGTGTTTATATTCGGATGTTGTAAATAGGGATCGATTAGTGGAACGCGATAATGAGTCAACACAACTAAAAGAGAGAGGCAAAATTATAATACCAATGAGAGTAGTCATCGAGCGGTGACAACAAGCGTGCGGAGGGAATCAACGGGCGGATATGGTAACCACTTCGGTGGTAATCGAGGCCAAAACAATAAGAATGGACATTTCAAGAAACGGAGATTCAACAATGATGGAAAGACGTCAAAGACCAAAGACCCATTGTTAAGGAAGGAGAAAGACCACCTATCATATGCTTCAAATGCGAGGAGAGAGGACACATCACCAAATCTGCGTCATGCGTCATTCAAAGCATGTTATAATTGTGGAAGAGAAGGTCACTTAGCTCGATTTTGTGTTTCAAGAAGACAAATTCAACTAGGATGGAGGCACCAAAGGCCATCCCGAAAATTCAAAACCAGAAAGTGCAAGGAGGAGGCGTTTGTTGTGACCTCCCAAAGAGCAAAGGAATCTGAATGAGGTCATCACGGGTAATCTTATCATAAACTCTAATGAAGTCTATACTTTATTTGATCTGGGGTTCTACCCATTCTTTTATTTCTCCTACTTGCGCTCATCGATTAAATTTGACTCAGGAGAAATTAGACTTTGACTTATCTGTGGAAACTCATTTGGGAGAAACCTTCATTACATCCAATCGTTTATAAGTCTTGTTTGGTGGTTAACTACTTATCATGCAAAATTGATTGTTTTCGTAAAGTTGTTAGCTTTCATATTCCTAATCAACCTATTATGCTAATTCAAACGACCAAACCATTAAAATCAATCACGTCCATCTCAAGCCATAAAGCTATTCGTTTATTGAAAAACGGATGTCAAGCTTTCTTAGCTCATGTCATGATTTAAACAAAAATACGCCGATTTTGAACGATATTTCTATTGTTAATAAATTTCCGACGTATTCCCCGAAGAACTTCCCGCCTACCCCAGAGCGTGAAATTGAATTTTGTATCGACCTTGAACCCAGACAAAACCTATTTCCAAAGCCCCATATCGAATGGCTCTATTGAACTTCGTGGAGTTAAAGACCCAACCGCAGGAATTGTTAGACATTGGCTTTATTCATCCTAGTACTTCTTTGGGGTGCTGCTCTGTTCTATTCGTGAAGAAGAAAGATGGGAGTATGTGACTTTGTATTGATTATCGGAGTTGAATCATGTCACCATCAAAAATAGGTATCCATTGCCACGTATTGATGACTGTTTGACCAATTGCAAGGAGCCAAATTCTTTTCAAAGATTGATCTTCGTTAGGATATCACCAATTGAAGATTAGAACCACGACATTCCAAAGACGGCCGAACTCCTATGACGGGCATTATGAATTCCTAGTCATGTCCTTTGGATTGACTAATGCCCCGCCGCCTTCATGGATATGATGAACCAAGTATTCAAGGAATATTTAGATCACTTTGTGGACGTCTTTATTGATGACATCCTTATTTATTCCAAAAGCCGTGAAGATCATGAGCAACACTTGAGGTCGACACTCCAAAAGCTTCGTGAATATAAGCTTTATGCCAAGTTGAAGAAATGTGAGTTCGTGAAGAAGTAGCATTCCTTGGGCACGTGGTATCAAGTCATGGAATATCATTGACCCAAAGAAAGATGAAGCTATTCAAAGTCGGGAACAACCTAAATCGATGGACCGAAGTGACGTAGCTTTCTCGGTTTAATTTGGTTATTATCGGAGATTCGTGGAAGGATTTTCTCGAATCGCTACTCCATCGACTCGGTGACTCGTAAAGATACAAAGTTCGGTTGGAGCGAAGAATGTGAGTAGAGTTTTCAAGAACTCAAGAGGAGACTTATTTCAAAGACTGCTCGACAATACCATCCTGCTCGGAGGATTTTTCATCTGATGATGCTTCTGCAAAGGGTTGGGATGTGTTCTTATGCAACATGGAAAAGTTATAGCCTATGCCTCATGACAACTCAAAGAATATGAGAGGAATTATCCTACTCATGATCTAGAGTTAGCGGTTTATTATCTTTGCACTTAAAATTTGGAGGCATTACTTGTATGGGGAGAAAGTGGAGATCTTTACGGATCATAAAAGCCTCAAATATTTCTTCACTCAAAAGGAACTCAACATGCGACAACGACGTTGTCTTGAATCATTGAAAGATTATGATCATACCATCCAATACCATCCTCGAAAAGCGAACGTGGTAGCCGACGATTGAGTAGAAAATCATATGCTGAAATCACGAAGTGCGATATTGTCAACGCAGGTCCATTTTGTGTGACTTGCAAAGGATGGAGATAGAGTTAAAGACTCTGTGGACGCATGTGATGATAGCGAGTATCTGAGTAGAACCGACTTTAATCGATAAAGTTAAAGCCGCCGCAAGCTGAACTACGGACACGGAGGTGATGTGTATGAGGAAGAAAGTGCAAGAAGGTCTTTATGCAAGGAAGCAAGAATCGATGAAGAAGGAATACTTGAGTCAACTCCGGACTTTGTGTTCCTAACGACCCGATTTAAAGTATAATATCATGATGGAGGCGCTAAAACACACCATTTGCAATCCATCGGGAGTACCAAAATGTATCGTGATATTCGCCATACATTTTGGTGGAGCAATATGAAGAGAGAGATAATATTTGTTTATCTCAAGGTGTCTAACTTGTCAACAAGTTAAAGCGAGCATCAAGTACCAAAAGGTCCATTGCAACCACTTGAAATTCCGTGAATGGAAGTGGGAGCACATTACCATGGATTTCGTTCACGGCCTTCCTAAGGTTTCTCAAGGCATTGATGCGATATGGGTCATTGTTGATAGATTGACCAAGTCTTCTCATTTCTTACCGATACGAGAAACTTATACACTTGAACGCCTTGCTTTCAGTATGTACATAAACGAGATTGTAAGGGTGCATGGTATGCCCGGTGTCCATAGTTTCGATCGAGACCCAAGATTCACTTCACGATTTTGGGTTAGTTTGCAAAAAGCTATGGCACGCAGACTTACGATTTAGCTCTAAGATATCATCCTCGATGGACTGGACAATCGGAGAGGACTATTCAAACTCTTGAAGATCTATTAAGACTCGTGTCCTTGATTTCAAGGGAGTTGGGACAAGTTCTTACCATTGGTGGAGTTTTCCTATAACAACAGCTTATCAAGCAAGTATGGCATGGCTCCATTCAAGCATTGTATGGAAGAAAATGTCGTTTCCAAAGATCTTTGGGATGAGGTGGGTGAAGCAACGTTGTTGGGACCGAAATTGGTACGTATGACTACTTTAAAAGATTCAAACGATCCGACAACGTATAAAAACCTCACAAAATCGATTAAAAGAGTTATACCGATCTTCATCGAAAGGACGTGGAATTCGATATAGGAGATCATGTGTTGTTAAGAGTTGCTCCATGGAAAGGAGTTACAAGATTTGGAAGAGAGAAAAACTTAATCCTCGATTCATCGGTCCATTTTAATCCTCGATCGAGTAGGAAGCGTGGCCTATAGACTCGCTTTCCGCCAAATATGTCTCGTGTTCATAACGCTTTTTCACATATCTATGTTACGTAAATATGTGAAAGACCCGAACCATATTATTGAAGTTAGAACCAGGACGAAATAGCGGAAGATTTGACGTATGAAGAGGTTCCTGCTCAAATTTTGGATAAGAAGGAACATATTCTACGCTCCAAGGTTATACCTCAAGTCAAAGTTTTGTGGAGGAACCACGATGTTGAGGAAATGACTTGGGAGTTAGAATCGAAATGAAATCAAGGTATCCTTACCTCTTCGACATACCAATCACGCATTCTAATTTCGAGGGCAAAATTTCATAAGAAGGGAGGTTGTAAGACCCTCACTTTTTATAAATAAAGATGAATTTTTTTATAAATATTATTTTGAATATTATGGAATAAATTTGATATAATGTTATAGTTGTGGGTAATATTTATAAATTTTGCAAAGTATGCAAGTTGTTATAAAATATTCGTTTGGTGGGGAATATTCTTTTTGTTAGAGAATATTCGCACAACTACCAATCATTGGTGGACCCCATTAATGTAATTATTGTCGGATTGAGAAAACGACAAAAATATTTTATAAAAATAACTACGGAGGTGTTACCGTTAAAACCGTTGAACTACCCGGTGGTAAAGTACAAGATAATACTGCGTGGTTGCATAGTACACTACCGGTATTGATTATTGATGCTTACGTGAGAAGTCACTCATTTACGCTTTCAATTATTGCTATCTGAAGAATTGCGATCATATCTCTTATATTATTGATTCAATTATTGTCACAAAGATCATCTCGTATAATATGTTATAGTATTAAATCAATAATTGAGACGACAAGTTATAAATGATTAATAATTGTTGAAAGATTAAATATGTGTTGATGAAAAAAAAATGATTTGTGTTAAGTTTGATTATTTTATGGGGGCTCATATATGTCATCATCTAAGAGTCTCTTCATTCAATAGTATTTACCTTCGTCAATAGTAATTACCTTCGTCAATAGTAATTACCCTTGTGAATAGTATTTACCTTCGTCAATAGTAATTACCTTCGTCAATAAGTAATTACCCTGTGAATAGTATTTACCTTCGTCAATAGTATTTACCTTCGTTAATAGTAATTACCTTTACCAGACGTCGAACCACTAGTCGTTTCACATTACAAAGCGCCAAACCACTTTTCTTTTCACATCATTAGTCGTCAAGCCACTTGCTTTTTTCACACTAAGAAAAGCTAAGCTAGAAATCTTCTATAAATAGAGGCCTAGGGCTTCATTTATTTTCACTTAATTCATTCAAGCTTATAGAGAGAAAGTATAGAGAGAATAAGAGAGAAAGAAGAAGAGTATTTTGTTACTACACTTCTTTAAAGATTCAATCTCCTACCAAATGTAAGGGGTGTTATTCTTCTTATTCATGAAGAAAACTGTTGTTATTCCATCGCTTATTATTCTCATTGGAATAACTTTGTATACGTGGTTTACCCTATACTTGGTGACATTCTTCTATTATTCATTGGAACATCCACATCGTGTGTTTTACAGGACCGGTTAAAATCTTTATTATTATTCTCATTGGAACATCCTCATCTCGCGTGTTTTACACCGGACACTGGTTAAAATCTTTATTATTATTCTGTTGGAACATCCATGCTCATGTGTTTTACAGGACTGGTTCCGCTTCTTTATTATTATTCATTGGAACATCCATGTCATGTGTTTTACGCCGGACTGGTTCCATTCTTTATTATTCATTGGAACATCCTCACATGCATGCGTTTTACACGGGACTGGTTCCGTTATTTATTATTCTGTTGGAATAACTTCGCCTCGCGCGGCCTATCACATGCATGGTGATTTCTTTTGTTATTCTATTCTTTATTATACCCGGTTGGTTAAAACTTTGACTTCTATACTCCATGAAATTAGTGGAATATCCTTGATATTTGCGTTTCATCCAAAGATCTTTTCATGGAAATATTCTTACGATCATTCTTGAATTTTACTCTACAAAACAAGATCACGTTGATAATTTGGACGTTAATAATTCTGGATAAAATAATTCTTGAACTTGTTTTATTGAATTCTTATATCATTGTCATCATCCTCATGTTTATATTATGTTGAAAGTCATCTCGTGGCCTTGTAGTGCATAGATGGACTTGGTATGATTATGACACGAGAGACTATTCGGTGTAATCACTTAACCGTAATGTTATAAATGATGTGATAAAAATCCTCGATGGTCAGTAGTGCATTGGTGGACGAGTTGTTGGCATGATCATGACCATTAATGAATACACAAATATTCTTGGCCCGTAGTGCATGAATAATTGTGGTCGTGATACTAAAGAATATCCTTGGTCGTAAAAGGGGTGATTCGATGATATGGAATATTTATTAAAGTCGAGTCTCAACTATAATAAATGATGAAAAACCTTTTAAAACCTAAAAGATAGTAGACTTTATTTTCTACTTGACTCTTTTAATGGATTGCTTATTCACCGCAGATTAAACCGGGTTGTCTATTGTATTTTATCGGTTTAACATTGTTGAAGACTATTGATAATTTATTCGCATTATCTTAGTCATAATATTTCTTCTTGGGCTAGTTGAGCTCACCCTTTCTTTTCTTCGTTCTCTTGAAATGAGAATATATTTGGGATTTAAGTGGGAAACGAGTGATGGTCACGAAGATAAGATTAGTAGTCCTCACTATTTTGTGAAATAGTGTGATAATAATTGTAATGAGGACCTTTTTTGAGTTTGTATAATATCTAGTAGACGATATTTGTATTTAAACTCACAGTTTATGTCGTATTGTATACTACGCTTATGTTAATAAGTTGTATTTAAATTCTGTACCATGTAAGTGGCGACCCAAGATGGGTGATGTATACCTAATTTTGGGGGCGTCACATGATTAGTCCACGGCGTCTCCGTTTTGGGCTCTAGAGGAAGTGGGCCATTTGGTGTTTTGTTGTGGGAGGCGTATGGGTTAACCCTAGTTTTCTGTTCTGCGGATTGGTGATGTTGTGCCAAACACACCTATCCAATTTGCATATATTTGGATTCGCGGTCCAATGTGTGATTTGCCTGTGTGGCATCATTTGACCTGCCTGTGTGGCATTGTTTTGACTTGCCTATGTGGCATTATTTTGACTTGCCTGTGTGGCATTAGTTTGACTTGCCTGTGTGGCAAGATATATTTTTGGGCTCACTTTGGTATGAAATAACCTGACCATTTGTTTCAAATTTATTATTTTATTGTATTAGTTTTGTTTGTTTCGCTCAGTTCAATTCATTGAAAGTTAGTTACTTGATTCGTTATTTCTTTATTAAATCATTGGTTTCGTTAATTATGTTGATTCGGATATATTCCATTCGGATCTTTGGATATTATATTTTCGTTCAGATTTGCACTTGAGGCTTTGTTCAAGATTTTGTCTCGATTGTTTTCGTATATCATTTGATACCTTTTTTGTATATCCGTATCCGTATTGATGAATCGCTCATGCTGTGTTTTTCTTCCGGCAGGTTTGCAGGGGTGATTCAGGGCTAGTGTGATGAGAGTTTTGCCTTTGACCATTTAGGTTGATTCGAATTTTAAGCGTTGATTATTTTTACTCAGTTTGAAAAATTGTACTTATTACTTTATTAATAAATCACCACTATTTGTAATTTGAGGTTGTTAGTGCTCTGTTTATTTATTTTGAGGTTCGGTGTGCTTTGCACGTGACCTCCCTTTCCATTTCGGGAAGGGGGTGTTACATCATCTCTCTCTCCCATCATCATGACGTCACATTCCAACACATTTTAAATTTGGTCCATTAAATGGCACTACAAGAAAATGGTCCATCAGCAACCAAGTTTTTGCAACCGCCGTAATCGGTCGCTAATGATAGACTTAGCGACCGCTATTAGTGAAGGATATCCAAACTAGTTGTTATTTTTATATTAGCGACCGAATTGCGGTCGCTAATTTGAATTTTTCGCCTTTAATTTTAGCGCAAGTGTCAGTAGGTAAAACCAATAAATATTTGTGTGATCAGATGCGATTCACGATCGTTTTAAAATCAATCACTCCGGACCGTCCCGCGCGAAAAAAAAAAAGAAAAAAGATAGAAAAGGAGAGAAGAAGAGAAGTTTACCGACGCACGCCGCTTCTTAAGTCATCCGTCATTAAAGTCGCCGCCCTAATGTAGGTATCCAATTCTTTCATCTATATATAGTTTTTAATTTGGGTTTATTTGAAATTATATATATTGCATACTTATATGTTTGTATGGGTTTGATTTTGCTATTTAGTTTGAATTTGAGTTAGATTTATGAAATGAATATAGTATGTTAATTATACAATAACAGTGTGATATTTAGTTTCAATTTGGCTTTAATTTGTACAATTTCAGGGCATGCATGTTCATAATTTGATATTGAGGCTTATGCTAGTGTGTTGAAACAGATAATTGCTTCAATTTGAGTTTTTTTTTTTTTGCCTAGTGTATAAATTTATGGTATAATTTGTAGGTTGTTTATAGTGGCTAGACATAAATTATAATTAAAATAATATAATGTCCATTATTATATAATATTAATAAAATACATAAATTAAATATTAAACTAAATTAAATTAAATATAATAACATATAAATAAAATAAATAAATAATATAACAAAAAATAATACAAAGTAAAAAAATAAAAAATTCTTAATTTACTTAATTTCCCCTACTAAAATCAACTAAGTAGTATTTACTTAATTTTCACTACTAAATTTATATAAGAAAACTAATGATTCTACCAATCGTTTTATATAGCGTTTATGAATAACCGATTGAAATTTTAATTTTTCTAATTAACTTATCGAACTAATTATTATTTTCAAATCGGCCACTCCGATTTAAAAAAAAAGTAAAAGTGTTAAAATTTTATCTACGCTATTCAATAAAATATACAAAAAAAAAAAAGTACACGTAAAAAAAAATAAATAAGCCTTCTTTTTACATTTTAAAGTTTTAAAAAATAAAAAAATAACATTTTAAAGTTTTAAAAATGACAAAAACATAATAAAATCAAACAAAACAAAAAAAATCAAAACATCTTATACCAGATCTGTACAAAACAATTAAATATACCAGATCGATTTAAAATCTTATAACAGATCGATTTAAATCGATCTAACAAAAACAAAATCAACAATTCCAAATCGATTTTGTTAGATCTAACAAAAATAAAATCAACAATTCCAAATCGATCGAACCAAAGAAAGCGAAGTTGCGATGGAGCAATGCGATTCTGTCAAAACCATCGCGGTGAAAATGAAAAAAATATATCAGATCTGTACTTGAATCATGTCTTCTTTACTTGATGAGTGAGGAATGGTTACTATATATATATTCCTCATTTTGTTTTTGTAATGAATAGATGGGTGTTAAGAAAGTAAGCTACCCATTCATGAAATCAGTTTGTGCTAAAACAAGGTACTGTTCTTAAAACTGCAAGTCTTTCATCAAAAAATATTCTTCAAGATCCATCATCTGTATCTCCTATTTATATATAGATCCACATAAATTTTAGAGTTGTTTTTCCAACTAATCTCTATGTGCCAAACAAACAATATATATAATTAAGATCGAAAAACTTTAGCTGTGATTGTAGAAGTTTTGAAAAGATTTGGGGTTGATGAAAATTTTAATAGAAGGGAAAAGTAAAAAGCAAAATCCGCCTATAATTTTGATAGAAGGAAAGATTTGGGGAAGATGAATATTTTGATTTTTTTAATGTTTAGTTATTAATGTTGTGTTTTTATTAAGGAAAATATGTTTAGTTTGACAAAAAGTATATTTAAAAGACGAAAATTTGATGAAGATTTGGGGAAGATGAAGATTTTTATTTTTATTTTAATGTTTAGTTATTAATGGTAGGCTCTTTAATTTATGAATAAATATTTAATTTTTCAAATAATTTTTGAATATTATGGTGTGGATTTGATATAACGTTATAGTTAGTATTTATAAATTTTGCAAAAGTAAAAGTGGTTATATAATATTGATTCATTTAATATTCGTTTTAACGGGGAATATCAGATTTATTTATTACAATTATCGTATTGGACCTAGCGGAACTAATATTACGTAGTTAAAACGACAAAATTATCTTTTATAAAAAATAACGGCGGAGGTGTTATCAATTAAACCGCTGAATGAACCTAGGTAGTAAAAGACAAAGATGTCTGGCGTGGTTGTATAAGAAGACACCAGATTGATTATTGACGCTTACGTGAAGTCACCCGATTATACTCAATTATTCACTACAAGAATTGTAAACCCCAACTTCACGAATAAAGATGAATTTTCTATAAATATTATTTTTGAATATTATGGAGTAAATTTGATATAATGTTATAGTTGTGGGTAATATTTATAAATTTTGAAAAAGACGCAAGTTGTTATATAATATTCGATTAATTAGGAAATATTCGTTTTAATAAGAAATATTAAATGACAATAAGACAATCATTGGTGGACCCATTAATAGAATTATTATTTCGGATTGAGAAAACGAATGAAAAAAATTTTATGAAAATAACGGTGAAGTTTTACCATTAATATTGTTGAACTACCCATTAGTAAAAAGATAAAGAATACGCGTGGTTCAGATAAGAAGACACTGCAGTATTGACGCTTATGTGATAAAGTTTCGGTTTTGTTTTATTGGTATTATTAATGTAATAATACGTAAAATCTTTTTATATAAAAATGTAATACTTTTATAAAGTTATTCTATAAATAGAATATATTATATTCTATTATGCGATAGTGTTGCGTAGTAAAATATTCGCGATAAGATTTTGCATAGTTATCTTTTTTATATAAAATGTAATTTTTATAAAGTTATCCATTTTATTGTATAATAATTAGAATATATTATATTTTATTACGCATAGTGTTTTGCAGTAAGAAAATCTTTTTAAAGTTTATTCGTTTTATTAGATTATAAATAGAATATATTATATTTTATTTATAAAAATTTGCTTTTAAATATGGATAGTCGATTAAAGTAAATCAATCCTGACCATTAATGAGTTTAATTCTTACGCAATTCATTTTTCATAAATAAGCTCATTCCTTCATTTTTTTCATTTAATTCAATTTAAACTCAGAGAGATAAACTATAGAGAGAAAGAAGAAAGATTCGCTCTTTCATTACTTATGTAAGACCAAATTTTTATAAATAAAGATGAATTTTCTATAAATATTATTTTTGAATATTATGGAATAATTTGATATAATGTTATAGTTGTGGATAATATTTATAAATTTTGCAGAAAGTATGCAAGTGGTTATATTATATTCGATTAATTGGGGAATATTAGGTTTAGCGAGGAAATATTCGACAACTACCAATCATTGGTGGACCCCTATAATGTAATTATTATCGGATCGAGAAAACGACAAAAATATTTTATTGAAATAACGGCGAAAATTTTACCGTTGATCTTTGTTGAACTACTTTCAGTAGTAAAAATACGAATACGTGTGGTTGCGATAAGAAGATGTACCAGTATTGATTATTGACGCTTATGTGAAGTCACTCGGTTTGATTCCATTATTATCACGATTAATAATATGAATTATTATAGCGATAATGACGTTTTGTTTTATTCAGTATTATTAACGTAAATAAAATGTAAACATCTTTTATATAAAATGTAATACTTTATTAAAGTTTATTCTATAAATAAAATATATTATATTTTATTACGATAGTATTTTCGTAGTGTTGCAAGATAGTGTTTGCGTAGTAAGAAATGTTTTTATATAAATAGAATATATTATATTTTATTTAAAAGATTTTGCTTTAAATATGGACCGTCAGATTAAAGTAAATCAATCGGGACCGTTCATGGATTAATTACTACGCATTCTATTTTCCTATAAATAAGCTCATTCCTTCATTATTTTCTTATTTAATTCACCGAAACTCTGGCTAGAGAAACTATATATAAAGAAGAAAAGATTTCGCTACTTCACTTCGCCAATATTCAGTTCTTCTAAGGTAGGAAATATTATTTGTTGCATCTAGTAAAGGGTGTTATTCTTTTGTATTCACGAAGAGAACTTCTTTTGTTATTCCATTCTTATTTATTCGTTGGAATAACTCAGTATCTGTGAATCCCCTATACTTGGTGATCTTCTTCTTTTATTCCATTCTTCTATTATTCGTTGGAACATCCATGCTCGTGTTTTTACACCGCACTGGTTCCATCTTTATTATTATTATTCTGTTGGAACATCCTCATCATGTGTTGTTTTGGGACCGGTTCCGCTTTTTTATTATTACGTTGGAACATCCCATTCGTGTGTTTTATCTGGGACCTGGTTCGCGTCTTTATCATTCTCATTGGAATATCCTATGTCGCGTGTGTTTTACACCGGATCTGGTTCCATCTTTATTATTCTGTTGGAACATCCCGCCGGGTGTGAATTTCACCGACCCGTTCCGTTATTATTATTCTGTTGGAATAACCATACATCACAAGCATCGCATGCGTGGTGATTTCTTTTGTTATTCCATTCTTTATTATACCCTGGGTTAAGTTAAAACTTTGACTTCTATACTCCATGAAATTAGTAGAATATCCTCGATATTTGCGTTTCATCCAAAGATATCTTTTCATGGAAATATTCTTCCGATCATTCTTGAATTTTACTCTCACAAGCGATGATCGTGTTGATGATTTGGATGTTATTAGTTCTGAATAACTTAATTCTTGAACTTGTTTTTATCAATTCTTATATCATTGTCATCATCCTCATGTTTATATTTTTTTTAAAGTCATCCGTATTCAGTAGTAAGCATGGATGGACTTGGTATGATTATGAATGAGGTGATTATTCGGTGTAATCACGATCGTAATGTTACAAATGATGTGGTAAAAGTCCTCGATTGGTAGTAGTGCATTGATGGACAATTGTTGGCATGATCATGACCATTAATGAATACACAACTATTATCGCCCGTAGTGCGGGGAATAATTGTGGTCGTGATACTAAAGAATATCCTCGCCATAGTGCGAGGGGTGATTCGATGATGTGGATTGTTTATTAAAGTTTGAGTCTCATTTATAACAAATGATGAAAAACCTTTTAAATCATAAAAGATAGTAGATTTTATTTTCTACTTGACTCTTTTAATGGATTGTTTGTTCACCGCAGCTTAAACCCGATGTTTATTATATTTTATCGGTTTAAACCTTTGTTGAAGGCTATTGATAATTTATTCTCGCATTATCTTAGTCATAATATTTTTATTTTGGGCTAGTTGAGCTCACCTTTTTTTTCACCGCTCTATTCTGTGAAATGAGAACATAATTGGGATTTAGTCGGGAAGCGGAGTAATGGTCCGGAGGATAGCATTAGTAGTCCTCACCATTCTCGTGAAATAGTATGATAATAATTGTAATGAGGACTCCTTTTGAGTTTGTATAATATCTAGTAGACAATATTTGTATTCAAACTCACGATTTTATGTCGTATTGCATACCTACAGTTATATTAGTAAGTTATATTTAAATTCTGTACCATGTATCTGACTACCCAAGATGGGTGATGTATACCTAATTTTGGGGGCGTCACAACTTATATATCCAGTACTCTTCTTCTTAAGGTAGGGAATATTATTTGTTGTACTCGTAAGGGGTGTTATTCTTTTGTATTCATAAAGAGAACTTATGTTGTAAAACCCCAACTTTTTGAATAAAGATGAATTTTCTATAAATATTATTTTTGAATATTATGGAGTGAAATTGATATAATGTTATAGTTGTAGGTAATATTTATAAATTTTGTAAAGTACGCAAGTCACTACAAAAAAATGGGGCTTCGGCAACAACCAATTTTCGTTGCTAAAGGTGTCAAATTTTGTTGCAAAAGGGTTTTGGCAACGACTTTACTGTCGTTGCGTCTTTCGTTGCACAATGAGCGTTGCTAATTGTTCCGCAACGAACGTTTTTTTTTCGTTGCCAAAAGTAATATATTTTGCAACGAAATTTGGCTTTCGTACAGAGACATCGATCCTTTAGCAACAAAATGTATTGTTGCAGAATAATTAAAATTTTGTTGCTAAAAACCCAATTTTGTTGCAAAAGCCTGCTAATTGGCAACGAAATGGACTCTTTTTTTTTTTTGCAACCACCATACATTTTCGTTGCAATTGACACCATTTTGCAACGACATTTTTCGTTGCAGTAAATTATGAAAATTGTTGCCTAAGCTTGCTTTCGTTGCGGAATGTAAATTTTTTAGCAACGATTTTCGTTGTTGATTATATTATTTGGCAAAACGACATTATCTTTGAATCAGAACGAAAATATTTGTTCTTTGGTTATTTTCAATAAGAACGAAAAGTAAATCGATTAGCAACGAAATTATATGTCATGTTTCTTTTATATATGCAACGAAAGTTGATATGATTTTAACGATAAAATGTTACCTTTTATGTTATTATTAGCAACAATATCCTCTCCGTTGTTATTAGGTTAATTTTTCGTTGTCAAATATTATATTTTTAATGCCATTAGCAACGAAAAATTGTTTCTAAATGTATAAAAAATTGTTGCTATATTAAAACTTGTCCAATGCTTTAGTAACGAATTATATTGTTGCCAAATCAAAATTTGACGTTCTTTTTGTGTACCTGGCTGGCTCAATGTCCCCAAAATAAATAATGGCAAAAATACAAAAAACTAAAATATTATTAACTTAATAAAATCATCCACTACATAATCATTCATTATCTTTACAATTAACCATCTAAAGCTACCACAATTCTTCAATCAAAGTATATATCTACATATATAGAGAGAGTACACTTCATAATTTCGTCCCTTGTCTTCCGTAAACGTAGCACGAAAAATTGATACCCAGTATTGCAAGGCAGGTCGTAGAAGCAGTCTTCCTGCACATATTTAAAAATAATAGCAAGTCAAAAAAATGAAACAAATAGGTCACCAAATGCACTTGGTATTTATAAGTTGTAACCTGGCCTTGTGTCTTTTTGCTGTGATTGCTGAGATTTGAAATTTCCCCATTCTAAGCTAATAACCTGAAAGTTAAAATAGTCGTTAGTCATTAGTAATTAGATCTTATTTCTTGTTTTCTTGTATGAGATAACTAGGAATTAGTACTACTATCAAATTACTGACCATTTCTCCATATTCAGGGGATAGACCATGCCATTTGGGAACTTCTTGAGGTGGTTCTATGTAAGCAGCATTGGTGGTCATACCTAGAGTAATAGCTGCTATGCTCTCATGGTTGTAGGAAACTAATTCGGAACGAAACGTTAAAAGAAAAGCTACTGCTATTGAAAAAGCATCCCAATGACCATAACGGGAATGCATTCTAGCCTTGAATGGGGCATCCATTCTACAAATATAATTATGTGTTGGGTTGTTCTTGCCTTGAATGTTATTGAGGATAAGCAACAACTCTGTCTCTTCTTCTTATGTTATTAATTAGAGCTAATTAATAACATAAGAACATGAGGTATTCATTGTTTGAACCATGAATAGGTCCACACTTAATATAGAAATGAAATTTGTAAAGCATAAGAACAACTTGCATGTGACATAGTATGTAATAATATAAGAATAGTAGAGAAGGAAAAGATTCTACTAGAACCACATAATTCTGGAGCTCTATACCATCTTGTAGCAACATAATCCTATAAAATATTAGTGTAAAATTTCATAATAACTCATATAGTCCATACAGTATAATTCAAAAACATATGTATAAAAGTGAACTAGTGAGTTGAAAATTCATGTATCATGGTTCTAGATTACATACCATCCAAAATATAGTAGTAGGTGTATCATTGAATTCACTGTCTGGTCAAACCATCCATCTACAAAAGTTGATCTAATTATATAAACTTGAAAATTATTGCCCAAAAAAGATGTCCAAGTGCAGGATGCCTCCATCTATGATTTCGTACAAAGAAAACAAAGGAAGCTGATTATTCCACTCGCCAATAGTCAACTCTAATTATCTTAAAGTTTACCTGGCTTAGAAGTACCCATGAGAATTTGCTGGACTTCTCTATCAGCTCCAGTATGAGCATCAAACCTAGCAGTTGCAATGGCATCTACCTCATCAATAAAAATAATTGCAGGAGCATTTTCCTTGGCAAGGCAAAAAACATCATAAACCATTCGTGGACCCTGCATAAAACCGAATATGGTCTTACAAAAACATGTTTATTGGGATTATCTTAATTTAAGGCAACATTTTAATAGTCGTTGCAAAAAATTGTATAAAATATGCAACCAAAATAAAATTTGTTGCCAATGAATGTGGTCCATATTAGGCAACGAAATATAGCACCAAAAAAAATTTCGTTGCTCACGATGAGGAGAAATCACGTGGTTAGAAATTTTGTAACGAATTTCTAATGAATTTTGTTTCCAAATTTTGCAACGACTTATGAATTTCGTTGTGAAAAAATGAAAGCCTGACACAATCTGCAACGAAGGACAAGTTTCGTTGCTAAACATACACTTTTAGCAACGACTTATAAAGTCGTTGCCTGAAAAATCGTTGTTAAAGCCCCATTTTTAGCAACAAAAAAACTTTCGTTGCCCGCGATGACGGAAATCAGTGGTAGGAAATTTTACAAAACAATTTCTAATGAAATTTTTTCCGCCAATGAATTAGCAACAAAATTTTGCAACGACTTATGAATTTCATTGCAAAAAGTGAAAGTTCGATACAATCTGCAACGAAGAACAAATTTCGTTGCTAAACATATAGTTTTAGCAACAACTTATAAAGTCGTTGCCCGAATAATCGTTGCTAAAGGCCCATTTTTTTGTAGTGAGTTGTTATATAATATTCGATTGGTCGGGGAATATTCGTACAACGGCACAATCATTGGTGGACCCCACAACGGAATTATTGTCGGATTGAGAAAACGACAAAAAATACTTTATAAAAATAACGGCGGAAGTTTTAATTATAATTGTTGAACTACTCAGTAAAGTAAAAAATGCGATGTCTGGCGTGGTTGCATAGTAGCACACGGTAGATTGATTATTGATGCTTACGTGATAAGTCACCAGTTTTTTATTGGTATTATTAATGTAATAAAAGAATACTTTTATAAAGTTATTCTATAAATAGAATATATTATATTCTATTATGCATAGTGTTGCATAATTATCTGTATAGTATTTTGCATAATAAAATCTTTTTATATAAAGCAGAATATTTTTATAAAGTTATTCTATAATTAGAATATATTATATTTTATTATACGCATAGTATTTGCATAGTGCTGCAGATAGTGTTTGCATCGTAAAATCTTTTATAAAGTTATTCATTTTATTAGATTATAAATAGAATATATTATATATTATTTAAAAGATTTTTCTTTAAATATGGACCGTCGATTAAAGTAAATCAACTGGACCGTTCATGAGTTAGTTACTTATGCGATCCATTTTTTCTATAAATAAGCTCATTCCTTCATTATTTTCTTACGAATTCTTTGAAACTCAGAGATAAACTATAGAGAGAAAAAGAAAGTATTCTCGCTACTTCATTACTTATATATCCAAGACTCTTTCTTCTTAAGGTAGGGAATATTATTTGTTTGTACTCGTAAGGGGTGTTATTCTTTTGTATTCATGAAGAGAACTTATGTTATTCCATTCTTTATTATTCATTGGAATAACTCAGATATCATGCTGCTACCCTATACTTGGTGACATTCTTCTATTATTCCGTCTTTATTATTACGTTGGAATATCCATGCATGCGTTTTACGCTGATTCGATTCTTTATTATTACATTGGAATATCATATTCATGCGTTTTCTGTGGGACCGGGTTCCGTCTTTATTATTATTCTATTAGAATATCATGTCTGTATGCGTTTTACGTTCGGACTGATTAAAATCCTTTTAGTATTACATTGGAATAACTCGTCTACATGAAGTACCGCATGCATGGTCATTTCATTTGTTATTCCATTCTTTATTATTCGTTGGAACATCCCGCTTGCGGTGTAATTTCGCGCCGCTCAGTTACGTTATTTAGTATTCATTTGAATAACTTTGCTCATGCCAAGTACCGCATGCATGGTGATTTCTTTTGTTAATCCATTCTTTATTATACTCAGTTGGTTAAAGTTTTGACTTCTATACTCCATGAAATTAGTGGAATATCCTTGATATTTGCGCTTCATCCAGTATCTTTTCATGGAAATATTCTTCTGAGCATTCTTGAATTTTACTCTCAAAGCAGTATCATGTTGACAATTTGGACGTTATTAGTTCCTAGATAAGTTAATTCTTGAACTTGTTTTATTGAATTCTTATATCGTTGTCATCATCCTCATGTTTATTTTTTTGAAAGTCATCTGTGGCCTGTAGTGCATAGATGGACTTGGTATGATTATGACCAGGGATTATTCGATATAATCATAACCGTAATGTTACAAATGATGTGGAAAAAGTCATCATTGGCCCGTAGTGCATTGATGGACAATTTTTGGTATGATTATGACTATGGATTCTCTTTGGCCGTAGTGTAAAGATGAATTGTTTTATGGCGTGATCAGGACCGTTGATGAAAACATGATTATCTTTAGCCGTGGTGCATGAATAATTCGTGGTCGTGATACTGAAGAATATCCTTGGCTGTAATACTGGGGATGATTTGATGATGTGGATTATTTATTGTTTGAGTCTCGGTGATAAATGTGACGCCCCAAAATAGGTATACAACACCCATTACGAGTCGCCAAAATACATGGTACAGAAAGTAAACTACAACTTCAATAATACAATTGTCGTGTAAAAAACGCACAACACATCTGTGTGAGTTTAAATACAAATATTGTCTTCTGCATAATATCCACACTCAAATAAGTCCTCATTATAATTATTCAAACACTATTTTACGTAAATAGTGAAGATCTGCTAAAACATCTTTCTAGAACCATCACCCGCACTCAGACTAGTTTCGCTTATGTTCTCGACTCCCGAGAAAAATGGAACAAAAAGGAAAAGGGTGAGCTCAACTAGCCCATTAAAGAATATTATGACTAAGATAATATACAACAAATTATCGTTAGTCTTCAACAGGAAAAAATCTGATAAAATATAATAGATAACAAGTTTTAGATCAACAACTGTAGCGGAAATAGCAATCCATTAGAGGAGTCAAGTAGAGAAAGAATTCTACTATCTTCTAAGATTTAAAAGTCCATCATCAATATTTTATCCCTGTAACAACAATCAATATACATCTTTAATCAATATTCATCTTTGCACCTACTGCCAAAGATATTCATTCAGTATCATCAGTTGGTCATGTTCATCTCAACACTGCTCATCTTCGCAGACCACGTGTCAAAGATATTCATCGATTAATCATTCATCTTTGCACTACAGGCCAAAGATATTCAGTAATATCATCATTTAGGACTGAGGATGATGAAAAATATTTTAAAGAAAATGAATCCAATGAGACAGAAGGACAAATAGTAAGGATTCATCTAACAGTTTATCCAAGATCAATAATACTCCATAATAACCAATTTTGAAGTAAAATTCAAGAATAAAGATCAAAACATGGATACAATCAAAGATAGTAACTATAATAGACATCTTGGACAAAAAGAAGAAAATTTCATTTTTATGAATGAATAGTGCCAGATATCGTGAATAAGGTCGATACGTGAATAGTGTTGTATATCGTGAATAGTAACCCAGAGACACAAAAAGTTCCAAATTTGATAAAAAGTTCATACCAACATTTCTAAGATAATGATATTGAAGAAAATATCATTTTAAGAAGAATATAACACCCTTACCTCAAAATATCAAGACTTACGATCGGAATATCTCCAGTATAAGGTCAAGGAAACTTGCACTGATTAATAGAAACTCACAAAGTATCTAAATACTCACAAAATACACTCAATAATCTAGAGAGAGAAAGAGAGAAAGCTTATGTTTCTGGTGTGATTTTCAATTCTAACTTAGCCCTCTATTTATAGGAAAAATGTTAGTAGACTTGACCTACAACCTGATGGCTTTACTTGCTACTATTCCCACCCACCACATTTGAAATAAAATTCAGCACATTTCTTCACCAACCACAAGTGAGGCCCTCTCAATTCTAGAATTTTCCACCAAAATGCTAAATTTGGATACTTCAACAATTTCTGAACCAGTCACCTCTTAAAATTTATAACAAATCATACGTTCATTTTTAACGGTTCAAAATTTGTGGACATATACTCAACTTATATATGTATAATATATCCAAAAATTACAACGATCCAACGGTCAGATTAAAAATTATAACTCACGCAATATATCTTAAAAACACTAGTTTAATTTTTTAATACCTTTATTCCGACAAATATACTGATAAAACACCTAAACATTAACTCTTTCATTTTTAACCACAATAAATATATCCAACATTTATATCCACATAAAATAAATATTACCTTATCATATGAATCAATAATTAATTATTCACAAATAATATTACAGAATCACATTTATGACAACCATGCCGTTCCCAGGAAAGAGAGGGCTTTTCAATAAGAATTTCTCCATCTTGGCGCGCAATTAGGTGACCAAACCTCTCCTCGATGTAACTTTCTAGACATTGCCAATAATGTTATCTAATAATATTATTCAAATAATATGAATTATTGATCCGATAATGGAAAATCTTGTGCAAATGACAATTATTGAAACAACAATAATATAAAATATCAACGCAAAGAATTATTGAATCAATAAAATAAAATATTAAACAAGAATACTCTTTGTAACAATTATTGAGTAAAGCGCCTTTACGTAAGGATCAATAATTCATCAATACATGCATCCACACGACATCGTATTTTAACCACCGGGTATTCCAACAAAGTGTTAATTCAGAATAACTCTACGTTGTTATTTATAAAAACTCAAAGTTGTCATTTTCTTCATCCGACAATTATTCTATTATGGAGCCCATAAATGATCGCTGCTGTTGCATCTGAATATTCCCAAACAACAAGAATATTCCATGACCAAATGAATATTCCCACAACAATGATTATTATTTTATAACCACTTGCATATTTTACAAAATTTGCACATTTCACCCATAACCAGAGAATTATATCAAATTAATACCTTATTATTCACAATAATAATTAGAGGAAATTCGATTTTATTTATAATAAGTTGGGGTCTTATAACCTCCACTCCTTATAAAATTTCGTCCTCGAAATTGACATACATACCTGGTGTTTCGAAAAGGTGAGGATACCTCGCTTTCATTTCTGATTCCAACTCCCAGGTCAATTCTTCAATAACATGGTTTCTCCACAAAACATTAACTTGTGGTACAACCTTGGTGCGTAGGACATGCTCTTTCCTATCCAAGATCTTAATATAGTACTTCTTCAGACGTTAAATCTTGACTATCTAAATGCGGTTCTAACGCAATAATATGGTTCGGGTCTTTCACATATTTACGAAGCATGGATATGTGAAAAACATTATGAACACGAGACATACTTGGAGGTAATGCGAGTCTATAGGCCACATTTCCTATTCGGTCAAGAATCTCAAATGGACCAACAAATCGTGGATTGAGCTTTCCTCTCTTTCCAAATCTTGTAACTCCCTTCCATGGAGCAACACGTAACAATACATGATCTCCAATATTAAACTCCACATCCTTTCTATGAAGATCAGCATAACTCTTTTGTTGATCTTGTGAGGTTTGAATACGTTGTCGAATCATTTGGATCTTTTCTGTAGTCATGCGTATTTAATTTCGGTCCCAACAACGTTGCTTTCTCCCACCTCGCCCCAAAGATATCTTTGAGAACGACACTTTCGTCCATACAACGCCTCAAATGGAGCCATGCCTATACTTGCTTGATAACTATTGTTGTAGGAGAATTCCACCAATGGCAAGTACTTATCCCAACTTCCTTTAAAATCTAGGACACAAAGTCTTAATAGATCTTCAAGGATTTGAATAGTCCTCTCTGATTTTCCGTCTGTTTGATGATGGTATGCTGAACTAAATCGTAAATCCGTGCCCATAGCTTTCTGCAAGCTAGCCCAAAATCGTGAAGTGAATCTTGGGTCACAATCCGAAACTATGGATACTGGCATGTCATGCAATCTCACAATCTCATTCACGTATATACTAGCAAGACGTTAAAGGGAATAAATCTCACGTATCGGCAAGAAATGGGCAGACTTGGTTAATCTATCAACAATAACCCAAATAGCATCTATGCCTTGAGATACTTTGGGAAGACCTGTAACAAAATCCATAGTAATGTGTTCCCACTTCCATTTCGGAATCTCAAGTGGTTGTAATGGGCCCTTTGGCACTTGATGCTCCGTCTTTACACGTTGACAAGTTAAACACCTCGAGATAAATTCCGCGATCTCTCTCTTCATATTGTTCCACCAAAATGTATGTCGAATATCATGATACATTTTGGTACTCCCAGGATGGATTGCAAATGGTGTGTTGTGTGCCTCCATCATGATTCTATGCTTCAAGTCAGAATCGTTAGGAACACAAAGTCTAGAGTTGAATCTAAGTATTCCTTCTTCATCGATTCTTGCTTACGGAATAGCACCTTTTGCACTTTCTTCTTCATACGATCACTCCATGTCCGTAGCTTCGAAGCAGCTTTAACTTTATCGATTAAATCTTATTCTACTCAGATATTCGCCATCATCATGTGGGTCCCGAGTCTTTAATTCTACCTCCATCCTTTGCAAGTCATACGAATGGGCCTTTGTATTGACAATATCGCACTCGCATCTTCGATATGATCTTCTACTCAACGCACAACTACTATGTTAAACTTTTCAGATGATATTTGTGACGCCCCCAAAATTAGGTATACATCACCCATCTTGGGTCGCCAGATACATGGTACAGAATTCAAATATAACTTACTAATACAATTGTCGTGTATAATATGACAAAACATAAACTGTGAGTTTGAATACAATTATTGTTTACTAGAGATTATACAAACTCAAAAAGAGTCATCATTACAATTATTATCACACTATTTCACAAAATAGTGAGGACTACTAATGCTATCCTCTGGACCATCACTCCGTTCCCCGACTCGTCCCAGTTATATTCTCATTTCCTGAAGAGAACAGTGAAAGAAAGGGTGAGCTCAACTAGCCCAGTAAGAATATTATGACTAAGATAATGCAGAATAAATTATCATTAGTCCCCAACAATGTTAAACTGATAAAATATAATAGACATCAAGTTTAACTGCAGCAGAACAAGCAATCCATTAAAAGAGTCAAGTAGAGAATAAAATCTACTATCTTCTATGATTTAAAATGTTTTTTATCACTTTATCGCTGAGACTCAGCTTAATAAATAATCCACATCATTAAATCATCCTCGCACTACAAAAGCCAAGGATATTCCTTAGTATCACGACCATGAATTATCCATGCACTACGGGCCAACGATAATCGTGTTTTCATCAACGGTCCTGATCATGCCATAAAACAATTCATCTTTGCACCCTTGGCCGAAGAGAATCCATAGCCATAATCATACCAAAAACTGTCCATCAATGCACTACGGGTCAATAAGGACTTTTCCCACATCATTTGTAACATTACGGTCATGATTATAAAGAATAATCCTCGGTCATAATCATACCAACTCCATCTATGCACTATGTGCCATGATGACTTTCAACATAATATAAACATGAGGATGATGACAATGATATAAGAATTCAATAAAACAAGTTCAAGAATTAATTTGTCCAGAACCAATAACGCCCAAATTGTCAACACGATATCGCTTTTTATAGAGTAAAATTCAAGAATGTTCGGAAGAATTTCCACAAAAGATATCTTTGGATGAAGCGCTTAAATATCAAGGATATTCCACTAATTTCATGGAGTATAGAAGTCAAAATTTTAATCAATCTGAGTATAATACCGAATGGAATAACAAAAGATATCACCATGCATGCAGATTTCGCCCGATAGGCGGTTATTTCAACAAAATAATAATAACGGAACCAGTCGGTGAAATTCACCGGCTGAGGATGTTCCAATGTAATAATAAATGCGGAATAATAAATGATGGAACCAGTCCCACAGATAATCGATGACAGGATATTCTAACGAGAATAATAAAAGACGGAATAATAAAAATGGAACCAGTCCCACAGATAAGATGCATGACGAGGATATTCCGGCGTAATAATAAAGCAGAATAATAGAAGAATGTCACCAAGTATAGGGTAGCCTGGCAGTATCTGAGTTATTCCAACAGTAACAATAAAGAAATAGAATAATGTAAGTTCTCTTCTTGAATACAAAAGAATAATATCCCTTACCGTAAAATAATACTTGATATAAGAGTAGTGAAGTAATGTAAAACTTTTCTTCTATCTCTATAGTCTCTCTCTATAATTTCTCTCTCTAGAGTTCAATTGAATTGTAAGAAAATAATGATGGAATGAGCTTCATTTATAGGAAAATGGAATTCATAAGAATTAATCCATGAAGCGGTCAGATTGATTTACTTTAATCGATTTGCCTACATATTTAAAAAAAATCTTTTAAATAAAATATAATATATTCTATTTATATAAAAAGATTTTTACTATGCAAACACTATGCTTGGCACTATGCAAATACTATGCATAATAAAATATAATATATTCTATTTATAGAATAACTTTAATAAAGTATTCGCATTTTATATAAAAGATTTTACTACGCAAAATACTATGCATAATAGAATATAATATATTATATTTATAAAATAACTTTAATAAAGTATTACATTTTTATATAAAAGATGTTTCTATTTTATTACGTGAATAAAACAAAACCTCTAAATCAACAATAATTGAATCAAATAATGTGAGATACTATGCAAAGAACTATTGTAGCAATAATTGAACAAAACCGAGTGACTTCTCACATAAATATCAATAATCAATACCGTGTGCTACTACTACGCAACAACGCCAGACATCGTATTTTTTACTAATGAGTAGTTCAACGAAGATTGTGGACGCCCCAAAATTAGGTATACATCACACATCTTGTGTCGCCAGATACTTGGTACATAATTCAAATACAATTTACTAATACAACTGTCGTGTATAATACGATAAAACATAAAGCGTGAGTTTGAATACAATTATTGTCTACTAGAGACTATACAAACTCAAAAGGAGTCCTCATTATAATTATTATCACACTATTTCACAAAATAGTGAGGACTACTAATGCTATCCTCTACGGACCATCACTCCGCTTCTCCCACTAAGTCCCGCCTATATTCTTATTTTCAAGAGAAAACGGTGAAAGAAAGGGTGAGCTCAACTAGCCCAAGAAGAAATATTATGACTAAGATAATGCAGAATAAATTATCATTAGCCTCCAACAATGTTAAACTGATAAAATACAATATGTGACGCCCCCAAAATAGGTATACATCACCTATTCCGAGTTGTCAATACATGGTATGTAAACAACTACAACTTTATTATTACAAATCAGAAAAGCGTGAGTTTGAATACAAATATTATCTTCTAGACAATATCTATACTCAAATAAATCCTCATCACATTTATTGATACATTATTTTACAAAAATGGTGAGGACTACTAAACAATTCTTTCTAAAACCTTCATTCCATACCCCGACTCGTACTCGCCATATATTCTCGCCTCCACGAGAAGAAAAATGGAACAAAAAGGAAAAGGGTGAGCTCAACTAGCCCAAAGAAGAATATTATGACTAAGATAATATACAACAAATTATCGTTAGTCTTCAACAGGAAAAATCTAATAGAATACAATAGACAACAAATTTTAAATCAATATTCGCAATGAAATAATAATTCATTAGAAGAGTTAAGTAGAGAATGCAAACTACTATCTTCTATGTATGAATTTAAAAGTTCATCGTCTATCTTTTATCCTGTAACATCAATCAATATACATCCGAATCAATTATTCATCTTTGCACTACAGCCAAAGATATTCATCATTGGTCATGTTCATCTAAACACTGTTCATCTTTGCACTACGAGCCAAAGATATTCTTCAGAAATCATTCATCTTTGGTGACTGAGCCAAAGATATTCAATAATATCATCATTTAAGACCGAGGATGATGAAAATATTTTAAAGAAACGAATTGGTGAAACAAAATGACAAGGATTGAGGATTAAGGATTCGTACTTTGTTTTATCCATGTTCAAAAATACCTCAAAAATAATCATAGTGGTGTAAAATTCAAGAATGATCAAAACATGGATACAATCAAAGCTAGTATCCGAGAATAGATATTTTGGACAAAAAGAAGAAATTTTATTTTTTAAATTGAATAGTCAGATATCGTGAATAAGGCCGTATACATGAATAGTAACTCAGACACCAAAAGATAGAAATTTCCCAAAAAACATCTTCACGCCTTCATGAATAAGACTTCGTGAATAAGAACTCATGAATAGTAACCTACATGAAAAAGTTTCAAAATTTGATAAAAAGTTTCAACCAATATTTCAAAGATAATGATATTGAAGAAATAATATCATTTGAGAAGAAAATAACATCCCTTACCTCGAAAGATTAAGTCTTACAAATTTGGAATAGGGTATATAGTCTTGTCAAGGAACTTATCTTAATGCCTAACAATACTCAAAGTATATTCCAAATACTCACAAGAATACGCTCGATAATATAGAGAGAGAAAACTTCAGTTTCTGGTGTGATTTTTAATTCTAACCTAAGCACCATATTTATAGGAAAATGCTTAGAACACCGAAGCGAGAAAATTTAATAAAATATTAATATATATTATAAATTTCCTTAGCCCATCTTTGAAGATCTGATTTCAGCAATTAATATCAATGTTAGCCCACTTAAATGCAAAAAAACGTTTTTCTTTAAAATAATAATTAAAACTTCCAAAAATCAATTATTTTTGAACTTCTAACTTCAATAATTCATAATAAATAGCCCTTTTATCGGAAAATTCGAATCTCGCAAGTTTTTATAGGAAATTCAATTCTCTACAACTTGGCGTAAGAAAGTTTTCCGAATTCCAAACAGAAATTGACCGAAATCCACAAACGGGCGATTTTACAGGCTATAATCAAATTTCAGTCAATAAATGGGGTCCACCGACATGTTTAACATGTTTTAAACATTTATTGCAACAAAAATACTCTTCCTCCTCATATACTCATATATCCCACATTCGTTGTAAAAATATCACCATTATTATATTATTAAAATATAATAATATATTTAAATGAATTATTTTATCAGAAAAAGATAAAATTTCAATTTTCAACAATTGTCACATTAAAAATTTTCTCCATCTATATCCACATAAAATCAATATTTTTCTCATCATATGAATCAATAATTAATTATTCACAAATAATATTATGTAATCACAATATCGACAACCGTGCGGTTCCCAGGAAGCAGGGGCTTTCCAATAAGAATTTCTCCATCTTGGCAAGCAATTAGGTGACCAAACCTCTCCTTAGACAGAACTTTCTAGACATTGCCAATAATGTTATCTAATAATATTATTCAGGATAATATGAATTATTGCTTCGATAATGAAAAATAATCGTGTAATGACAATTATCAAACAACAACAATATAAAATATCAACGCAAAGAATCATTAAATCAACAAAAATCGAATGACGATAATTATCGTAACCATTATTGAGTAAAGGCTTCTTCACGTAAGAATCAATAATTGGTGCAATACCGTGTCTTACCGTGTTTTAAACCACCGAGTATTTTAACAAGATAATCTGAGAATAACTACTACCAAGTTATTTTTAAACAACTTATATTTGTCGTTTTCTTCATCCAATCGCTTTCAGTTATGGGGCCACACATGGTCGCTACTGTCAGCATTTAATATCCCTCGACGAGCACGAATATTCCACGACCAAAGGAATATTCCCCGACAACAATGAATATTTTATAACCACTTGCTTATTTTGAAATATTTGCGTATTTTACCCCTAACTATCCACATTAATCACATCAACCCTTACTATTTCAAAATAATAAATAGAGAAAATTAAATTTCATTAATAATAAGTTGGGGTCTTACACAATAGACATCAAGTTTAACTGCAGCGGAACAAGTAATCCATTAAAAGAGTCAAGTAGAGAATAAAATCTACTATATTTTATGATTTAAAAAGTTTTTCATCACTTTTATCGCTGAGACTCAGCTCAATAAATAATCCACATCATTAAATCATCCCTGCACTACAGGACAAGGATATTCTTTAGTATCATGACCACGAATTATCCATGCACTACGGGCCAAAAATAATCGTGTTTTCATCAACGGTCCTGATCATGCCATAAAATAATTCATCTTTGCTCCTCGTCAAGAGAATCCATAGCCATAATCATACCAAAACTCGCCCATCAATGCACTACGGGCCAATGAGGACTTTTAATTTTCACATCATTTGTAGCATTACTACCATGATTATATCGAATAATCCTCGGTCATAATCATACCAAGTCCATCTATGCACCACGTGCCTGAGATGACTTTCAACATAACATAAACATGAGGATGATGACAATGATATAAGAATTCAATTAAACAAGTTCAAGAATTAATTTGTCCAGGAACCAATAACGTCCAAATTGTCAACATGATACTGCTTTGTAGAGTAAAATTTAAGAATGCTCAGAAGAATATTTCCACGAAAAGATACTGGATGAAGAACAAATATTAATGATATTCCACTAATTTCATGGAGTATAGAAGTCAAAATTTTAATCAACTGAGTATAATACCGAATGGAATAACAAAAAATAGTACCATGCATACGGACTTCGCATAGTACAGTTATTTCAACAGAATAATAATAATCGGAACGGTCGTGAAATTCACAATTTATGAGGATGTTCAAATGTAATAATAAATACGGAATAATAAATGATGGAACCAGTCCCACAGATAAGATGATGTGATATTAAAGCGTGTAATAATAAAAGCGGAATAATAAAAATAGAACCGTGTAGTACAGTATAGCATGCATGACGAGGATATTCCGATAGAATAATAAAGATGTAATAATAGAAGAATATCACCAAGTATAGGTAGTCTGCATGATCAAAAGTTATTCCAATGAACAATAAAGAAATGGAATAATGAAGTTCTCTTCTTGAATACAAAAGAATAATATCCTTACAGTAAAATAATACTTGATATAAGAGTAGTGAAGTAGCGAAAACTTTTCTTCTATCTCTATAGTCTCTCTCTATAGTTTCTCTCTAGAGTTCAATTGAATTCGTAAAAGAAAATAATGAAGGAATGAGCTTCTATTTATAGGAAAATGGAATGCATAAGTAACTAATCCATAAACGGTCAGATTGATTTACTTTAACTGACGGTCCATATTTAAAAGAAAAATCTTTTAAATAAAATATAATATATTCTATTTATATAAAAAGATTTTTACTATGCAAACACTACGCTGGTACTAATCAAACACTATACATAATAAAATATAATATGTTCTATTTATAGAATAACTTTAATAAAGTATTCTATTTTATATAAAAAGATTTTACTATGAAAACACTATGCATAATAGAATATAATATATTCTATTTATGTAATAACTTTAATAAAGTATTCATTTTATATAAAAGATGTTTCTATTTTATTACGTGAATAAAACAAAATTTCTAAATCAACAATAATTGAATCAAATAATGTGAGATACTATGCAAAGAACTATTGTAGCAATAATTGAACAAAAGCGAGTGACTTCTCACATAAATATCAATAATCAATCTTAGTGTGTGCTACTATGCAACAACGATATTATCGTACTTTTACTACTGAAAGTAGTTCAACAAAGTATCAACGCTAAAACTTCCACCGTTATTTTAAATAAAATATTTTTGTCGTTTTCTCAATCCGACAATAATTCCGTTGTGGGGTCCACCAATGATTGTGCCGTCGTACGAATATTTCCTGTTTAAAACGAATATTTCTCGACCAATCGAATATAATATGACAACTTGCATACTTTGCAAAATTTATAAATATTACCCACAACTATAACATTATCTCAAATTCACACCATAATATAAAAAAAATTATTTCGAGAAAATTAATTCTTTATTCATAAAATGGGATTTCATAATCTCCCTCCTTATGGAATTTAGCCCTAAAATTTACGCCGACGCATACCTAGTATATAGAAACGGTGAGGATACCTTGACTTCATTTTTGATTCTAACTCTTCGAGGTATAACCCTTGAGTGTTGGATACGATTCTTCTTATCTAAGATTTTAACACGCGATCTCATACGTTAAATCATCCGCTATCTAAATCGATTCTAAATTAATAATGTGGTTGGGTCATCCACATATTTACGTAACATTGATACGTTAAAACGTTATGAGCACGCGACATACTTGGCGATAAAATTAGTCTATAAGCCATCGTTCTACTCAATCGAGGATTTCAAATGGGCCAATTAAATCGAGGGTTGAGATTTCTCTCTTCAAACAACTCTTGCTTCTAGAATAACGCCCTCTTGAACCTTCTTCTTCACATTCATCAGATTCGGGTATGTAGCTTGAGCGTCTTTAACTTTATCGATTAAAGTCAATTTTACTCGTATATTCGTTATCTTCACGTGGGTCCCTAGAGTCTTTAACTCTATCTTCATCATTTACAAGTTATACGAAATGAGTCTTTGTGTTAACAACATCGTACTTTTAAACGCATACGATCTTCTACTCAACACGTCAGCTACCACGTTCGCTCTTCCACGATGATATTGAATAGTACGATAGTAATCTTCAACAGCTCGAGTCAACGTCTTTGGCGTATATTACGTTCATTTTAGTTAAAGAAATATTTTGAGGGTTTAAGAAATGGGTTTTGTACCGGGGTCAATACAAAATTCGATTTCACGCTCTAGGGTAGGCTAAGAAGTCTTCAGGAATACGTCAAGAAATTTATTAACGTTAGAAATATCATTCAAAACTGTGACCCTCATCCAAGACTTGGATAGTACGTCACATTGATACCTATCAACTTGCCATCTTCATTCACGATGTCGCCTACAGAAAGTCTGGCTTCGGTGCATTCCACACAAGGAAGTCAACAATGAAAGGATCGAGTTCTACTTATAGCTTGATATGACAATGATTGACTTTAGTGGTTTAGTTACTTTGAATTCGCATAACAGGTTGGTTAGGAGTATGAAAGCTAACAACCTTACGAAAAACATGATGAGTAGTTAACCAATCGTTTCAAAAAAAAACACATCAAAGGCAAGTATTTTCAAAGAGATAAGATCGACAGGTAACGTGAAAGTGTCGATTTGAATCAAACAAGATTTATAAACAGTGGAGGTAACGAAGGTTTCTCCCAATAGAGTTTCAATAGATAAATCAAAGTTTAACTTCTAGGAGTTAAGTACAAACATTGAACACAACTAGGTGAAATAAAAGAGTGAGTAGAATCCCAGATCTAACACGGTATAGACTTCGTAAGAGCTTACGATTAACTTTACGTGATAATTTTATTCGTGTTTCTCGTCACGAAAAAAATGCTCTCTCTTAAACTACACGGCTTTTAGCTTGTCCTGGGACATCCTTTGACATCACTATCCCAGCTGAACTTGCCTTCACCATACGACAAAATTGAGCTAGGTGACCTTCTCTTCCGCAATTAAAACACGCTTTGGATTGTTGCGTACAGTTTGGACGGATGTGTCCCTCCTGTCCGCATTTGAAACATACGACCGGTGGTCGTTCTTCTTCCTTTGAGACGGGTGCTGGTGCCGACGTCTTCACGTCATTGTTAAACCTTCTCTTCTTGAAATGTCCATTCTTATTGTTTTGGCCATGATTACCACCGAAGTGGTTACCATTTCTGGCATATTGATTCCCTCCATGCTTATTGTTACCATTTTGATGGATCAAGTTATCACCCAGATTATCATTTTGCTTACCGCTCTCTTTTGGTTGCGTTGACTTGTTACCGCGCTCCAATAACTGAGCCCTATTTACAACATCTGAGTACAAACACAGTTTATGAGAAATAAGATATTGACGTATCTCCGATTTTAAACCTCTTAAAAATATTCGCGTCATTCGCTCCTCATTATTGACCAAATGGGATGCAAACCGGGATAACTCCGCAAATTTAGCCTCGTATTGCGACACGGTCATATTGTTTTGTTCCAATTTGATAAATTCCACTTCTTTCATGTGACGAATGCTTTCGGGAAAGTACTTGTCATTGAACAGCTCTTGGAACTTCTCCCAAGACATCTTGAGTGCGTCAGGTTGGGTACGTTTTACAAATTCCCACCAGTAATCTGCCTCTTCACGCAACATAAAGGTGGCAAAGGGAACCTTGTGCTCCTCGGAGCATCCCAAGACATCAAATATCTTGGTGATCTGCTTTAACCATGTCTCCGCCTTAAGTGGTTCTGGCTTTCCCAAAAACTCCGGTGGTCCCAGCTCCTTGAATTGCTTAGCGGTGACCAACCGTGGGTTGCCATTGTTTCCTCCTGCATTATGAACAGGAGCCGCCTTCGCTTGATGTTGCATGGATTCTAAAAAGCTCTTAAACGTACCGTCGTTCATTAATTGATCAGTGTTATTGTTTAGAGGAGGATTATCGCCATCCTATTGCACAATGTCCTGATTATTGATCTGTGGAGAATCAACAAACTCCTGTGCTCCATTGCTTATCTCAACATTTTCAGATGCCATTTTCAAATATTGCCACAAAACAAGGGTTAATTAACATATCACATATTATCTCTATACTTTGACCGACCAATTAAATATCAAATAAACTTGGGTAGTCATACTAATGAAGGAATTCCCGTCTCTCCCTCCTAGTTCTATTCTCACATCCTAGCAGGATCATATCCTAAGCTTTGATATTAACCGTGACGCCCCCAAAATTAGGTATACATCACCCATCTTGGGTCGCCAGATACATGGTACGTAATTCAAATACAACTTACTAATACAATCGTCGCGTCATAATACGACAAAACATAAAGCGTGAGTTTGAATACAATTATTGTCTACTAGAGACTATACAAACTCAAAAGGAGTCCTCATTATAATTATTATCACACTATTTCACAAAATAGTGAGGACTACTAATGCTATCCTCTAGACCATCACTCAGTTCCCCGACTCATCCCAGCTATATTCTCATTTCCTGAAGAGAACAGTGAAAGAAAGGGTGAACTCAACTAGCCCAGTAAAAAATATTATGACTAAGATAATGTAGAATAAATTATCATTAGCCTCCAACAATGTTAAACTGATTAAATACAATAGACATCAAGTTTAACTGCAGCGGAACAAGCAATCCATTAAATGAGTCAAGTAGAGAATAGAATCTACTATCTTTTATGATTTAAAAAGTTTTTCATCACTTTTATCGCTGAGACTCAGCTCAATAAATAATCCACATCATTAAATCATCCCTGCACTAAAGGCCAAGGATATTCCTTAGTATCACGACCACGAATTATCCATGCACTATGGGCCAAAGATAATCGTGTTTTCATCAATGGTCCTGATCATGCCATAAAATAATTCATCTTTGCTCCCTTGGCCGAAGAGAATCTATAGCCATAATCATACCAAAAACTGTCCATCAATGAACTACAGGCCAATGAGGGCTTTTAATTTTCACATCATTTGTAACATTACTACCATGATTATATTGAATAATCCTCGGTCATAATCATACCAAGTCCATCTATGCACTACATGTGCCACTGAGATGACTTTCAACATAACATAAACATGAGGATGATGACAATGATATAAGAATTCAATTAAACAAGTTCAAGAATTAATTTGTCCAGAACCAATAACGTCCAAATTGTCAACATGATACTGCTTTGTAGAGTAAAATTTAAGAATGCTCAGAAGAATATTTCCACGAAAAGATACTGGATGAAGCGCAAATATCAAGGATATTCCACTAATTTCATGGAGTATAAAAGTCAAAATTTTAATCAACTGAGTATAATACCGAATGGAATAACAAAAGATAGCACCATGCATGCGGTACTTCGCATAGACGGTTATTTCAATAGAATAATAATAACGGAACCAGGTCAGGTGAAATTCACACCGACAGGATGTTCCAATAGAATAATAAATGCGAAATAATAAATGATGGAACCAAAGTTTACAGATAATATGTATACATGATATTAAATGAGAATAATAAAGACGGAATAATAAAAATGGAACCGAGTTCTACAGATAAGATGTACATGTTATTCGATAGAATAATAAAGATGAATAATAGAAGAATATCACCAAGTATAGGGTAGCCAGCGATACAAAAGTTATTCCAATGTAACAATAAAGAAATGGAATAATGTAAGTTCTCTTCTTGAATACAAAAGAATAATATCCCTTACAGTAAAATAATACTTGATATAAGAGTAGTGAATTAGCGAGAAAACTTTTCTTCTATCTCTATAGTCTCTCTCTATAGTTTCTCTCTAGAGTTCAAAGTGAATTCGTAAGAAAATAATGAAGGAATGAGCTTCTATTTATAGGAAAATGGAATGCATAAGAACTAATCCATGAACGGTCAGTATTGATTTACTTTAATCAAGGTCCATATTTAAAGAAAAATCTTTTAAATAAAATATAATATATTCTATTTATATAAATAGATTTTTACTATGCAAACACTATGCTGAGCACTATGCAAACACTATGCATAATAAAATATAATATATTCTATTTATAGAATAACTTTAATAAAGTATTCTATTTTATATAAAAGATTTTACTATGCAAAACACTATGCATAATAGAATATAATATATTCTATTTATAGAATAACTTTAATAAAGTATTCTGTTTTATATAAAAAGATGTTTCTATTTTATTACGTGAATAAAACAAAACTTCTAAATCAACAATAATTGAATCAAATAATGTGAGATACTACGCAATTGAACTAGTGTAGAATAATTGAACAAAATTGAGTGACTTCTCACATAAATATCAATAATCAATACCGTATTACTACGCAACAACGCCAGACATTCATTTACTTTTACTACCGAAAGTAGTTCAATAGTATATCAACCAGTAAAACTTTACCGTTATTTTTAATAAAATATTTTTGTCGTTTTCTCAATCCAAATAATAATTCCGATTTATGGGGTCCACTAATGATTGTGTCATCGCATTTAATATTTCTGCTTAAAACGAATATTCCCACCAATCAAATATAATATGACAACTTGCATACTTTACAAAATTTATAAATATTACCTACAACTATAACATTATCTCAAATTCACACCATAATATAAAAAAAATTATTTCGAGAAAATTAATTCTTTATTCATAAAATTTGGGGTTTCACAAGTATCAAAGGTAAAACTTCCGCCGTTATTTTCAATAAAATATTTTTGTCGTTTTCTCAATCCGACAATAATTCCGTTGTGGGGTCCGATAACGATCAGGCCGCCGCATTTAATATTTCCGCTTAAAAGCGAATATTCCCCGACCAATCGAATATAATATGAAAACTTGCATACTTTGCAAAATTTATAAATATTACCCACAACTATAACATTATCTCAAATTCACACTATAATATAAAAAAAAATTATTTCGAGAAAATTAATTCTTTATTCATAAAATCTGGGGTTTCACAATATTGAATAGTGTGATCGTAATCTTTCAATAGTTCAAGCCAACGTCGTTGCCGCATGTTGAGTTCTTTTTGGGTGAAGAAATATTTGAGGCTTTTATGGTCCGTATAAATCTCCACTTTCTCCCCATACAAGTAGTGTCTCCAAATTTTAACGCGAATACGATCGTTCACTTGGCTCTAGATCATGAGTAGGATAATTCCTCTCATATTCTTTGAGTTGTCGTGAGGCATAGGCTATGACTTTCCCATGTTGCATGAGAATGCATCCTAACCCTTTGCCTGAAGCATCGCTGTATATAACAAATCCATCCGTACCAGATGGTATTGCCAGAACAGGTGCCGAAATGAGTCTCTTCTTGAGTTCTTGAAAACTCTTCTCGCAATCCTTGTTCCAACCGAATTTTATATCTTTACGAGTTAGCTGAGTTAACGGAGTAGCGATTCGAGAAAAGTCTTCCACTAATCTCCGATAATAACCAATTTAAGCCCGTAAAGCTACGCATTTCTGGCCAATCGACTTTGGTTGCTCTAACTTTCAGATAGCTTCAATCTTCGCTTCGGGTCGACAGATACTCCATGTTTTTACACCACGTGTCCAAGGAATGCTACTTCCTCAAGCCGAACTCGCATTTTTCAACTTGGCATACAACTTGTTATCACGAAGCCTTGCAAGATTAGCTTTAAATGGTGCTCACGATCTTCACGGCTTTTGGAATAGATGAGGATGTCATCAATAAAGACAACAACGAATCGATCCAAGTATTCTTTAAACACACGATTCATCATATCCATGAAAGCAAAGTTAGGAGCATTAGTCAATCCAAAAGACATGACTAAGAATTCATAATGCCCGCATCCAAAGTTTCAAGGCGTCTTTTGAATATCCTCGCTTTTAATCTTCAAATTGATGATATCCGAATGAAGATCGATCTTTGAAAAGAATTGTGCTCTCTTATAACCGGTCAAACAGTCATCAATGCAAGGTAGCGGATACTATTCTTGATAGTGACATGGTTCAACTCTTGGTAGTCAATATTAAAGTCGCATACTCCGTCTTTCTTCTTTACGAATAACACAGGAGCACCCCAAGGAGATGTACTAGATCGAATAAAATCGATGTCCAACAACTCCCCGTAGTTGGACCATTAACTCCGAAGTTCAATAGAGCCATTCGATATGGGGTTTTAGAAATGGGCTTTGTACCGCCTTCAAGGTCAATAAAGAATTCAACTTCACGTCCGGGGGTACCGGAAGTTCTTCAGAAATACATCGTGAAATTCACTAACAATAGAAATAGCATTCAAATCGACGTGTTTTTGTTCAAGTCCGTGACATGGGCTAAGAAAGTTTGACATCCGCTTTTCAATAAACGAATAGCTTTATGGCTCGATATGATGCCGATCGATTTTAGTGGTTTGGTTGTTTGAATTCGCATAATAGGTCAAGTTAGAATATGAAAACTAACAACCATTTAAAATAATCAATTTTAGCATGATGCGTGGTTAACCAATCAATCCCCAAAATCACATCAAATGCAAGAATTTTCAACGAAATAAGGCTCAAGTAATGTGATGGTACCGACTTGAATCATGCAAGATTTAAAAAGCAAGAGATGTAACGAAAGTTTCTCCTAACTGAGTCTCAACAGATAAGTCAAAGTCTAATTTCTCCTGAGTCAAGTTTAAACGTTGAGCACAAGCGGAGAGATAAAAGAATAGGTAGAACCCAGATTCAATAAGGTATAAACTTCGCAAGAGTTTATGATTAGCTTACCCGTGATCACCTCGTTTGGGTTCCTCGCGTTTTGGGCAGTCACAACAAATGCCCTTCCAGGAACCACTGACTTTAACTTGTCCGGGACAACCTTTGGAGTCACCATCCCTGTTGAACTTGGTTTCGCAACTAGACAATCTCTAGCTATATGCCCTTCCTTTCCACAGTTATAACA
The DNA here is from genome assembly GCA_020205615.1 of Panax quinquefolius. Classification (NCBI taxonomy): domain Eukaryota; kingdom Viridiplantae; phylum Streptophyta; class Magnoliopsida; order Apiales; family Araliaceae; genus Panax; species Panax quinquefolius. The sequence continues at coordinate 32,125,054 of CM035172.1, read as the reverse complement.
CACCTTGGATTGTTGTGGGCAGTTTGGGCTGATGTATCCCTCTTTCCCGCATTTGTAACATACGACCGGTGGTCGTTCTCCTCCCCTAGAAACAGTTGATGTTGGTGCTGACGTCTTTACACTATCATTGTTGTACCTTCTCCTTTTGAAATCTCTTCCCGACTCGCTCCTTCTATTATCACGGCCACGATTACCACCGAGTGGTTACCGCTTTTGTCCAATGCTTTCCTTCCTCTCGGTTGTCATTGCTCAGATGATGGCCGCCAATTAGATGACCACGGTTGTGTTCCTCGGTTGAACATACTCATTATCTCGCTTCTAATAATTGAGCCTGCATTTACAACATCCGAATATAAAGAAAATTTATGAGAGATAAGATATTGTCGAATCTCTAAGCTTTAGACCTCTCGAAATATCCTCGTCATTCGCTTTTCATTTTTGACCAAACGAGGTACAAACCCGGATAACTCTCGCAAACTTCGCTTTCATCTTTGGGACACCGTCATGTTGTTTTATTTCAGTCTGATAAACTCCACCTCCTTCATATGACGAATACTTTCAGGAAAGTACTTGTCATTGAATAGTTTCTAAAATATTTCCCAAGACATATTGAGTACGATTGGCTGGGTACGCTTCACAGACTCCCACCAGTAGTCTGCCTCACCGCGGAACATAAAGGTGGCGAATGGAACCTTCTATTCCTCCGTGCATCCCAAGACATTGAATATCTTGGTAATTTATTTGACCCACATTTCCGCCATGATCGGATCCCGCTTTCCTTAAATTCTCATGGTCCTAACTCTTTGAACTCGCATGCTATGATGATAAGTCGCGCATCGCTAGCATTTCCACCCGTATTTTGTGCACGAGTCTCCAAATTCGGTTTTGCATGAACCGCAAAAAGCTTCTAAACATCCCATCATTCATCATTTGTTCAGAACGTTATTTACGGAGGATTATTGCCTTCTTATCGCGTTCGCCCTCGGTAGTGATCAAAGGTGTTCTCCACTGGCCCGATTCACTCCATTATTAACGCTTCAAATTGCCATTCTTAAATACTTCCATAAAACAAGGGTTAATAGTCATGCAACATATTAGTTAGGTCATACTAGCGAAGGAATTCCCCGTCTCTCCCCTCCTAGTTCTTGTCTCACATCTCAGCCAGGGATCATATTCCTAAGCTCTGATACCAACTGTGACGCCCCCAAAATAGGTATACAACACCCATTCTGAGTCGCCAAATACATGGTACAGAAAGAAAATTACAACTTTAATAATACAATTGTCGTGCAAAATACGATAACACATACTGTGAGTTTAAATACAAATATTGTCTTCTAGATAATATCCACACTCAAATAAGTCCTCATTACAATTATTCAAACACTATTTTACAGAAATAGTGAGGACTGTTAAAACATCTTTCTAGAACCATCACTCCAGACAATCGACTAGTTCTCGCTTATGTTCTCACCTCCCGAGAAAAATGGAACAAAAAGGAAAAGGGTGAGCTCAACTAGCCCAAAGAAAGAATATTATGACTAAGATAATATACAACAAATTATTGTTAGTCTTCAATAGGGAAAAATCGATAAAATATAATATACAACAAGTTTTAGATCAACAATGCGCAATGAAACAACAATCCATTAGAAGAGTCAGTAGAGAAAGAATTCTACTATCTTCTAAGATTTAAAAGTTCATCATCAATATTTTATCCTGTAATAACAATCAATATACATCTTTAATCAATATTCATCTTTGCACCACGTGCCAAAGATATTCATTTTGTATCATCGAGTTGGGTCATGTTCATCTCAACACTGCTCATCTTTGCACTATGTACAAAGATATTCATCGATTAATCATTCATCTTTGCACCAAAGCCAAAGATATTCAAGAATATCATCATTTAGGACCGAGGATGATGAAAATATTTTAAAGAAAACGAATCCGGTGAGATGGAAGGACAAATAGTAAGGATTCAGTATAACAATTTATCCAAGATCAATAATACTCCATAATAACTAATTTTGAAGCAAAATTCAAGAATAAAGATCAAAACATGGATACAATCAAAGATAGTAACTATAATAGACATCTTGGACAAAAAGAAGAAAATTTCATTTTTCTATGAATAGTGTTGTATACGTGAATAAAGGTCAGACACGTGAATAAGAACTCCCCTACACAAAAATTCCAAATTTGATAAAAAGTTCATACCAACATTTTAAGATAATGATATTGAAGAAAATATCATTTTAAGAAGAATATAACACCCTTACCTCAAAATATCGCATTTCCGATTCGGAATATCCAGATAAGGTCAAGGAAACTTGCAGACCGATGAATAGAAACTCAAAAAGTATCTAAATACTCACAAAATACACTCAATAATCTAGTGAGAGAAAGAGAGAAAGCTTATGTTTCTGGTGTGATTTTCAATTCTAACTTAGCCCTCTATTTATAGGGAAAATGTTAGCAGACTTGACCTGCAACCTGATGGATTTACTTGCTACTATTCCCACCCACCACATTTGAAATAAAATTCAGAACATTTCTTCACCAACCACAAGTGAGGCCCACTCAATTCTAGAATTTTCCACCAAAATGCTAAATTCGGATACTTCAACAATTTCTGAACCAGTCACCTCTTAAAATTCATAACAAATCATACGTTCATTTTTAACGGTTCAAAATTTGTGGACATATACTCAACTTATATATGTATAATATATCCAAAAATTACAACGATCCAACGGTCGGATTAAAAATTATAACTCACGCAATATATCTTAAAAACACTAGTTTAATTTTTTAATACCTTCATTCCGACAAAAATACTGATAAAACACCTCAACATTAACTCTTTCATTTTTAACCACAATAAATATATCCAACATTTATATCCACATAATATAAATATTACCTTATCATATGAATCAATAATTAATTATTCACAAATAATATTATAGAATCACATTTATGATAACCCAGCCGCTCCTGTGAAAGAGGGGCTTTTCAATAAGAATTTCTTATCTTGGCGCCGCAATTAGGTGACCAAACCTCCTCGATGTAACTTTCTAGACATTGCCAATAATGTTATCTAATAATATTATTCCAATAATATGAATTATTGATCCGATAATGGAAAATATCAAAAGTTGATAATTATCAAACAACAATAATATAAAATATCAACGCAAAGAATTATTGAATCAATAAAATAAAATATTGAATAAAGAATTCATTGTAATAATTATTGAGTAGTGCCTTCACGTAAGGATTAATAATTCATCAATACCGTGCATCCACGCCAGACATCGTATTTTAACCACCGGGTATTCCAACAAAGTGTTAATTCAGAATATTCACGCCGTTATTTATAAAAACTCAAACTTGTCATTTTCTTCATCCGACAATTATTTTGTTATGGAGCCCACAAATTATCGCTACTCGTCGCATTTAATATTCTCGACAACAAGAATATTCCATGACCAAATGAATATTCCCCGACAACAATGATTATTTTATAACCACTTGCATATTTTACAAAATTTGCACATTTCTCCCATAACCAGAGAATTATATCAAATTAATACCTTATTATTCACAATAATAATTAGAGGAAATTCGATTTTATTTATAATAATTTGGGGTCTTACAATAAAAGTCATGAAAAACCTTTTAAATCATAGAAGATAGTAGATTTTATTCTCTACTTGACTCTTTTAATGGATTGCTTGTTCCGCTACAGTTAAACTTGATGTTTGTTATATTGATCGTTTAACATCGTTGAAGGCTAATGATAATTTATTCGCATTATCTTAGTCATAATATTTCTTATCGGGCTAGTTGAGCTCACTCTTTCTTTCACCGTTCTCTTGTGAAATGAGAATATACCGGGACGAGTCTGGGAACGGAGTGATGGTCCTAGATGGTGCATTAGTAGTCCTCACTATTCGTGAAATAGTGTGATAATAATTGTAATTTGACTCCTTTTGAGTTTGTATACTCTACAAGTAGACAATATCTCGTATTCAAACTCTGACTCTCTCTTGTTGTATATTAAAGATTGTATTTGATTACTGCATCATGTATTTGGCACTCGTAATAGGTGATGTATACCTAATTTTGGGGCGCCACATATGTTATTCCATTCTTTATTATTTCGTTGAATAACTCAGATACGCGGCTACCCTATACTTGGTGACATTCTTCTATTATTCCGCCTTTATTATTACATTTGGAATATCCCGTCTGCGCGCTTTTACGACCGGACCGATTCTCGTCTTTATTATTTCGTTGAATATCTTGTCTGCAAGCGTTTTTACGCGGACCTAGTTCCATCTTTATTATTATTCGTTGGAATATCCTTCATCAGGTTTTTTACGACCGATTCGATTCGCCCTTATTAGTATTCTCGTTGAATAACTCTGCCATGCGCTAAGTACCGCATTTACGGTGATTTCGTTGTTATTCCATTCTTTATTATTCTATCGAACATCCTGCTTGGCAATGAATTTACCGACCGTTCAGATTATTTAGTATTCTCGTTGGAATAACCGTCTATATGGCACCGCATGCATGGTGATTTCTTTTATTAATCCATTCTTTATTATACTCAACTTGGTTAAAGTTTTGACTTTCTACTCCATGAAATTAGTGGAATATTCTTAATATTTGCGCTTCATCCAAAGATCTTTTCATGGAAATATTCTTTCGAGCATTCTTGAATTTTACTCTACAAAGCAAAGATCATGTCGATAATTTGGACTTTATTAGTTCTGAATAAATTAATTCTTGAACTTGTTTTATTAAATTCTTATATCATTGTCATCATCCTTATGTTTATATTTTTGAAAGTCATCGTGGTTTTTGTAGTGCATAGATGGACTTGGTATGATTATGACTGAGGATTATCTAAGTATAATCATTTAACCGTAATATTACAAATGATGTGGAAAAAGTCCTTTTGGCAAGAGTGCATCGATGGACAATTGTTGGCATGATCATGACCATTAATGAATACACAAATATTCTGGCCCGTAAGGCATGGATAATTGTGGTCGTGATACTTAAAGAATATCCTCGCCATAGCATGGCGAGGGTGATTCGATGATGTGGATTATTTATTTGTCGAGTCTCAGTGATAAAAGTCATGAAAAACCTTTTAAATCATGTAAGATAGTAGATTTTATTCTCTACTGACTCTTCTAATGGATCGCTTGTTCACCGCAATTAAACTTGATGTTTGTTATATTTTATCGGTTTACCACCGTTGAAGGCTAATGATAATTTATTCTCGCATTATTTTAGTCATAATATTTCTTACTAGGCTAATTGAGCTCACCCTTTCTTTCACCGTTCTCTTCGTGAAATGAGTAACGTAATGGATTTAGCCTGGGGGAGCGGAGTGATGGTCGGATGATAGTATTATCTAGTAGTCCTCACTATTCTGTTAAATAGTGTGACAATAAATGTAATGAGGACTCATTCTGAGAGTGGATATTGTCTAGAAGACAGTATTTGTATTTAAACTCACAGCTCTCTTTTTGTATCATTAAGATTGTATTTATGTTCTGTACCATGTATTTGGCGACTCAGAATAGGTGATGTATACCTATTTTGGGGGCGTCACATTAATTGTTCCATCATATCTCTCATATTATTGATTCAATTATTGTTAGAGTATCATCTGCATAATATGTTATATTATTAAATCAACAATTGAGACGACAAAGTTATTCATATTATCATTTGCAATATTGACAATGTCTAGAAGTTCTATCAAGGAGATGTTTGGTCACCTAATTGCGCGTCAATAAGGAGAAATCCTTATCGGAAAGCCTCCTCTTTCATGGGAACGACGTGGTTGTTAAATATTGTGAATTATATTATTAATGATGAATAAGTTCGTGTTGATTAAAGATGAATTTTTTAGTTTCATTGTGTTGGAATTATTTGTGTTAGTTGAAATTGACATTTGTTTCGATAATAATTGATGTCTGGAGGTTATATTGTTCAATCGGGTATTTTGGGGCACTTTTCGTGTCGTGAGTACTATTCACGAAGTTACTATTCATGTGGTACTATTCACCCGTAAGATATATTTCTTTTCATCCAAATCATTTTTAGTACAATATTATTCCATGAAGAGATGTGCTAATTTTTTTCAATAGTTGGTTGAAGATATAATAATAAATCAATATGGACCGCTGGTGGAAAGTTATAATAGTGAATCAATATCGATCGCTAGTTTAAAGTTTTAATAGTAAATCAGTATGGACCGTTGCTTTAAGTTTAATAGTAAACCAATATGGACCGTTCGTTTAAAAGTAAATCAACTGGACCGTTTCATGAATCGCCATTATTCACCTATTCTCCTATAAATAGAAGTTCATTCCTTCATTATTTCTTACTTAATTCATTGAAACTCTGTAGAGAGAAACTATAAAGAGAAAAGAAGAAAAGTATTCTGCTACTTCACTACTCCAATATCCAGTTTCTTCTAAGGTAGGGAATATTATTTGTTGTATTCGTAAGGGGTATTCTTTCTTTCTTATTCATGAAAAGAACTTCTGTTATTCCATTCTTTATTATTCTGTTGGAATAACATGCATACGCGAGATACCCTATACTTGATGAAATTCTTCTATTATTCCATTCTTATTATTCTGTTGGAATAACCCGTTTATGCGAAGTACCGCATATATGGTGAAATTCTTCTAATATTCCGTTCTTTATTATTCTGTCGAAATATTCTATCTCAGACGCTTACGCTTTAACCTCGGTTCCATTATTTATTATTTTGTTTGAATATCCTCGTTCGTGCGCTTACATGGGACTCGGGTTCCATTATTTATTATTATGTCGTAATATCCCGTCTCGTATGCGTTTACGCCGGACCGGTTCTATTATTTATTATTCATTGGGAATAACCGTCTGCGTAAATCTATCGTATGCATGGTGAATCCTTCTATTATTCCATTCTTTATTATTCTGTTGGAATAACCTGTCTATGTGGATTACCACATGCATGGTGAATGATCCTTTGTATTCATTCCTTATTAAATTGTGAAAATGATCTGTATACGTGGATTACCGCATGGCGGGTGAAAATCCATTTGTAGTTTTATATATTCTATTATACCTAGTTGGTTAAAGTTTTGGCTTCTATACTCCATGAAATTAGTGGAATATCCTTGATATTTGCGCTTCATCCAGATCTTTTCATGGAAATATTCTTTCGAGCATTCATGAATTTTTTTATCGCACAAAGCAAAGATCATGTCGATAATTTGGACGTTATTGAGTTTAGGATAAATTAACTTATTAATCTTTAAAATTTATTCTCGAACTTGTTTTATTGAATTGTCATCATCCTCATGCTTATATTATGTTGAAAGTCATCTTTGGCTTACGTGTATAGATGGACTTGGTATGATTATGACGAGGATTATTTAAGATAATCATAACCGTAATGTGACGTAATGATGTGGCAAAAGTTCTCATTGGCTTCTGTAGTTCATTGGTGGACATGTTATTCGTATGATTATGACTGAGGATTATTCTAAGTATAGTCTTGACCATTGATGATTACATGAATATCCTTTGCCGTGGAACAGGGATGATTCGATTTTATTTATTAAGCTGAGTCTCAGCGATAAAGTTGATGAAAAACTTTTTAAATCATAGAAGATAGTAGATTTTATACCTTACTTGACTCTTCTAATGGATTGCTTGATCTGCTGCAGTTAAACTTGTTGTCTATTATATTCTATCAGTTTAACATTATTGAAGGCTAAAGATAATTTATTCTACATTATCTTAGTCATAATATTTCTTACTGGGCTAGTTGAGCTCACCTTTTCTTTCACCGTTCTCTTGTGAAATGAGAACGTGAATGGGACTAATGGGAACAGAGTGATGGTCCTAGATGGTGCATTAGTAGTCCTCACTATTCGTGAAATAGTGTGATAATAAATATAATGAGGACTCCATTGAGTGTGGATTTTGTCTAGATGACAATATTTGTATTAAAACTCACAAATTTATGTTTTGTCGTATTTTACATTTAATCGTTGTATAATTAAGTTGTATTCAGTATTCATTACTCAGATCTGGCGACTCAAGATGGTTGATGTATAATTGCTTTTGCAAAAGCGCCACAGTTAGTATCAAAGCTTAGGATATGATCCCGGTGAGATGTGAGTTAAGAACTAGGAGAGAGAGATTCGGGAATTTCTTCGCTAGTATGACCTACCTAAGTTTATTTGGTATTTAATTGGTCGGTCAGAGTATAGGGATAATATTTGATATGTTAATTAACCCTTATTTTGTGGCAGTATTTGAAAATGGCATCCGAAAATGTTGGGATAAGCAATGAAGCACATGAGACCGTTGAGTCACCAACGATTAATATCCAGGATAATGTGCAACAAGAAGACAATAATCCTCAGGTAAACAATAACACCGATGAAATGATGAACGATGGGATGTTCAGAGGCTTTATGCAATTCATACAACATCAGGCAAGAGAGACTCATGTTCATAATGCAGGTGGAAACAATGGCAACCCACTTGGCTTGGCCACCGCTAAGCGATTCAAGGAGGGACCACCGGAGTTTTTGGGAAAGCCAGAACTACTTAAGGCGGAGACGTGGTTAAAGCAGATCACCAAGATATTTGATGTCTTGGGATGCTCCGAGAAGCAAAAGGTTCCCTTTGTCACCTTTATGTTGCGTGAAGAAACAGATTATTGGTAGGAATCTGTAAAACGTACCCAGCCTGACACACTCAAGATGTCTTGGGAGAAGTTCCAAGAGCTGTTCAGCGACAAGTACTTTCCCGAAAGTATTCGTCACATGAAGGAGGTGGAGTTTATCAAGTTAGAACAAAACAATATGATCATGTCGTAGTATGAGGCTAAGTTTGCCGAGTTATCCCGATTTGCATCCCATTTGGTCGATAATGAGGAGCGAATGACGCGAATGTTTCTAAGAGGTTTGAAACCCGATATACATCAATACCTCATTTCTCACAAACTTTGTTTATATTCAGATGTTGTGAATAGGACTCAGTTATTGGAGCGTGATAATGAGTCAACATAACCAAAAGGCAACGACCAACAACACGATAATAATCGTACCGGTGGCAACGGCCATCGGAACAATGATAACCATCGTGGGGGAAATTTTCACGCCAAGAATGGTAACCACTTCGGTGGTAATCACGGCCAAGATAATAGAAGTGGAAATTTCAAGAAAAGAAGGTTCAATAATGATGGAAAGATAACAGCACCAGCACCTGTTAAGGAATGAGAACGACCGCCGGTAGTATGCTTCAAATGCGGAAGGGAGGGACATATCATTCCAAACTGCGTGATGCAGTCCAAAGCATGTTACAATTGTGGGAGAGAAGGTCATTTAGCTCAATTTTGTCGTATAGTGAAGTCAAGTCTACATTTGGGCAATTGGTACCAAAGCGGATATGGAAAAACAAAGTCGGTGGGTTTCGTGGAAAGCGTTTTTCGTGACGAGGAATCGAACGAAGTTATCACGGGTTAGTTAATTATAAATTCTTGCGAAGTCTATACCTTATTCGATACCGGTTCTACCTATTCTTTTATCTCTCTTGCTTGCGCTCAACGTTTAAATTTGACTCTAGAGAAGTTAGACTTTAACTTATCGGTTGAAACTCCGTTAGGAAAAACCTTCATTACATGTGTTATCCAAGTCTTGGATGAGAGTCACAGTTTTGAATGATATTTCTATTATTAATAAATTTCCTGACGTATTCTTGAAGACTTCTTAGCCTACCCCTAGAGCGTGAAATCGAATTTTGTATTGACCCCAGTACAAAACCCATTTCTAAAACCCTCAAATATTTTCTTCACCCAAAACGAACGTGTAATGTGCCAAAGACGTTGGCTCGAGCTGTTAAAGATTACGATCGTACCATTCAATACCATCGTGGGAAAAATGAACGTGGTAGCTAACGCGTTGAGTAGAAGATCGTATGCGTTTATGAGTGTGATGTTGTTAACACAAAGACCCATTTCGTACGACTTACAAATGATGAAGATAGAGTTAAAGACTCTAAGGACCCACGTGAAGATAACAAATATACGAGTAGAATCGACTGTAATCGATAAAGTTAAAGCCGTGCAAGCTACATACTTAGAGCTGATGAATGTGAAGAAGAAGGTTCAAGAGGGCGTTATTCTAGAAGCAAGAATCGATGAAGAGAGTAAATCTCAACCCTCGATTTAATTGGCCCATTTGAAATACTTGATCGAGTAGGAACTGTGGCTTATAGACTCGTTTTACCGCCAAGTATGTCGTGTGTTCATAAAAATTTTCACGTATCGATGTTACGTAATTATGTGGACGACCCGAACCACATTATAGAATTAAAACTAGACGAGATAGCAGAAGATTTAACGTATGAAGAGATATGTGTTAAAATCTTGGATAAGAAGGATCGTATTCAACACTCAAATGGTTAAAATCTAAAATGAAGTCAAGGTATCCTCACCTTTTCGGCATACCAGGTACGTACATAAATTTCGAGGGCAAAATTCCATAAGGAGGGAAGATTGTGAGACCCCAAATTTTATGAATAAATATTTAATTTTTTCAAAATAATTTTTGAATATTATGGTGTGGATTTGATATAATGTTATAGTTGTGGGTAGTATTTATAAATTTTGCAAAGTAAACAAGTGGTTATATAATATTCGATTGGTGGGGAATATTCATTTTAACAGGAATATTAGACGACGACACAATCATCAGTGGACCCTAATAACGAAAGTATTGTCGTAGTTAGAAAACCACAAAATTATCTTTCTATAAAAAATAACTACGGAGGTGTTACCGTTAAAACCGCTGAACTACCTTAGTAAAAGTACAAGAATACACGTGGTTACATAGTAGAGCACACAGTATTGATTATTGATGCTTACGTGAGAAGTCACTCGCTTATACTCAATTATTGCTACGAGAATTGTTCAGATTATATCTCTCTATATTATTGATTCAATTATTGTTCTGAAAGATCATCTCGCATAATATGTTATATTATTAAATCAATAATTGAGACGACAAAGTTATTCATATTATCATTTACAATATTGACAATGTCTAAAAGTTCTGTCAATGAGAGGTTTGGTCACCTAATTGCGCGCCAATAAGGAGAAATCCTTATCGGAAAGCCCCCTCTTTCCTGGGAACGACCTGGTTGTAAAATATTGTGAATTATATATATTATTAATGCTGAATAAGTTCGTGTTGATTAAAGATGAATTTTATAGTTCCATTGTGTTGGAATTATTTGTGTTAGTGGAAATCGACATTTGTTTCGATAATAATTGATGTCTGGAGGTTATATTGTTCAATCGGGTATTCGGGGCACTTTTCGTATCGGAGTAATATTCACGAGTTACTATTCACGAATTACTATTCATGAGTTACTATTTAAGAGATACTATTCACGAGTTACTATTCACGTGTTACTATTCACGAGTTACTATTTACAGGGTACTATTCACCCGTAAGATATATTTCTTTTCGGTCCAAATTATTTTTGAGTACAATATTATTCCATGAGGAGATGTGTTAATTTTTCAGACTGTTGGTTGAAGATATAATAGTAAATCAATATGGACCGCTGGTGGAAAGTTATAATAGTGAATCAATATGGATCGCTGGTTTAAAGTTTTAATAATAAATCAGTATGGACCGTTGCTTTAAGTTTAATAGTAAACCAATATGGACCGTCAGTTTAAAAGTAAATCAATCTAGACCGTTCATGAATCAGTTACTATTTAGTCCATTCTCCTATAAATAGAAGCTCATTCCTTCATTATTTCTTATGAATTCACTGAAACTCTAGAGAGAGAAACTATAAAGAGAAAGAAAAAAAGTATTATGCTACTTCACTACTCCAATATCCAGTTTCTTCTAAGGTAGAGAATATTATTTGTTGTATTCGTAAGGGGTATTCTTTCTTTCTTATTCATGAAGAGAACTTCTGTTATTCCATTATTTATTATTCTGTTGGAATAACATGTATACACAGGATACCCTATACTTGGTGAAATTCTTCTATTATTCCATTCTTATTATTACATTGAATAACTTTGCTTATCAAGTACCGCATACGTGGTGAAATTCTTCTAATATTCCGTTCTTTATTATTCGTTTAATATCTCATGCAAGCGCTTATGGACACTGGTTTCATTATTTATTATTATGTCGGAATATCCCATGCATGCGTTTATGCCGGACCTGGTTCCATTATTTATTATTTTGTTGGGAATAACGTGCATGTGCGTACTATCGCACGCATGGTGAATCCTTCTGTTATTCCATTCTTTATTATTCTGTTGGAATAACTTGTCTATGTGGATTACCACATGTGTGACGCCCCCAAATTCTCTACATTCACTGTAGTCAATTTGGTGCTCACGTAAATATTCTATAAGATAATAATTCCTATAAATCCAAGATTCACAAAGACTCATAGTAAATATTAGTTCTCGTCGTAATAATCATTAGAATCGAAAGTACCTCACTGATGTACAGTGTTCAATATCTTATCGATATTTCTTCCATATCTATAATTTTATATATATATATATATATATATATATATATATATATATATCGACTTCCACAAAGATTAATGTTAGAGTTCTTGAACCGGTGAAGCGCTTTACCTCGGTGCATCGAGAGCCAATGTCTCACAACACTATCATTCAGATATATATAGTTCGTATAGATACTGTACACTTTTCTAATTTCATTAGAATAATAACTAAATATTGCAAACTAAAATTACATTAAACAAATAATATATCGTTACTATTACATTATAGTTTTCAACAAATATCCATGTCTTAAGCCTTTTATCCACGATACCGGAACTTCTGGATTATACTCTTTCTATTTGCAAATGAAGAAAATATTTGCAGGGATGAGCTACAGAAAGCTCAGCAAGTTTTGAACAATAAATGAATGTTATACATATATCAATTCTAAAATAAATAAACATAAAGTTTAGAATAGTGCCATAAATATATACTGAGGTTTATCTGCCAAACCCCGCACATTACGAATTCATCATCATCCCTATAGACTTAGTAAACCCCAAGTTAATCCGCTCAACAAACAAAACTAGGAGTATGCATATCATCCTCTAAATATTATCCGATCATTGCTATAAATGTTTGGGAGATGTAATTTTAATATCGCCAAGGACAACCATAATTGCCCACCGATAGCTCCTCACTGCCGGTTCTCATAGTGTCGGTATATATATCGGTACCAAACAAAATTGGTTTCTCATAAACTATGTTTTGATATCAAATCAAACGCATTTTTCTATAATAATAACTCATATGACTTGGTTATATTTGAACAATAAATCATAACCTATAAATAACAGAAATCATATAAACTGTATATCACCAGATCATAACTAATAAATATAAAATTCTCATTTACTAAAATAATTTAAATGAAGCTGGCATTTGCAATATGAGATTTGCACAAAGTGCAGAAGAACTTGCATTTGAATTATAAAGTTTCACAAAGTGCGGAAAAACTTCCAATGAATACGAATATTCAATATTAATCGTAGATGTGGAATAATCAACAATAATTTTCCACTAACGTGTTTGAAAAATAATAACTCGAGTTTGAGTTAAGAAAAACTTGTCTGCCCGACGATCAGCTAATTTATAATATTTGAATTTGTGTACATAACCTAAATATGTTCATTGCAGTAATTAGAACCAATAACAGTTGATATCTAATCAATTGACTAGTGTCTGGGTTGTATTCGATGTCTATTCAGTGTTTTATAACTCGATCGGATAAGTATCGAATTATTTTTCGAGTAAACTTTACTTAAGAGTTTATAATAATTTCTATAAGCTTAAATACAATTCTCAATGATTAATATTAGTTTTATTGTTAATCAAAATGATTTTATAATGATTAATATTATTTTTAGGTAATTAATAATCATTCGTAATGATGCTTAAATCATCACTATGATTTTCAAATAATTATTATCCTTTATCAAGATTTTCCAATCATTAATATCATATTAATATGATTTAAATACTACGATATTTCATTATCATTAATATTTAATCAATTTATAATATCTCAAAATATTTTTACTACCTTAATATCATATTTAAATAATTTTAAATATTTAAATCCATTATCAAATAATTGTCATTAATATTAAAATATTAATATTTTCATAATAAAATATTAAAAGTTATGTTTTATAATTTCAAACCCTTAAATTATTTTTATATGATTTTTAAATCATTAATTCAAATTTTCCATAATTTATTTCATATATTCATTAAATAAATTCATTACCATTAATATTAATTTATTAATGAAATTTATCACAAAAAAATTAAAAGTCATCAAAATAACTTAAAATATTTTCTAACACCATAATATATTTTTAAATGATTTTCAAGTATTAAAATCATTTTTAGGTAATTTATTTAATATTATAATTAAATAAATTAAATACCATTAATATTCCAAAAATATTAAATATTTATGAAATATACTCAAAATTATTAAAAACCCATTTTTAGGCTTTAAAATAATTTTTAAGAATTTATTATGTATTTTTCATAATTAAAAACTATTTTCTTCTATTTATTTATTAAAATAATTAATTTCAGAAATTAAAGTGTCACTAAAGGGCCCTATAGCGACAAAACTGTCGCTATAGGTGTTCTTGAGATTTTCCAGAACATTTATGACAGTTTGCAGGGTTGCTCGTTTGACCACAAATTTATCTATGATCCTATTATTTTCTTGGCTGGATCAAGTGTTAGTATTGTAGAATTGACGTAATACTACAATCTCAACCATGGTTCCTAGCTAAACCACATCACAATTAGAAGTTATAAGCCATCAAAGTGGCTGTCAGGCATGTTCTTGAGTTTCTGGGTTGCCCAGAAACTCATACAGTGTTAAGGGTCGTACTCTGGAGCTCTATATCTTGGATTCCTAGGTATTAGATAAGTGTTATAGGGTATCCATCATATACTACATATGTCATACTACAAGAATACAACATCTAATGGGTCAAAATCTTATCAGAAGATCAAATTTAAGCCAGTCAAACCGGCTGTCAGACTCTGTCCCTAACATTTTCTGGGTTGCCCAGAAAACTGGGTTTCCAGTTCGAGGTCCTACTTTTAATCCATCATATCGTGCACTCGTTGGATGTAATGAGTGATCTATTATTTTGGACTTGTACAATACATGACAGGGTTCAAAATGGTTTCACTTATATGGTCCAAACACTTGTCAGAAAGAAGATCAGTGCCTTTGAACATCTTGTCAAACGATGTTCTTGATGTTCTGGGTTTTCCAGAATTTGAAAACGTGATCGGTCAACGGGTTTTGACTAACAATATCTTGTAATATATACATCCTATGATCATGTTTCCACTTCTAGACCACTAAGCGCCTAACATACTACAACAAAAATACATCAAACAACTCAAACAACTAACAGATTCGGATCTAAGAGGCCTGACATTCGGTTGTTAGACACGATTTTAGGGTTCTTGACTGCCTTCTCAAATCTTCATTTTGAAGCTTTTAAATGTTATGGATTGGTGTTTTAGCAACCCAGATCACTTATTAACATGTTATATCACATATATAAACATTAAATCACAACTTTTAATATAGCTTCCAAGATCAAAAATTAGGGCTTATGTTCTTACCTTTTTAGACCAATTCTTGATTTGTACTTTCTGATTCTGACCTTGTGTTGCTATGAACTGCTTGGGGGTTGTAATATGAAGTATTTTAAGTCTAGAATTCATGAGGCTGGAGAGGAGAAGGATAGCTACACTTGGCTTTTTAAAGTAAGGGGTAAATGGATTTTAATCCATCTTAAGTTTGATTCATTGTATCCATGGGTTGCTAGGTGTCATGGGATGGCTGGTGTGGCTTAGTTTTAACACATGTGGCAAATCTTTTAAGTGTTGAGTCAAAGATTTGTCTTTATCACCTAAAATGGAAGAGAAAGGGCATTTTGGTCTTTTCCTATGTACTAAGGATAATTTTGTGATTTCCCATTCAACCTTGAGGTTAGTTTGGTCATTTATGTTATAGATTTAGACACAAGGCAAATCTTATTGATGAGTCACCAAGATTTATGTTTATCTTTTGCTTAAGATATAAGAAAAGGGCATTTTAGTCTTTTCGCACCTACTAAGGGTATTTTAGTAATTTCCCCTATAATTTGATTGGTAAATTAGTCTCTTCACATATATCCCATAATTATTACCCCTTAGGGTTTTATACTTAGCATTTGAACTCTCGAATTAAGGTGTTGATATTCCCAATTAGGGTTTCGGATTCCGAGAACTGAAATTAGGGTTTACTAATTAGGGTTTACTATTCCAGGTTAGGATTTCCTAATCCTCACTTGATTTTCCTAATAAAATTTTATACTAAATCTTATATCAACATATCTAGTATGATATTCAGTATCACAACTTATTATTGATAACCCTAATTAGGGTTTGGATTTATTATCAGGGTTTAGGTTTACCAGATCAAAACTTAGAATTTCCCAATTAATATTAGGGTTTCCTAAATGATTATTAGTGTTTACTAATTTTACACCTTATCGGATCAATACTAACCCTCAACCAAATATCCCAGAATATAATTATAATAATAACTGTATTACTAAACAAAGTCACCACAAGATTTAAATCACATATTCTTTATTACCTTATTTACACAGCTTAGCCAACAAATTGACTAGCCTATTAAATTCATACTTCGCAAGCTCAAATAATTATCAACAATTAAATAATAATAATAACAAAAAAAAATATTCGTAAAAATTATGTAAAATTCCGAGTCCTTACAACATGCATGGTGAATGATCCTTTGTATTCATTCCTTATTAAATTGTGGAAATGATCTGTATACGTGGATTACCGCATGGCGGGTGAAAATCCATTTGCAGTTTTATATACACTATTATACTCAGTTGGTTAAAGTTTTGGCTTCTATACTCCATGAAATTAGTGGAATATCCTCGATATTCAAGGCTTCATCCAAAGATCTTTCATGAAAATATTCTTCCGAGCATTCTTGAATTTTTATCGCACAAAGCAAGATCGTGTTGACAATTTGGACGTTATTGAGTTCGGGATAAATTAACTTATTAATCTTTAAAATTTATTCTTGATCGAACTTGTTTTATTGAATTGTCATCATCCTCATGCTTATATTATGTTGAAAGTCATCTTTGGCTTACGTGCATAGATGAACTTGGTATGATTATGACTAGGGATTATTCGGTATAATAATGACCGTAATGTGACGAATGATGTGGTAAAAGTCATCATTGGCTTGTAGTTCATGGTGGGACGATTATTGGTATGATTATGACTAGGATTATTCTAAGATAGTCATTTGACCATTGATGATTACATGAATATCCCTTTGTCGTGGAGTAGGATGATTCGATTTTATTTATTGTCGAGTCTCAAAGAATAAAGTTGATGAAAAACTTTTAAATCATAGAAGATAGTAGATTTTATACCTTACTTGACTCTTCTAATGGATTGCTTGATCCGCCGCAGCTTAAACTTGTTGTCTATTATATTCTATCGGTTTAACATTATCAAGGCTAATGATAATTTATTCTACATTATCTTAGTCATAATATTTCTTCTTGGGCTAGTTGAGCTCACCCTTTCTTTCACCGTTTTCTTCTGTGAAATGAGAACGAATGGGACTAGTCGGGGAACAGAGTGATCGGTCTAGATGGTGCATTAGTAGTCCTCACTATTCGTGAAATAGTGTGATAATAAATGTAATGAGGACTCCATTGAGTGTGGATATTGTGCAGATGACAATATTTGTATTAAAACTCACAAATTTATGTTTTTTGTCGTATTTTACACGCATCGTTGTATAATTAAGTTGTATTTGTATTCAGTACCTTGTATCTCGCAACTCAAAATGGTTGATGTATACCTGTTTTGGGGGCGTCACAATTAAAATTGTCTTTTTATTAAGGAGAATATGTTTGGTTATTTAATTGATTAAAATTTGATTTAAAATTGATTTATCTTGATAAATAAATTTGATTTAATGAATGAAAAAAATGTTTAAATTTTATTAGTTTTTTTGTGTTTTATTACACTTTTACCCTTTTTAAAATATTAAAATGTTAAAAATGAGTCAAAAAATTAATTTTATTTTCCATGTCATTTTTTTAATTTTTGTTTTTTTACACAATCACTAAAGAATTTCCACATCAATATATATTTTCTTTTAGCTTTATTTTTTTAGTGCCACATAGGAAAAAATTGAATCAATTTAACGTCCATGTAACGGAATGGTCCAATTTCACTATTTTAGTTACTTTAATAGGGTAATTTGAAAAATTAAAAGTTCAGTGGTGTAATTAATCAGTAAAACGTGTCAACTATAATGGTTAAATCATTAGTTTTGCCAAATTTATATCAACTAAGTAGTATTTACTTAGTTAATATTACTTAATTTCTCAATACTAATTAAAATAAATTAAGTAGTATTAATTTACTTAATTTTACACAACTAAATAAAAATAACATAATATAATAATATAAATTTATATTACTTTGTATAATATAAGATAATATAAAATAAAATAATATATCATAACATAACATAACACATAAAATGGAATAAAATGGAATAAATTAATTAACTTAATAACATTCCTTAAATTTATTAATTTAAATCATATAATATAATATAAAATAAATAAAATAAATAAATATTAAAAAATAGAATGACAATGATTTAATTAAAATAAATAAAATAGAGAACATACTCTATCAATAACTCAAATTAGAACATCCTTAAGACCGATTTTTTTCGAATGCATGTTTTGTAACCAAATATCAGCATTTTCTTGACAAATAGTTTATATTCTATCATGAATGTATACTATGAATATGTGATCAACCAGCCTCGTCTTGAATTTGAATCCACAAAGCAGTATCCTTGAAATATATACAATAAATTGGAGAAAGATAAAAGTGTGCACTTACTGAAAGATAACTTGTCACAATTAGATGGAAACTTCATGTTATAATGTAAAACAAATACCTTCATCATCGCCCATGAGTAATGACTGCTGGGAGAAGAGTCAAGGACTTCCTTGTGTGCAGGATTCGACATAGCAGTTGCAGCTAATACTCCAACTGGTTCTTCGGCATAAATAAAAAAGTATGGACCGTAATTCTTGTTAATTTGTGTCCCATACTAGAATTGAATAATTGAATTACTGTAGACATTCATCACTGTTTCATCGTACGTAATAGATGACAACATCCCGAAGGAGGGCCATTAAACTGTTGAACAAAGTTCTAGGTTCAGCAACCCTCTAGATGAACGAGCGACTACTTCTCTTCTAAGAGTGAATCATCGACTGATATGGGTAATCCATGAAATAGACAGCTTCTCACCACTCCAAATTCCTCATATGGATAGTTCTCACAGAAGAGGTATTTTTTCTGAAAAAAGTGAAGCGATTCCTCACACAGCTATAGTGAATTAATTTGTGAAAGACTATGAATTTATTTATATATATTTCATGACAGTATGTAATTTTCCTCTCGAATAAAATTATATTTCTTGCATTTCAAAATATAAGATTAATTTTTAGAAATTACTTTGATATTTAAAAAAAATCAAAATTGATATAATTTTTTTTGAATATTAGACAATATAATTATAAAATATTAACTATGTACTACTATTATTTATAATATTTACTATTTTCATAAATAAAATGAATCATATCAAGTTTGAATTCGTAACTATCTCATAATGATTTTGAATATAAATCCAATACATATATATAGAGGAGTTGAGTGTAATTCTATATATGTGCACACCTAGAGGGGGGTGAATAGGTGTTAAAGCTAAAAGTGATAAACGGTGAAAACTTTTTGAAATATTATGCTACAGGTTTAATTGCATACCACACTTCGCCCTGCTTTATAGTGTCTGTTTCTTCGTTTATTATTATCGCATGCCTGTAGACACTCCCGCTTTTAGTGTCTGGATTAGCGTGATGAACAAAAATGTGCAGAACGTGAATGACAATTAAAGAGATAAACAGAAGTAAAAATCATACCAAGATTTTTACGTGGTTCAGCCCCTATCCTCTAATCTAGTGGCCTAATCCATGTCCAATCCCAACTAGGATTGGAGACTCTTTTTAATAAGATTTAAACCTCAATACAAAAAATAACTCTCTGTTACAAAGACGCTTCAATTCTGATGTTGGACACCAATGCCCCCTTTGCACCTCTGCAACTTGTACACCTCTGCACTTGTTCTCACCTCTGAGACCTTTGAAGCTTCCTTTGAACAGACCCACTAAACTCTAGAAACTCTAGACCACCAAAGCTAACAGTTTTGTTTTTCAGATTACAATGATGGTGATTCCAATGGAATATCAACTTTCTAGCCTAAGGATAATAGAACATTGATTGCTAGAAAGACTATTAGAAAGCTATAAGAATTAAGAAGAATGAATTGCTGCTTTCCAATTGTTGGGTCTTCTCCATAACCGAGCATGATGAAGCTTTATATAACATGAAGGCCAACGGCTATATTTATTAGCAAGAAATCAGATAATTTAAATCCCATAATTAAATCTACAATATTGACCAACGGAACATATATCACAGTTGATATACACCATGATTTTAGCAATTAAAGAGTCCAACAGATTTGGTAAATCAAGGATATAATAAGAGTCCAGATTCTAACAAAGTGATTTAACCAAGTATATATATATATATATATATATATATATATATATATATATATTCCTTGACAGCTATAAAGAATCCCACAATATTAAGAGTCATAAAAATATATATATCCAAATTTTATTAAAGGAGATTGATATGATTTGTTAAAGATTTGTTACTACCTGTTTCCTTAATAAATGGACATTTTAAAACCAAAACAGATTTCTTAGAAAATCAACCTTCCTTAATGAACTTCAATTCAAATCTTCCTTAATAAACTCCAATTCAAATCTTCCTTAATAATATTATAAACTCATGCATATTAATTATAATATTATAAACCATAATCCATGCATATTTAATAATATAATAACAAACCATGAACCATGCACACGTCTAATATCCTTAAATTAGTCATCATTCAAAATATCATAAAATCAAAAACTAACATTCTCCCCCTTTTTGATGATGACAATATATGCACCACTTTAACCAACATGTTCCCCCTAAGTATATGACTCCCCCTAAATGTATGCATATCAAAGAGCAAAATAAAATGACTTTATCATTGCATATTCCAACACAATATAGTATCTCAATATCAATTTAAATCTCCCCAAATATCTCTCCCCTTTTTCATTATAAATAAATCATCAAGTTATATCTCTCCCCCTTTGTCATCGACAAAAAATAATTCATATAATTAGTTATTTCACCACATTTTTCAAATTGAAAGAATTAAGCACAAAGAATGACATTGGAGCAAGGTTATAACAAAATCACATATAGTAAGTAAACAATATAATCATACCTTTGTGATTTGTTACCTATATATTAACATTTTGTTACCAGTAGAAATCTTGATAGCTGTGCTCCTTAGTGTAGATTGGACTTTTGTATTTTCAGAATCAAAAATCTCTTCACTATCACTCCTTTTGGTCATCCTAATCTTGATGTCTTTAAAGCTCAGGTTAGGAGGATAATTTTTAACTATTTTGGTTGCTCTTGGAAGACTACCATTGGTCATTTGTTCATCTGATTCACTTTCTCACTTTCTGGAATATCAGATTTTGCATCAGAATATTCATCTGATCTGCCTTTTAAAACAGACGGGTCGAACTGTCTGGATTTAGGTGTCTGCATGTTTTCCTCGTTAATCTATTTTTTTCTTCGATGCGATGATTTCGCTTAGTCATCCAGAGATTGAGTGTCTGGTTCCACTAATCGATTGCCCTTTTCGTGCAAAAACTTCATTTTCTTCTTTTTGATAGGCCACGGTTAAATTCATCAAATACTACATGCACAACTTCTGCAATCTCTCAGTATCATCCATCTCCTTTTTGATCTTGAGACACCTACAAAACAAACAAATAGTCTCTATCTTTTTGGTACCCAAATCTTCTTGGGTCCTTTTGGGTTAGTAGCATATGAATCACTTTTCTTTACCCAAATTTGTTTTATTCTAATTTTATTACAATTAGAATCAAAATGACCTTTAAAACCACATTTTTTACAAGTAACAAATGGTGAACAATAAAGTGGTTTATGCCTTGATTTACTATTAATCATTCTAATATTATTATTAGTCCTATTTTCCACATTTTAATAGGATTATACCCAATCTCTTGTTTATCAAGATTGGACCTTTGTGCCCCTAACATAACATTTAGGTTCTCTTTTCCTTGCACAAATTTAGCAAGATCATTTTTTAAAGATGTTATTTCTGCATTTATTACATTATCATCATGTTGCATATTCATAATTTTTCCATCATTAAAATCATCTATGCATACATCTCTCATTTTTAATTTTTCTTTTAAAATTTGATTTTCATTTTTAAGATATTCATTTTCTTTTCTTTCTTCAATAAGTGACTCAACTTCATTCATTAGCTCATTTACGCAGTTCTTAAAATAAGCAGTTTTCTTTTTAAGCTTTTGATTTTCATTTTGTAAAGCAAGATAATCAGATGTAGATATTTCAAAATTTGCATGAAAATTCGTTACCTCAAGTTGGTCATCGTCTTCTAGTCCCATGAAACATAATTGGCCAATTTCTTCATATTGTTTCATTTTGGACTTGCTCATTTGAGTTGAGCTACCTTTTTTATTCTTTCTTTCTTTCTTTCTTTGAAGTAGTTTCTCGAGTTTTCTTAAGAGCATTTAATTTCTTCATCAAAATCTTCATCATTGCCTTCTATGTAGCTTTCAGCTTGTAAAGCCAAGGTCTTCTTCTTAGGTGCCTCATCTTCTTCATCGTACAATTTTAGTTGGTTTTCAAACTCTTCAAGTTTTCCAAATAAGGTAAGAGTTTCCATTGTGCTGATTGTGACTGAGTCTTGAAGTGTAGTAACCTTTGGTGCGAATCGCTTTGGCATGACTCTAAGAAGCTTTCGGTTGATTTCCTTTTGATCAATCTTTCGTCCGAGCATGCTTAGAGAATTCATTAGAGTGAGGAATCTTGTTTGGGCATCTCTAATTGATTCATTTTTCTCCAATTTGAATAGTTCAGATTCGCGTGCATTAAGACGCTCGGCTGACCTCTTTCACTTTAGTAGTACCTTCGTGGCTCATGATGATGTGTTCTAAATTTCCTTAAATTAGTAGTACAAGAAGAGACTTTATCTATCTCTCGATCGAACCATGCCACTTTAAAAGTGTATTCATGGCCTTGGAATCATAAGATACCATATACGATTCATTTGAGTCCATTTTCATGAGATTCTTTGGCTTGCCATCATCATGTCGCGGAATGACCGGTCCATTTTCGACTACCCACCATTCCCATGGGTCACTTGGTTCAGATAGATCTTCATTCGAACTTCCAAAATTGAAGTTCTCACTTAGAAGCAACAATGGTGGCCTACTTGGGTGACCTTCTCGACAGTTTAGATGTGCCGTAGGATCTTCCCCACGACCGCAACGATCAATATTAGTAGAGCCAAGCTCGATACCAAATGTAATTCTATATGATGTGCACACCTAGAGGGGGGGTGAATAGGTGTTAAAGCTAAAAGTGATAAGCGGTAAAAACTTTTGAAAATTATTATGTTGAGTTTAATTCAGACATACCACACCGCCTCGCGCTTTAGTGTCTGTTCTTCGTTTATTATTATCGATACCTAGAACTCGCCTCGCTTTTAGTGTCCGGATTAGCGTGATGATGAAAAAAAATATGCGAACGTGAATGACAATTAAAGAGATAAATGTAAGTAAAAATCATACCAAGATTTTTACGTGGTTCAGCCCCTATCCTCTAATCTAGTGGCCTAATCCATGTCCAATCCCAACTAGGATTGGAGACTCTTTTTAATAAGATTTAAACCTCAATACAAAAAATAACTCTCTGTTACAAAGACGCTTCAATTCTGATGTTGGACACCAATGCCCCCTTTGCACCTCTGCAACTTGTACACCTCTCGCACTTGTTCTCACCTCCGAGACCTTTCAAGCTTCTTTTCAATGCACTCCACTAAACTCTAGAAACTCTAGACCACCAAAGCTAACGGTTTTGTTTTTTGATTACAATGATGGTGATTCCAATGGAATATCAACTTTCTAAAGCCTAAGGATAATAGAACATTGATTGCTAGAAAGACTATTGAAAGCTATAAGAATTAAGAAGAATGAATTGTCGCTTCCAATTGTTGGGTCTTCTCCATAACCGAGCATGATGAAGCTTTATATAACATGAAGGCCAACGGCTATATTTATTAAAGCAAGAAATCGATAATTTAAATCCCATAATTAAATCTACAATATCGATTAACGGAACATATATCACAGTTGATATACACCATGATTTTAGCAATTAAAGAGTCCAATGATTTGGTAAATCAAGGATATAATAAGAGTCCGATTCTAACAAAAGTGATTTAACCAAGTTATATATATATATATATATATATATATATATATATATATATTCCTCGATACTATAAAGAATCCCCACAATATTAAGAGTCATAAAAATATATATATCCAAATTTTATTAAAGGAGATTGATATGATTTGTTAAAGATTTGTTACTACCTGTTTCCTTAATAAATGGACATTTTAAAACCAAAACAGATTTCTTAGAAAATCAACCTTCCTTAATGAACTTCAATTCAAATCTTCCTTAATAAACTCCAATTCAAATCTTCCTTAATAATATTATAAACTCATGCATATTAATTATAATATTATAAACCATAATCCATGCATATTTAATAATATAATAACAAACCATGAACCATGCACACGCCTAATATCCTTAAATTAGTCATCATTCAAAATATCATAAAATCAAAACTAACATCGAGAAAACAACATAATTTCTTTTAAAATTTTAAAACTTTATTAAAAACAATAACAAATAAATACATTGAAAAAATATTAACATTTCAACATTAGCCTTAACATCATTGAATAACTGAAGTAAATCTAATATTTAGTAAAAACTATAGTTACTAAAAAGCTTGATCATATTCGAGGGTGTTATTATTATTGACATTACAAAAAAACAAAAACAAAAAAATAGAAGTGGTTAGTATAAAATTTATTTTGGAGTAAGTTGATCAATTAATCAATAGACCAATAGAATACTGTCACGCGGGCGAGATTTTATGTGTGTCAGTATTCTATTGGCCAATTGACTAACTTACCAAAAAAATAACTTCATGCTAACCAGATCCACAAAAAATTATCCTTTTAAATTTAACGGATCCGGTTAGCATAAAGTTATTTTTTTGGTAAGTTTATCAATTGGCCAATAAAATACTGACACACATACAACCTCGCCTGCGTGTCAGTATTCTATTGGTCAATTGACCAACTTATCCTAAAATAAACTTCATACTAACCACTTCCAAATTTAACAAACTCTTGCATAGTTTTTAGTGGAACATGACGAGATGGAGCAAAAGTAAGAATATTTGGAACAAGAATGATAACCTCATAATGAGACAAAAGCTCAGTTTCCATCCTTTACATTCCCTTATCCACTTTTCCAGGTTCTGCTTCTCTTAATTTCATTTTATGTAGTAGTTAAATACAAATCTGATTTTTTTGGAAGCAAATTCTTTTATCCACAAAAATATAAGGCACTTTAGAATAAAATAAAATAATTTAAAGCTAAATAGGAAATAGGCCATAATCCGACATAAAAAATAGAGTTGGTGTTGAGTATAAAATAATTTCATGTCATAAATAGGCCAACACATTCAAAATAAAATTTAAATAAGTCAAACACGTATAAACAACAAATTAACACACTTAACACGATTATACACGTTTATTGAAAGTAAGTATGATAAAACATAATAATGTACCTTAAATATTGAGTTTTAACTTTCTTAGTTACAAGCACATTGTCTTGCATTTTGTTGAATAAATATTATTATCAGTGGCGGAACCAGAACCTTTTTGTAGGGGGGTCAAAATTTTTAAACCAAACGGGCCGAAATTATTAATACCACCACTTCTTCAGAAACTTGGTAATTAATTATTATTATTTTTTTATCAGCAAAAAGTCTTTTTAAGTTATGAAACAAAAGTTTGTGGTAGAACCAAAATACCATATCTACAAACCACATTTTTGAAATATGAATGCGACTCACCGATAACAAAAATTAACTCCAAAATAACAAAGCACACATAATGCAATTGATTATACAAAAGTCATCCATTGGAATTATACTTCACTTAGTTTATACACTAGTTTTCTCGAAACTTCTTGCTCATATCTCTCATCAAAAGACGCCGCTTAATCAAGTATCTATCCATAATCTAGTATAAATAAAAACATCAATTGCTAATCAATAATTTCATCAATTTAAACATTTCATAATAATTTCATCATTCATCAATTCTCTTAGGATTTAAGAAAACAAAAATTAAACAATAATTAAAGATTACTCCAATGTAAACAATTTTGAAAACTAAATTACTAAAAGATTAATATAGAATCCCAAATTACTAAATTCCCAAATAAAAAATAAAAATAAAAAGTTAGTATGTTACTAAATTCCCAAATTACTAAATTACTAAAAATTCCTGGTTTGCATATATATATTAACTGCATCGTAAGGTAATGACTAGACTAGTTCTTATTACAATGTTCTTAATCTTCAATATGAGAAGTAAGATTTTAAAGAAATATAATAGCCTTTAAATTTAAACCCAAAGCGCAGATTTAGTCGGGAGAAGTTCAAGAAGATCGAGTCGGAGAAGAGCTGCAGATCGAGTGGAGAAGAATGAAGAAGAGTTGGAAGACCAAGCTCTCATGAGCTGGCGCGACGCTATTTGGCCGGGTCACGCCTCCGCCCCGCCCCCCCCTCCCCCCCCCCCCTCCTAGTTCCTCTCGATCGCCCTCCTATCGGGGCAAATGCCCCCCGCCCCTTGCGCCGCCCCCTGTTCATATTGATTATTATGATGAAATTACATTATTATTCAATCAATAAGTGAATAATGTTTATTTTTTTAATTTAAAATTGTTAATTTATGTAGTAAACGGGTAGACAAGTTAACACGATTAATAAACATGTAGGTATTAGTATTGAGCATCTACACTCTTAGTATGGACATACTTAGTATAATATTAATAATCTTCTTCCGGGTAAAGCCCAATCCAGCCCATAAAAGCTTCCTATTTCTTCTTGTAGTTAGTTGGTGTTGGCAATTGAAGGACCACAAGATGAGCTTGTGGTTAGAATTTCTTCCAATTTTTCGTGGTCCCATTTCTTTGTACTAATTTTTTTTCCTAAATTTCTTTGTACTATTTAAAAATATACTTCCATTTGTTCTTCATCTTTCTCCCACCCGCTCTCTAAAAAGAGGTTGGTGTTCCTCAACTACTACTATACTATTTACTTTTCTATCAGTGACTTTTCTCTACATATGTATGATGATTTGTTATTCTGGGTTCTTTTATTGTTAATTCTTCTTATAACTGTTAGTATTTTGAGCTTACTTTAGTTAGTTCAAGTTATTATTTTGCTGATGCTTGTCATTCCCCAGTTCTAATTATGAACTATTCATGTTTATTTGTTGATTATGTTGTAAAAATAACTTTAACAATCACATTAAAGATGGGTGTTTACTGTTTAGTCTCTAAAGTGGCTGATTCTGAATTGTGGTCATTCATAGTACATAGTTTTGGCGGTGTTCCATCTGATAGATAAACATGTAAATCTATTGTACTCCAGTTATTTTGATGGACTACTGAAATCATATGGATACTGAATTTTTAGTTAATGGGCTGGAGAAGATGAAGGTTGTGAACAAAACTTGGAAGGAGAAAAAAATACAAACTTTAAGGATATATTTTTGTTTCATGTTTATCCGTCATAGTTTTTGAAGTTTTTTTATTTTTAGTGATGACATGATAAGGGAATTGTGATTATAAACTTGAGGAGATGGTGTAATTTTATACTAAGATCAAAAGAAATGGGACATTTTTTTATTTGACAAATGGGACTTTTTTGTGAAACATACAGAGGGAGTATAAATTTGGAGAAATGATTTAGAAATATGGATAGTATTAGGGTCATATAGTTTGTGAGCTATAGTGTCTGAAAAGTATTAGGGTCTGTTCATAGCAATATCCAAGTTTCAGGAATATGAATGTGAACTGGAGAACTTTATTGACAGAATGGCAGTTGTTATGGTAGACTGTAAGAATGTGCTGGAATTAAAATATTATCTGTATTCTCTGTAATTGTAAAGTTTTTGATGTATTACTTTGATATAATTGGTGGTCAAGGTAAAAACTTGCTTAAATATATTTAGATTTGGAGTGTACTGTCAGTTTGGGACACTCCGTAAAGGAAGAGTTGGACTCTCAAATTGGATGGGTTGAACTTAGATATAATGAGATTTACAACATTTATTTTAAAGAGGATTGTCCTTTGCATTGCTGGATTTTTGTGGTGACTTTCTTATATTGGTGATGATTTAATTGTGAAGAAGTCCTTTATGACAAAATTCAGCCAAAACTCAAAACTCATAAGTTTGCATGGATACAAGATAACTTTGTTGAACTCTGAATGTTTTAAACTATTAAAGGATCATAAGTGTTCCAGTCCATAGAGCATTCTCCATAGGAAACTTCCACATTGTTATAGTTCCAATAATAAAGCAATTATACCTTAAGCAGTATTCATTACTAAGTATTTGACGCCTCCGGTGCATCATTATAATCTTTTTCTGATAAGGTTGCCATAATAATTTATTTTTATTAAAAGCAAAAACTTCACCTCCTAATGTCACGTGCATTGTTCAACTTTCAGCTTCAGCAAGAGAAATGCTAGGTTGATATTTTTGCCTCCTATATTGATTTTAACTAGTGCTTGCTGCGAGCAAGTTCATATCAAAAGTATGGCCAACTCACATGGAATCATCTATTCGTCTGCCAAATCGCCACAGCACCCTGGATTGTATGGTACAAATCCAGGAGTTGAACTGAGGAAACAGATCAATGGGCCTCTCTCAATGTTGAAAATGAATATTTCTAAAAAGGGGCTGAGGCACATATGTGGAAAATTAAGTAGTTCTGTTGCATTGCGGAGATCTTCTTTATTATGCCGGTCTACAGAAACGCATAGTCCGGAAACAAAA
This sequence comes from Panax quinquefolius, assembly GCA_020205615.1. NCBI lineage: Eukaryota > Viridiplantae > Streptophyta > Magnoliopsida > Apiales > Araliaceae > Panax > Panax quinquefolius. The sequence continues at coordinate 32,095,612 of CM035172.1, read as the reverse complement.
GAATGTGTTAGAGACTTCCGTGACTGTTCAGGTATATCAAGGTATGGTTAGTTGATGGTAATGATACTCCTTTAGTTTCGATTTAGCGGACATGTAAGCATCTATCTATAAGCTGATGTCGACTGTGATACACTGTTCAAACGCGTCAACAAGCACTACACTCACTTCATGATTCCAGCAGTTTATCTTTTCTGATCAATCAATACTCTTCTATGGCTTGCACTTTTCATAAGTTTTACTACGATCATTTCTCCTTATCAGTTTGTGAACTTTGAGCTCTAGTGTTCTTTTTTTTACTGGGGGCATTCCCACAAGAATCTTCATTCTCAATTCGCAAAGTATTGTTTTCAAATGAAGCTTCTCTAGTTAAAACTGACCTTCATGGGTTGAATATATTATGGTTTGTTTCTATACCTATTGAAGTTGGTCAAGTAACGATGCTTGCTCGTGTATATTAAAATTACACAAACAGCTTTTTCAGTCTCAGATAGCTTTTATTCTTAACATTTGTTATCTTAGAGAAAATAGTGGTTTCCCTGTTTGTTAGTATTAAGAAATTATATTTAATGTTGGAAGGAACCTTGAACACTTGTCAAAAAAAAGTGACCCTTAAACAGGCTCAAATTTGATTTTAGAAATCCTTCCATTACATTATACCAGATGCACATAAGTTATGCAGGCTTCTAAACTGTAACATGAGTAGAGATGCAACTCAGACTGGCTAGCCCTTTAATGTCACCTGTAGCAACGGTACTTTTAATAGACAGCTAATTAAATTCACTGAGCACTAAACTTTTTTCTCAGGTTCACATCACCATTGATCTACCTACCATATTAAGGTTGTTTGCTACTTATTTTCCAGCTAAAAATAGCTTTTTTTTATACCTTTTCAGTTGTTTATTTTATTGTAGCTTGAATAATATTCATGGTGCACTCATGCTTATTTTACAACTAATGTTGTAGTATTACAATACTAACATTAGCATATTTGACAATCTTAAACTTTGGGGTAATGATATCTTATGTTCTTGTATCAGAGGGGAAGATGAGGATGAGTATCCTGCTATGCAAGAGAGAATTATTCACTCAAATCAGGGTTTAGCTGAAGCTATAAAATTTGTTTACAATGACGCAAAATATGTCAATGAAAGGGCTCAAAATGACATTGTCTTGCTTTCTCGGTAAGATTACTGAGCATGCAGTTGTGATCCTCTTTTTCAGCTACAGACTTTACCAGCTAGGATTTAGGATCATCATTGTCAAAATGGAATGTTTTCAAAAAAGATTAATTTACAAAACTTTCAATAAACTGTGAGTTCTTCAGAATTCTTATTGCAAGTGCTAAATTTATTTCAACAGTGGTTTAATGAGGTTGGATGCTCGTGTACGCCAAGACGTTGGTATCCTTAGTTCAGAGTTTCGAAAGCTTGATGGTAAATATTTTGTACCTTGTGTTTTGAGCTGTTATAGAATGTCTTTCAAACAGAGTGTTATCTCATATCTGCTAAGGCCAACAGATTGTTAAGATTCGATATCTTCTAAACCAAATTGTGAATTTTTTTACTAGAAAGCATTTAAAATTTCACCTTTTCCGTTAATCTTGCATGTTTCCGAACTTATAGACCAATTTATATGATTCAATAGAAAGAAATTTGTTACTTTTACTTTTAGTAATACTATTTCTACTATTTGCTTTCTTTTACAATTTAGTTTCCCTTTCTTTCTTTTTTAAATGACTTATCTAGAGTACAGATCTCTTGCAGTTAAACTAAATAAAGAAATCACTATATTGCCTTGCATAATAATATCAATGCTATGAAGGTTCATCTTATCTTTTGCATTTTTAGCTCGAGCCAGAGAGGATACTGAGAAAATTGACAATGATGTGAAGAGAAGAGCGGAACATCTTCATCACATTGCCATTGTATGTAAATAATTTCATTTAATCAACAATTACTTTTATTTTTGGCAAACCGTAATGCCACAATCCTTTATGATTGATGTTGTTAAATAATATTTTTTTTTCTCAGATTTTGAAAAACAGAGCTCAATCTAGATTGAAAAGGGCTGCTGACAAACACTGGAGTGATGGAGCCTTAGAGGTGAATTTGTTTTTTTGCGACAATCTTTGTCAATAGCCTCACTTAACTTGTGTTATTCTGTGAACTTTTTCTCAAAAATTCATAAACTACTTTTGATAGATCCTTTATTATAAAGTAGTATTATAGTATTCAATAACATCTCTATTCTTAAAAAGAGATTCATGACATCTCTTCTTTGTTTTTCTTCCAAAGTTTATGATATACACAGAATAACTGGTTTTTTCCTAATGATGGAATAGCATCCTTCTTAAAGTATTGATAACAGTATTTAGGATCTCTGAAACGAGGGCCGAGTGATATTGAGATGATTTTTTTTTTGGTAAGTTGTCATCTTCATTTCCACGTCTTATCAGTAAATAGACCATGCAGATATTTCTGTTCCCTTTCTCCTGTTATCTCCATTCATCAGATTTTCTTGGGAGAGATCAAAGTTGGATTACAATAAGAGCAAACCTCAGTTTCACCACAATCCCAGAGGAAGGATTGGTGTCTTGGAAGGGCCACCTTTGTTCTCTAATTTTTCCCTCGTTAAATGTGCCCTCCACTGCAGTTGCATGAGCCATTGTAGCTTAAGATGCATCTACCATATCAGACCTACATATATAAAAGATTACTTTCTCACTAGGATAATATAGGAACTTAACAACCTTTTCTTGCTCATTCTCAGGCTGATTTGAGGCGTGTTGATTTCATTGCCAAGCAGCGTGCAACTGAAGATGCCCTAATGGCTTTGGAGGTATGATTATTATTATGTCATATTGCTACATTTTCATGGCAGAGCAAAATACCTTTTCTCCCAATTTGTAATTGTCTGTTGTCTTCTTGTCATCACCTCACTTTCCATATGTGAACAATTGAATTCTTATTAGGAGTCATATTTTGTTTCTTGTGTCTTCACAGTTTATAAAAAACATCCATGATATGATGGTGAGCAAGATGTACAAGTTGTAAGTTTCTCTACTGATTCAAAATTTTCTTTTAATTAAAAGAATAATTAAATAAATGGAGCTTTCATGGAAGTTACTCGGGTCTAGAAATGCTTGATTTTTTTTCTTACTAATGTTCAGACCTCTTCATAGGAAGAAAGGTTCCTTATCTGCTAATGAGATGGCAGGCTGTATAATACTTGAAAAAAATGGGATAAGTCTTGATTTCTTCCCTGGCGAGGTGTCCGCTGATCGCATAACTGCTATTCAGGTCCTTCCGGAAACCTCCCACGGTTGAGCTGACATTAATTTCACTGATCTTCAAAGAAATGATATCATTTTTAATGATGTTCAGGAAGCTTATTGGAGTATAGCATCCACGCTTTCTGAAGCTGATGGAATCGACTACTCTGATCCAGAAGAGGTTTGAATTAAAGAAAGCGTATTTTTTTGAAATCAGTAGAACCACTGATATAGTTACAGCTGTGAGGCTTGTTCATTTACATATTATATTCTATCTGAGCAGCTGGAGTTGTTGGTTGCAACACTTATCGATCTTGATGCTATGGATGGTAAAAGCAGTGTTTCATTATTGGCAGAATGTTCAAGTTCTCCTGATGTCAATACTAGGTAATTCTTCTTGCAAAGCACTTCATTATAAAACAGCTATTTGTGTTTAAGAGCACTATAAAATATGATATTAACATGGTTTTCAACTGTAGTTATCTGTTTGCTTACTACCAAAAAAAAGTGTAATTGGCATGGTTTAACTTGTACAGATTAATAACTTTTAACTAAATGTGCTTTCAGATAGATTTACTTTTGATGTATCATTTACAATTATATAAGCAATGATGGTCAATCATACCTAGATATCTGGTGGGATTCAGCAACAAGAGTACTATGATATTTACCCTTCTTCTAAAAAGTAAAAACTTAGATGGTGGGATTCAGCTATAGGAGTAATATGATATTACTCTTGTGGTAAAAAGTAAAGACATGCTCAGAATATAATTTCTTTCTGCACTTTAAAACTATCAGAAGAATTTGTATGGTATTTTAATTGGTTTACTTTTAAAATATCGTATAATCTGGTACTTTTGTAGTTTTCCTTGCATAGATCCCTAACAACATAGTTGCCACATTTTGATCCGTTAGAATTCAAATAATTAAATTGTTACTAGGCTAATGACCTATTTCCAGAGAGGGTTAGCATCAAGTCCAAAAATTGTTGGCTGGTTGTCTCTGAAGTTGAAGTGAAAGGTCTTGGAGGTTTCTCATTGATTTCAGTACCCACATCGAATTAAAAATCTCTTGGTATCTATCATGTTTGCAGGAAAGCATTAGCGAATGCATTATCAGCAGCTCCATCCATGTGGACTCTTGGAAATGCAGGCATGGGAGCATTACAGGTACTTCATTTTCTCAAAGACATGGGCTTAATTCCACCCCAACCATTAATAATTGTGATGGCTTGCAGAGACTGGCAGAAGATAGCAACCCAGCAATTGCCGCTGCAGCATCCAGAACAATATTGGAACTGAAAAAACAGTGGGAAATAGAAGAGGGAGATAGCTGGAGATTTATGATGAATCAAAAGACAACGGTAGAGTTAGACAGCCAAGAAGCTGATGACGATACAGCAAAAGACTAAGACGACAAGTTCAGAATGACATACTGTAGATACGTAGATGGAATGAGTAATCTGTAGTATTGATTCTGATGAATGCAAGTATTAACTTAACAATAAACTTGAATGTTGTAACATTTGAATCCATTGAAAAGAAAAAATTAACTTTCTTACTAGATGAATTTCTCAATTCGCATTTGATTTCTTATTAAAAAAATTTATTAATAACTAGGATTATAATCTACCTTGTGATTTCTTTTATGTATTAACCCATGCGACTGCACATGGATTATATTCGAATTTGGAAATAATATTTTTTGAAAAAGCCAAAGAAAAAAAATTCTTGATTTATTGTGAGTGGCACCTTTCCATGTGGGCCGGACGTGTGCTTTATATAAATGAATAATACTAGAGATACAAATTATTCTACAAACGTTTTACAAACTCCTGACATGACATACTCCACCTCAACTTTTTATGTGGGGCAGAAGATATGTTGAATCAATTTGTTGATCAATATGGTGAGGTGGAGTATGTCACATCAACAGTGATAGACCGAGTCTTTTTTTTTTTTTTCTTGTTAGTTTTTTCAGTATAATTGCATAACTAAAACGAGTTATTAAGATTAAGAATGAGTGGTATCATAGTGTAAATTTTATTCCCAAAATCAATTGAAAATCTATAAACAAATGCAACTTATTTATTTTTTAAATTTGATATTTTAAAACACCATACCAAAAATAACGCCATGCGCTTAAATAAATATCTAAATGCACCAAACAATAATATTTCAAATGCTACAAAATGGGAGTGAGTGAATAGTGATCAAACTTACTTATTTTCCGTTCTTCCCGCTCAGTCTTCGACCCTTCAGTTGAACTAATTGAGAAAAAAAACAATTGGGCCCAAAACTGTCCAAGCCCATCTTAGTCTGGCACTGGCAGAGGGTACCTTTTTCGGCAAAATTGAGGAGCATATCTCATCCACACGTAACTCCTCCTCTCTTCAAAAAGCTCCGATCTCTCCCCTCTCCCAAGCCCTAGAAAAAACAGCTCTTCAGGAAGCTCATCTTAAGAGATCTACATCAAAACGTCGTCTCTCTTTACTCCCGTTATCTCCTCAAATTTAATTCTACTCCCTAAATTTCCATCTGATTTCGTACGGAGAAATCACAGATCTGTTTGTTCTCGTAATTTTTGTTGAATAGGTTTTGCGATTTTCTGAAGGTATTTTCTTCTTTGATTTGTCTGAAGATTATTTACGTTGATTTGTATCAAGATTAGAATGTGTTGATTTTTCTAGGCATTTAAAGTGTTTTATGTTTGTTAATATTTTGAATGTGATGCAAACTAGAGCACATAATTTATGCTTATATTCTATTAGTATCTTATTTAGAAACCTAACATTGAGAAAGAAACTTTTTTTAGCGCTTCTATAAACTGTATTTGGAAAACAAATTGGAAAATAACAATTGTGGAAACTGCGAATGAGGTGCTATTAATTTGCATTGAAATTATTCCGGTAGTACTGCTTTTGAGAGGCTAGAAACCCTTGCTTATGGGTGCAGAATGAACAATGTTTTAATTTTCATGATACTGTTTAATGTAGTATTTACACATAATGTTTTTATTTTCATGCTACTGTTTCTTTCATTTGCATGTTAATGTAGTATTTACGCATTGGGTCATGTTAATGTAGTATTTACACATGGAGTCGTTTATAGGTCACCCAGTTATGATTAAACTGCAAGTCTGCAATTAGACATTTTCTTGTTCTGAATTTATACCAAAAATTCTTCATAGCACAATTATTAGGGTAAGGATGTCTTTGGTATGAGTTTGTATTTATAAGATTATCAGCCATGAAAAGTTTTCATTCATCCACGTTGTGATTCTAATTTGATGCATCTGTATTTTCATTATGTTTTTTTCTTTATACTTTGATGTAACCGTTTGCTATGTATTTCTTTTTGCCATTTTGGCAGGTTAACTTTAGGTTACATTATAGGCATTCTCAATGGCTTCTTTGGATATGTCACTTGATGATATGATTAAAAGCAGCCACAAGGCTGAGAGAGGTAGAGGACAAGGCAGGATCCGACGCGGGCGAGGAGGGTCATTTAGTGGTGGAAGAATGACAGAAATACCTCGTAGAGGTGGTAGAAGAATGACAGGAGTGCCTCGTAGAGGTGGTGATTCATTGAGGGTGAATACTACTGTGCCATCTGTTTATACCATTGCCAAGGCAAGCTCAAAACTATGGATGTCTTATGCATTTGTTAGAGTATATGACATGATTTAGAATCTAAACACAAGGATATGCTTTATAAACTCGCACATAAAAGGATCTGTGACATTTGTTCCTGGAGGTGCGCTCAATGGTTAATCTACAAAAGTACTGTTGCACTTCAGTGCATTGGTCCCATGATCTTCACAGTATCCTATTCGTGTGGGTTGCATTCAGGTATATGCATTGGATCTTTTGATATAAGTGGGAATCTTTGGTGGCCTAACTAAGTTAGAGTGCTGATTTCTAGCATATAATGCAAAGGAGCTTTATTAGTTGATATTACAAACTTTATCTCTCAGAGATTTAATATCTGCTAATAGTATGGGACTTGAATCTTCTTTTCCGGTATATAAACCTTTGTAGTTAATTGCAATCACTTTATAATTTGTGATTATTGGTTGTCTAGTTGGGGAGTTATGATGTCCTATTGCTGTTTATGGAATTTCTTCTTGGGAGAGAGATTCAATCAATGTCCTAGTTCCTAGTTCATGGTGTTTTGCAAAGGGGAGCTTCGTTAGTTGATATTACAAACTTTATCTCAGAGCTTTAGTATCTGCTAACAGTAGGGGGGCTTGAATTTTATTTGGCCACATATATTTAGTTGTGACTTTTAAATTTGTGGTTACTGGTTGTTTAGAAGGGGAGTTTATGATGGATCCTATTGCTAATATGGAATTTCTACTGGGAGATATTCAGTCAATGTCCTAGTTCATGTCTTTGCAAAGGGGCTTTCTTCGCTGAACTTGAGAACTGGAGCGTTCACTTGTTGCATAGTACCAGTTTATATGCAGCGGGTAGATCCCTCAACTCCTCAACACCCATCTACAATCTCAATCTGTAATTGTAGCTCAGTTTGCATTGGTGTTAGATTACTTTATGGTTTGAACTTTTCAATATCTTTTGATTCTAATCGTGATTTAATGATTTCTGATATACTCTTGAAGAGCGGTTAGTTATCTTATTATGATAATATGCTGACATATACTTTCCAATCTGGATTATTTTCGATATGCTTGCATCAGTCAATTCGCAGAACGAAAAGTTTGCCGTGGCAGCGTGATTTGTTTGAAGAGAGCCTTAGAGCTGTTGGGTTACCAGGCATTGAAAATGGAGCAAAGTTGTTTGTTTCCAACTTGGATGGCGGAGTGTCCAATGAAGATATAAGGGTACAGTCTGAGCCATGTATTTTATATTAAGCGCTTCCCTGTAATGGATTTCTGATGAAGTTAAATGAACTCTGCTCAGGAACTTTTCTCTGAAATTGGAGAACTAAAGCGATATGCTATTCATTATGACAAAAATGGTCAGCCAAATGTAAGTATCAAGGCTCAGACGTTCATCATGCCTTGGTGGCTTTATTATTTGTAGCTCTAATCATGTTACGTTGCTATAGGGTTCTGCTGAAGTGGCGTTTTCCCGTAGAAGTGAGGCATTTCAAGCCATGAAGAGATATAATAATGTTCAATTGGATGGGAAGCCTATGAAGATTGAAATAGTTTGTGGCAACTTGGATATTCCAGTTTTGGCTCGTGGGAATGTTGTTGGAGTAAATGGAAGGAGGACAGTTGTGATGAAGTATGTAACTGTAACATATATAACTGCTTTCCTGTATCCTGTTTTGTGTCGTCTTTCCTTTTATTATTTGCTTATAAATCCTTCTTTATTTTTGTTTTTTTTTGTGGGGGTGGGGTTGTGCTCTTTCCGAGCCTCACCAATTTTTGATAGGATTTGAAGTTAATGAGGATCCAAGTTATAAAATTTAGGTCCTCTTCTATACAAGGATCAATAGACTTCTTGGTTTGAATGTTCCTTTCAAGTTAGTTGTTGAGTATTGTTCTATTGTCAAGTACTCAGGTTTTCCTTCCAATTTCAGTATTTGAAAATTTTGTAGGAATTTGAGTACTCAACTGAGATTTGATACTGTGCAGGCAGGGAATGGGTCGTGGCAGAGGTTTTGCTGCTGCTAATTTTATTTCTGGGTAAGCTTTTCAGAAGCAAGTAACTATTAATGATGTACTTGGAATTATCTTGAGCATCTCATTAATTAGCTCATTAAGATATTTGATCTCTTTTGGCTTTCTAATTATTCTGGCTAGAATTACTGTCCAAATTGTATTGGTTGTAATTAAATCTTGATACTTCTCAGCCATAAGATTTTTTTTCAAAAAATTTGTCTGCCATCTAATAGAAATGGTTATTTTTGTGATATTTAGTTTCAGTACCGGTTTTGTGATATTGGGTTACGGTATCACTTTGTGATAATTAGATATGACAATATCCTACTAGAATATTTTATTAAAAGCTCCCATGAGCGATAAGGTTAATGTCTCACATGTTTTGCCAAACTATTTCTATAATTTTTGTGTAAAATATGTCACTTGGAACTGTTGAGATTTTTAGTGTTTAATCTTGATTTGAGGGGATTGAGTTTTGGAAGAATTTAATTGGCTTTTTATTGGTCATCTACATAATTTTTAGGAGACTAATGAAGACGATCCAAAAAGGGTTTATGATAATTATATTTCAAGTTTTCTAGAGGAGATTATTTCAAGTTTTTAGCTCAATCTAATCCAGTGGAAGTCTACGAGGTTCTTTGTTTAACGCCTACAAATACTTAGCAGGTTTATCCTGCAGGTAAATAAAGGAAGAAAAAGATTAGAATTTGGTCCAAGTTGGTAAGTTGACTGATATATGGTGCCTTCTATATTTCCTTGTACCTTTTCTGTACATTGTTTGTATATGGGTATGCCCCTTTTGGTGCTTTAGAAATAGTTCATTTACTTATCAAAAAAGAAAATTGTGGCCCAAGTATGCACACATGTTTTTTTTTTTGACAATATGTGACACTAATTTTAGTTCTCTGCTTATAATTTACATGATCTACTTTATTTTGTTGTAGTCAGAGGAGCCATGAAGGTATGACGAATGGCCGTGGGAGCATGACAAATGGTCGTGGTCGTGGCAGTAGTAGCAGTGGCCGGGGCGGTGGACGTGGTCGAGGAGGTGGCCGAGGGGGTAAGAGAAATGTTGACAAATCAGCCGTTGAACTTGACAAGGAATTGGAGAACTATCATGCAGAAGCAATGCAAACTTGATGAAACCTTCAAGCTTTGAAAACAGAGATCTAGAAGTAGCAATATTAGCTGTACAAAAGTTCAACTGACTGCTGCATTGCTCTGCTAATTTGTTCTTTTTGGCCGTCTTGAATGGATGATTGCTTTTATTGCATTTAAATATTTAATATTTAATCTCGTGCGTCAATGAAGAATTTAGGTGATCTTGATTCTTGTGGGTGCTTGGAATGCAGTTTATTTCCTCTTGTTTCCCTGTGTTAACCTAATTACATGTCATATTTTTTCATTTTGAAAATTATAGTGTGGCAACCAAACTTAGAAATGGGTCATCGAAAGCTTGGCAACCTTTGGGAAATTAAACATGCTACAAGAGATTAACAAGCTTGCATGAACGAAGTTCTCTTGTTCACCTAAGCCTCCCTCCTCCCTCCCTCCCTCCCCGATAAAACTCTTTTGGGCCTCCCAAGCCGTTGCTGCGAAGATGGTTTACTGTTCCCTCGTATCCTTCTCATATTATCGACCCTCAACTCTAGGCTATGTATGTTGTAGTGCATGAAGGAATCGGGTGATCATGCCCTCATCTCTAGGTTATGTATGTTGTAGTGCATGGAGGAGTAGGGTAGGGCCGGAAGAAAGCAATTCGAAAGTTAGTTTTGATATCCTCATACCAAATATGGTAGGCAAGAGAGTTTTATTCGATGCTGAACCGGGGTGGGATCTTTTGAGAAAGTGAAAGAAAGCTGGGATCAGGAGGGATAGTTTTTAAAGTACCAGCTCTTTTGGACAACTTTTTATCTATTCTGGCCAATAGATATAATAGTAATATAATGTTCGAATCAAATCATATTGATCTTTCCAAAACTTGTGCCTAACCCTACAGGCTACAATGTTAACTGGCACGTTTCCATTTTGATAGAATAGATTTCAAACTGAAACAAGCTTGAAGTTTCTTTTGAAGAGATATCAAACAAAGGAATGAAGAAGGATTTGCCATCAAATTGATACGATTGAATTTTGAAGATGCATATTCTTGGTTTGCTGTTGAAGAGGATTCTAGGAGATCAAGAACAGAGAGAGAGGTGCAAGTAAGTGAAATCGTTTTCTAGATTATCATCAAATAATTTAAATTATCCAGAAGCTAAATCCAAATGAGTTGGGTATGCAATAAAATTTTATTTTCTGTAAAAATAATACTGCCTTGGAGAAACTGAAATAATACATAGATGCAAATTCCAATAGAATTTGATACTAAACGGCTTCTTTGCCTTCCAACCCCAAATTTTAATTGTACATAGTGCTGGCAGGACTTTCTTGGCATTTACAAGATAATAAGTGTGAGGGGAAAAAAGACAAGTATGATACAACAAGAAGAATACTGTAAGGCAGTAAATTTTGGTGCATACGGAAAAAGAATATAAATAAATTACGGAGCTGATGATGTTGTCAGTATTCTACAATTCGCTGAAGGGCTCTCAGTTGTGAGTAGCTACATCTCTCTTCAGTTGCAGTTTTCCCAATTCATTTTTGTCAAAAAGCATCCTAACCACTTCATCCCAATTCGTTCTTCCCCAAGCAGGTTTTGATTTATTGATCTCATCTAGATATCCTTCCATTTCATTATTCCCTGATGAGGATCCCTCTTCCTTACTTTTAAGTGGTTCCTCTACAGGGCTTCTCACGGCATGAGGTATGTTCAAACTAACAGCTCTTTCCACTTACTTCTAAAGCCTTTTCTGCTTCTCGTTCAATCCAGATAATTCCATGATCTGATGTAGCATTGCATGATAAGACAATATGTTCAAATCTTCCTTCAACTGGGATGGCTGTTCTAACCTCTGGAGGATACCTCCCAACTCTGTGTTCCAAGAAGTGAGGAGTTCAGTGTCAAGGCGAGCCAACAGTATTACTAGCATCACATGAATGTTCTTCAAGAGAAGTAAACCACAAAGAAATTGAATCCAATTGCCAGAAAGCTATTACTTGAACCAGTGAATCCTGTAGTTAGCAGATCTAATTGTTTGTAATTTACTTAAGACATAGTCTCAAGTTCTGGGCATACAAAAAATTAAATCATCCATGTCACGGTTATCTAAAGTCACTTTGTGTCTGCAAGAGAATATTTGAAGTAACATGATTTCTTATATTTAAAAAAAATAGTATCTAAACGTCCCTCCATCGTGCATATTGTTGCAATTGAGTGTCCTTTTTTTCACGAAAGGAAGCGAACTACTTTTAGATGGGGGCCAACCTCAAGTACAAGAACATATGTTAATATGTTTGTGGGAAGGAGGGGAGTGTGAAACTTAATGGATTTAAATCTGTACTAGCTGATTCGAAGCACGAATACATGCCAGAAAAGGATAATTGGAATTGGAATGAAAATTCGGCACTTGTTAAAATGGAATCTAACCTGCAAAATTTTCTCTCTACAATATGATACATTCGTCCTGGAGCATATAGTCTTCTAAAATCATTGAGCTTCCTTCGTTCTGGTATGAAAGTATCCCTCAAGCAAACCAGAAAGAGAAGGCAAGGCAAACTGTCCAAAATATAAATGCCTAGTTTGAGAAATAATAATAATAATAACAACTCACTCCTCTACAAGAGAAAGACAACTAACCAGAAGATTGATTGAAATATATCTTCCAATGGGGTGGGTGTTCGCGGTAAGAAATCATCCTGGGAAAAAGATCAAGGTGGAATTGTTAATATACTACGTTGGCCTCATTTCCCACTGAATTCACAATTCAAAAAATAAAATAAAATAAAATAAAAGATAAGAAAATGAAATGGATAGAACCACACAGCTCAAGACCAGTAGACGTAAAAACAAAGACAAAATCACAAAGGATAAGAGAAACTATTTCTTGAACTCAAAAACATTTCAGCTACAAAATGGCAACACTTATTTATTGCATGCACATAGCAAAAGATTCATAGTATAATTGGTAACGAAAACACCAATCTGCCATTCACCACATAGTTTTTAAGGTTGTTCACAAGGTGGTTATAGTTTGAGGTGGTGGGTGACAATTAACAAATTGTTAGATTCTAAATAAGAAGACTTTAATCTACATTTAGACTAAACTAGTTGATAGCCCGTGCAATGCACGGGCTAGTTTGATTAATAGATTTTATAATTGAATAAAATTACAATTAGAAAGATATTTTTTTATAATAATTTCTTTTCATATAGCCTCTCCAACGCATTTTTGCACAACATATACATTCAAGAGTATACAAATCTCGATTTCTACTTGGCCACCGTAATTATTGTATTGTACTATTTTTTTGGGATTTGACAATTCTAACCCATGGGAATCACGGATCGTCCATTTGTTGACGACAAATTGAAAGCGATTATTGAGAGAGATGACAAAGATAAATTTATTGCAGCAATCAATCGAAATCTTTACTCTGATAGAAATTGTAAAGAAATTCTATGTAAAGTCCTCTATTGGTCGTCAGTTAAGTGTGCTGAGGCCTTGATCACAGGACAAACGCTCCTTTCCGTCGACCTCAAAAAAAAAAAAAAAAAAAAAAAAAAAAAAAAAAAAAAAAAAAAAAAAAAAAAAAAAAAAAAAAAAAAAAAAAAAAAAAAAAAAAAAAAAAAAAAAAAAAAAAAAAAAAAAAAAAAAAAAAAAAAAAAAAAAAAAAAAAAAAAAAAAAAAAAAAAAAAAAAAAAAAAAAAAAAAAAAAAAAAAAAAAAAAAAAAAAAAAAAAAAAAAAAAAAAAAAAAAAAAAAAAAAAAAAAAAAAAAAAAAAAAAAAAAAAAAAAAAAAAAAAAAAAAAAAAAAAAAAAAAAAAAAAAAAAAAAAAAAAAAAAAAAAAAAAAAAAAAAAAAAAAAAAAAAAAAAAAAAAAAAAAAAAAAAAAAAAAAAAAAAAAAAAAAAAAAAAAAAAAAAAAAAAAAAAAAAAAAAAAAAAAAAAAAAAAAAAAAAAAAAAAAAAAAAAAAAAAAAAAAAAAAAAAAAAAAAAAAAAAAAAAAAAAAAAAAAAAAAAAAAAAAAAAAAAAAAAAAATATATTCCTTGTTGTTCTGAAAATGGATTGTATCCCCTCCATTTTGTTGCTGTGTCATCATGCTTGCCCTCTATGATTGAGTTAATCATCTTTTATGGAGGACGAACAGATATTCGGCTGACGTATGTTTTACTTAAATATGACAACTTGCTTCCACTTCAAATTGCATTGCTGCAAATGGTGCGCGTGCAACCGATATTGCTTTTCATTTGATATTTCATATATACAACCACAATGCTAACTTTCATACTACATATGTTGTTTTTTCTAGAACAAAATTAACAGATTTCCCTTGCCTAAATGAACAATCTAAGGATAATGGCAAGTTGTAAACCTTGATACAAAACCAAAACAACCCTGCATAATGATCCTCAGAATAAAGTCTTATTAAATACCTTCCCAAGCTCATAGTCTTCCCACTGCCTCATCTCTTAAAATTTTTGGGAACAAATTAATCTTTTGATCCTCAGAAACACCTAGCCAAATCAAAGAACTTCTCAGTGTTGCATCTCACGATAATGCAAGTCTGTGGATAAAATAAATTAGCACTTGAATGATATAGTGTAATTTGTTACATCATCAATACAAAACAGTGTGAACAATATTACAGAGCCATTACTAAAAATAATCATGTCATCGCATTCGTGTCACCTTGAGTTGATCACTATGCCTTTTGGGGGGATTAAAGATTATAGCATGATTTCATCACAAAAAATGAAGCAAAACAAAAGGAGGAAAAAAGAAGGAATAAACAATTTTACAATTTTATTGCAAAAAAAAAATTTCTATGGCTAATTTGCATAATAAGTACCACTATTCCTAGAATTGTCATTCTCATTAACGGGAATTAAATATACAATAAAATTAAAACTTTAACAAAACCTAACAGAAGCTTAAATAAAATTAAAACAAAAAAACCTATTTGGAATGCATATAATATATCAGCATGGGAAACAACAATAAACAGTATCATTTCATATGTCCTAAACTATTAATACTAACAAAAATATTAAATAAAAGCAATGGCATGAGCGAGTAAGAAACAACACAGCAGATGAACAAAAGTAACATGAAATCTACTACCTAAAATTCAATAGTTCATGGGAGATATGCTATGGGGATTGGAGTTGGGGGCATTTGCAATCTAACCTTAGCAAGCTTCTTCTCTTTATGTGCTTGTCTCTCCCTCTCATCGAATTCTTGATTTTTATAAAAATGCCACCGCGTATTTACAAAAATGCCACCGCGTCTTATCAAAACTACGTCGTTTTGATAAAATTCTATTATTTAAGGCATTCTGCTATTTAAGAATTCTACTCTTGATCCTTTCTGTATATATATATATATATATATATATATATATATATATATATATACGCACAAAAATAGCATCAAATCGCTTAAAATCCAAAATTTCTCACCTGCAACACCACAGAGTATATAACATCAGCATACTTGACCGCCAAATTCAGTGACATACACCGGGCTGGCGCAATTGCTTAACACCTCACTTTACTCCTGGGAACTCCTCCGAGGCGGTCCCCATGATTGACCACGATCACCGTCAACAACGCCGCCACACCAGACCCTAACGAGTGACCCACAAACACCATATTATAATCCGATCCGTTTTCTGTTGGAGTAATAGCAGTAGCAAGAGCAGTATTAACAAGACTAATAGGCGAACAAAATTGGAACAAAATTAATTGTTATATGAACGAGAATACAGAAGAATTCTTATCAAAAAAGTGATTACTTAGGGTTTTCGATCGAAAGTCAGGAACCAGAAGCTTGCTTTCGCCAATTTCTTTAGTCGTCTTGCCATTATGCGTGAAATTTCAACCCTTTACACAACCAAGTTACCAAGCCCATAGCAACAAGTGCTAATATGTACCATGAGAGTTCCAAAAATAGCCAATGTGGGACTTTGACAAAACTATGAATTTTGGAGCATCACACCAACAATCCCCCACATGGTCCAAAATTATCAAAGAGATAGAAAAAATAATTAAAAGGAAGTAAGAAGAGCAATGGTTTTTAGATACATAAAGTCGATACCTTGTGGGTTTGAATCGACAATTAGTGGAACAAGCTCATGATTGTAGATTATAGGTGAACGAAATTCTTGAACTCATTATCTATGATACAACCAATTGAACTTGCACACATATCTAAAAACCTGAATCCACACAAGTCCGCGGTTGGGCGCGTTCTAGGCCATGCGTCATATCTTAGATTTTCATAAAGGCTCTAGAGAGTTTGCCAAGGACTCTCATAGGAAGCGGCCTACACTTCCACCTTTATATAGGTGAACCCATCAAGTGTATACTGACATACACCACCCTTTAGGGGCTATGAGTTTCATTAAGAATCTAAATGATTCATCCTTTCACAATTTGTTAGTAAGCACCACATGCACACAAGAAGGGATATAAATAATTGTAGTGCTATAATTAAATAATTACATGACTTGTTATTACCCATTGAACCCAATTCATGGGATCTCCAATCACATGGGTTGGGTTTCTATCACATATTATTTACTCAAAATAATGGCAATAATCCCATCCCTCTGGATGCTTCTTGGACTACCTTTTTATTCAATCCCTTAGTAAGCGGATCCGCTAGGTTCTTTTCAGACCTTACAAATTCCATGGAAATAACCCCATTACTGATCAGTCCTCGTATAATGTTATGCTTCAAGCGAATGTGTCTCTGTTTTCCATTATAAACATGGTTCATTTCCTTGCTAATAGCTGCTTGAGAATCACAATGCAGAGAAATAGAAGGAATTGGCTTATACCACAATTGTATATCAGCCAACAAATTCCTTATCCACTCTGCTTCTGTACCTGCCAATTCTAAAGCAATAAATTCAGATTCCATAGTAGATCTAGCGAGACAAGTTTGTTTAGCAGATTTCAAGAAAGCAAATTTCATCCACCTAAAGTAAAACACATAACCACTAGTGGAGTTTGTTTCATCATTATCAGACACCCAATTAGCATCACAATATCCTTCTAAAACACTAGGATGACCCGGTAAAATGTATACCTACATTAAGCATTTCCTTTTAAATACCTCATTAGTCGTGACAA
Source organism: Panax quinquefolius (assembly GCA_020205615.1). NCBI lineage: Eukaryota > Viridiplantae > Streptophyta > Magnoliopsida > Apiales > Araliaceae > Panax > Panax quinquefolius. The sequence goes on along the minus strand of CM035172.1, from coordinate 32,078,472 downwards.
TGCATTCCAATGTTTTTGTGAAGGATTATGTGTATATCTGCTAAGTCTATTAATGGCATATGCAATATCAGGTCTAGTATAGTTCATTAAATACATTACACTGCCAATGATTCTAGCATATTCAACTTGTGCAATACCATTCCCTTTATTTTTCTTTAAATGCACACTAGAGTCATAAGGGGTTCCTAATGGCTCTTCATTAAAGAAATCAAATTTCTTAAGAATATTTTCCACATAATGAGACTGTGATAAAACTAAACCATTTGCATGTTTATTTATTTTCATGCCAAGAATCAAATCTCCTTCTCCTAAATCTTTCATATCAAATTTAGAAGATAAAAAATCTTTAGTTGTTTTCACAACTTTCTCATCAGTACCAAATATTAGCAAGTCATCCGCATATAAACAAATAATCACACCACAATTTCCATTGAATCTACTATAGACACAACTATCAGATTCATTTGTCACAAAATTATTAGACAAGAGAGTTCTATTAAATTTGTCATTCCATTGTTTTGGCGCTTGTTTCAAACCATATAAAGATTTTACAAGTCTCACACACTTTATGTTCTTCTTTGGAACAACAAAACCTTCAGGTTGACACATATATATTTCTTCATTTAACTCTCCATTCAAAAAGGCAGTTTTAACGTCCATTTGGTGGATTATCAATTTATGAATAGAAGCCAAAGCAATTAAAATTCTTATAGTTGTTAATTTAGTCACTGGTGAGTAAGTATCAAAATAATCAAAACCTTCCTTTTGAGTAAACCCTTTTGCTGCAAGTCTTGCCTTAAATTTATCAATAGACCCATCAGCTTTTAGCTTCTTTTTAAACACCCATTTACATCCAATAGGTTTACATCCTCTAGGCAAATTAACTAGTTCTCATGTATGGTTAGACATAATAGATTCTAGTTCACTATTAATAGCATCCTTTCAAAAATTTGCATCAATAGATTTCATTGCTTCTTCATAAGTTTTAGGGTCATCTTCAGTTATAAAAGCAGTTATAAAATCTGGACCAAAAGTTTTCTCAAAACGTTGTCTTTTACTTCAAGTAGATTCAGGTACAGGTTCTTTATCTTTCCTTTTAAGAGGTTCACTAGAAGAAGGATTGCTCTCATCTCTAATTTTCATTGGATATATATTTTCAAAAAATTATGCATCCTTTGTTTCAAAAATTGAATTATTTTGATAATTATTAGTTGCATCTTTAATTACTAAAAATCTATAAGCAGCACTATTAGAAGCATACCCAATAAAAATGCAATCCATTGTTTTAGGTCCAATTTTATTCCTTTTAAATTCCGGTATAGCTACTTTAGCTAGACACCCCCACACTTTAAGATACCTCAAATTAGATGCATATTTTTCCATAAATGATATGGTGTAGAGTCTAACTTTTTATGTGGAACTCTATTTAAAATATGAGTTTGAAAAAACAAGCTTCTCCCCACACGTGTTAGAAGGTAATCCCGAACTAATTAGCATAGCATTCATCATATCTTTAAGTGTTCTATTTTTCCTTTTCTGCTGACTCCATTGGACATGTGGAGAATAAGGAGGAGAAGTTTCATGTATTATTCCATTTAGTTCACAAAATTTTTAAGACTTAGAATCATATTCACCTCCACGATCGGATCTAAGTCTTTTAATTTTCCTTTCTAACTGATTTTCAACTTCCGCTTTATATTTAATAAACATTTCTTCCGCTTCATCTTTTGAGGAAAGTAGATAAATTCGAGTATATCTAGACATATCATCTACAAAAGAAATATAATATTTTTTACCACCTCTACTCATAGTATTTTTAAAATCAGCTAGGTCACTGTGAATTAACTCAAGTAGCTCAGTTTGTCTTTCAACACTTTTAAAAGGTTTCTTAGCATGTTTTGCTTCTACACAAATTTCACATTTGTTAAACTCGGTATTTGCAAGATTAGGTATAAGTTCAAGTTGTTTCAATTTTTTAATAGAAGCTACATTCACATGTCCTAATCTAGCATGCCAAATATCCACAGATTCAAAGATATAAGCAAAAGAAGCATTCTTATTATTCAATTCAGTAGAAGCATCAAGTACAAATAAACCCCCATTACAAAAACCTTTTCCAACAAATTCCCCATTACGAGTAAGTACAAGTTTATTAGACTCAAACACAAGCTTAATACCAGCTTTATTCAACAAAGACCCAGACACAAGATTCCTACGAATATCGGGCACATGAAGTACATCTTGTAGGGCAATTGTTTTCCCAGAAGTTAATTTTAGTAAGACTTTCCCTTTTCCCGCAACGCTGGTGGCTCGAGAATCCCCCATAAAAACCTTCTCTCCATTAGTCATATTTTCGTAGTTGAGAATTACGTCTCTATTTGCGCAAATGTGTCTAGTGGCCCCAGTATCTACTACCCATTCTGTGAAGTTGTCAACTAGATTTACTTCCAAGACAACAGCAACAATTACATCATCGGATTCAACTAAGTTTGCTTGGGGCTTAAGCTGAGAGGTATTATTTTTGTTATCTTTCCCCTTGTGAAAGTGACACTTCATAGCAATATGGCCAGGTCTGCCACATACGAAGCAAGGACCTTTAGTGAAAGGTAAAGGTTTCTGAATTTGATTGGAATTGTTAAACCTATTATCCTTTCTTCCCATTGATTTTTGATTTTACCCTTTGTAGTTTTTGGACTGATAATTTTGGCTCTTCCACTGTGGCTTTTGTTCTACGAGATTAGCTTTGACAGTATGAGTTGGAACTACGTCTCCCCTTTCTTTAGCCCTGTTTTGTTCTTGATATGGATGTGTGCCACTAATTCTGCATAGTGAAATCTTTAGTTTCATGTTTGAGGTTCATCTTATAATTTTTCCACGAGGGTGGTAATTTTTCGATAAGTACAGCAACTTGGAAATTCTCGCATATTTTCATTCATTCCCCAATGACTTCCCCCACAATTGTTTGATATCTATGAACTTGATCTATAACAGATTTTCCATCTTGCATCTTAAAATCTAGAAATTTTGACGCAACATATTTCTTAAGTCCGTAGTTTTCAACCGCATACTTAGATTTTAAAGCTTCCCAAATCTTCTTAGCACTTTCATACGGATAATATATCTCAAACAGAGAATTAGACAAATAGTGTAACAAATATCGACGACACGTACGATTATCCTTAACATAATCTCTTTTTTCAAATTTATTAGAATCAGACTTTTCAACCATTTCAATAGCAGCAGGAGTAACATCATTAACAGTATCAGCAGGAGCATCCACATACAACACATATTCTAAGTTCATGGTTTCCAAATAAAACAGTATGTCTTCAGACCATCGCTTAAAATTAGTACCATCAAAGCGTTCAATTTTAGACAAGTCTAAGGCAGATTTCATCATTATTATTATTATAACATGAATTTATATGTATTATTATAAATTTATAATATATATATATATATATATATGTAGGGGTATCATTTTACTACATGTATTATACTACATGTTTGATTAATTTATTAGTATTACATTAGTATTATGGAGCTATTCTGTTTTTCAGATTAACATTTTCTTTAAATTAAATTTCATTTCTGATTTTGGTTCTTGTCTTAAACCCTACGCTTGCTCTTATTCCTTGTTTGATTTCGTGGCACACCGCACATCTCACGTGCTTTCTTTCTATCTTTTTTTTAAAGTAAAAGTGAATTTACACGCGATATTTTTTAATTGGGTAAAATACAAATGTGACCACTGAACTTTAGGTGTTTTTAGGTATTGAGCCCTTTTCTTTTGGTCAACGCAAATTGAGTCCCTTTCTATTCGAAAACCTCAACTTTGAAACTCTGATCATCAAACCACATAAGCTACATAAAACTTTCAATTATTTTAACAAAAGAATTAAGATTTATACCAAATCAATTCATTTTCCTCACCATAATATTAAAAGGATAACAAATTAAAAGATAAAACGGATCCCCAAATTAGATCTGCTAACTCTTTAGTCTTCTTTTTAGCAAACCAAACCTTTCTTGTACGTGAAGAATCCCAGTCTAATAAATTTGACCCTATGTTCTTTTTTTTGTTTCTCTCTCCTAGGGTTTCTGTAAGACCCCAACTTATTATTAATGAAATTTAATTTTCTCTATTTATTATTTTGAAATAGTAAGGGTTGATTTGATTAATGTGGATAGTTAAGGGTAAAATACGCAAATACTTCAAAATAAGCAAGTGGTTATAAAATATTCATTGTTGTGGGGAATATTCGTTTGGTCGTAGAATATTCGTCTTTGTTTGGGAATATTAAATGCTGACAGTAGCAAGCCCGTGTGTGGGCCCTATAGCGGAAAGCGATTGGATGAAGAAAACGACAAATATAAGTTGTTTAAAAATAATAATAGCGTAGTTATTCACAGATTATCTTGTTAAAATACTAAATTGGTTAAAACACAAGTAGCACGGTATTGCACCAATTATTGATTCTTACGAAGGCACTACTCAATAATGGTTACGTAATTTATTCGATATTTTATTGATTTAATAATTCTTTGCGTTGATATTTTATATTCTTTGTTGTTTTGATAATTGTCATTACGGTATTTGTCATTATCGAAGCAATAATTCATATTATCTGAATAATATTATTAGATAACATTATTGGCAATGTCTAGAAAGTTCTCGCTCAAGGAGAGGTTTGGTCACCTAATTGCGGCGCCCGATGAAGGAGAAATTCTTATTGGAAAGCCCCTCTTTCACAGGAAGCCGCACGGTTGTCGATATTGTGATTACTGTAATATTATTTGTGAATAATTAATTATTGATTCATATGATGAGGAAAATATTGATTTTATGTGGATATAGATGGAGAAAATTTTAATGTGACAATTGTTGAAAATTGAAATTTTATCTTTTTCGATAAAATAATTCATTTAAATATATTATTATATTTTAATAATATAATAATGGTGATATTTTTTACAACGAATGTGGGATATATGAGTATCTGAGGAGGAAGAGTATTTTTTGTTGCAATAAATGTTTAAAACATGTTAAACATGTAAATTGGACCCCATTTATTGATTTGAAATTTGATTATAACGTAATAAAATCGCTTGGTTTGTGGATTTCGATCAATTTCTATTTGGAATTTGGAAAAACTTTCTTCTGCAAAGTTGTAGAGAATTGAATTTCCTATAAAAACACGCGAGATTCGAATTTTCTGATGAAAGGGCTATTTATTATGAATTATTGAAGTTCCGAAGCTCCGAAATAATTGATTTTTGGAAGTTTAAAATATTTAAAATTAGAAAAACGTTTTTTCTTACTTTTTCTAGAAGGTGGCATGTGTTTGATGGCTGAAATCAGATTCTAGGCATGTGTAGGAAATTTATATAATTAATTTATTAAATTTTACGCTTTTTGTGTTCTAAGCAATTTCTATAAATAGGGTGTTTAGGTTAGAATTGAAAATCACACCGTAAGCGAAGTTTTTCTCTCTATATTATCGGCGTATTCTTGTGAGTATTTTGAGTATACTTTGAGTATTGTTAGGCGGTCTGCAAGTTCCTTGACCTACTATATCCGGTATTCCAAATTTAGAAGTACTAATCTTTCGAGGTAAGGGATGTTATTTTCTTCTCAAATGATATTATTTCTTGATATCATTATCTTTGAAATATTGGTTGAAACTTTTTATCAAATTTGGAACTTTTTCATGTCGGGGTTACTATTCATGAGTTCTTATTCATGAGTTACTATTCACGAGTTACTTATTCACGAGTTCTTATTCACGAGTTCTTATTCACGAGTTCTTATTCACGAAAGTACTATTTAATGAAGCGTGAAGATGTTTTTTGGAAATTTTTATCTTTTGGTGCGGAGATTCTTATTCACGATACTCGGACTATTCACGATATCTGACCTTTATTCAAGAAAAATAAAATTTCTTCTTTTGTCAAAATATCTATTCGGATACTAGCTTTGATTGTATCCATGTTTTGATCATTCTTGAATTTTACACCACTATGATTATTTTTTGAGGTATTTTGAACATGGATAAAACAAAGTACGAATCCTTAATCCTTAATCCTTGTCATTTTGTTTCCTTTGGATTCGTTTCTTTAAAAATATTTTTCATCATCCTCGGTCTTAAATGATGATATTATTGAATATCTTTGGCACTGTAGTGCAAAGATGAATGATTTCTGAAGAATATCTTTGGTAGTAGTGCAAAGATGAGCAGTGTTTAGATGAACATGATTAATGATGAATATCTTTGGCACAGTAGAAAAAGATGAATATTTGATTCCGGATGTATATTGATTGATGTTACGAGGGGATAAAAGATAGGCGATGAACTTTTAAATTCATACATAGAAGATAGTAGTTTGCATTCTCTACTTAACTCTTCTAATGAATTATTATTTCATTGCGAATATTGATTTAAAATTTGTTGTCTATTGTATTCTATTAGATTTTCCTGTTGAAGACTAACGGTAATTTGTTGTATATTATCTTAGTCATAATATTCTTTCTTTTGGGCTAGTTGAGCTCACCTTTTCCTTTTTGTTCCATTTTTCTTCTCGGGAGGCGAGAATATAGCGAGTGCAGTGGGGTATGGAATGAAGGTTTTAGAAAGAATTGTTTAGTAGTCCTCACCATTTTTGTAAAATAATGTATCAATAAATGTGATGAGAATTTATTTGAGTATAGATATTGTCTAGAAGATAATATTTGTATTCAAACTCACGATTTCTGATTTGTAATAATAAAGTTGTAGTTGTTTCTGTACCATGTATTGACAACTCAGAATAGGTGATGTATACCTATTTTGGGGGCGTCACAGTTTCGTAATTTCAAAATTTTCTTCAAAATCCTATGACCTTCTCAATTTCTCCCATTTTATCGCACAACATCTATATGATCCAAGGACACAAGGGACTAACAGTTTTATAGATCAAGAACAAAATAGAGACATGAACAGGATCCTTCTTCGAGTCTGACCAGCACCAGCGCCGCCGTTATCGGAAAGGTTGAGAGAATCGAGTATTCCTCGTCATTGTTATCGGAAAGGTTGAGAGAATCGAGGAGGTCTTCTAGACTTTGGTTGAGGAACGGTGGTGAGTAGAGGGGATTTGGTGGTCGGATTGCGACTGTGCCCATTAGGGATTGGAGGAGTAGGTTATCAAAGTTTGGGGTGTTACTGAAGGAGCTCATGGTGTGTGTTTGTGATTCGATTGAATTGGATGACCTGGGCAAGGTTTCTGGTGAGTCTTGATGTGACGCCCCCAAAATTAGGTATACGTCACCCATCTTGGGTCGCCACTTACATGGTACATAAATTCAAATATAACTGTCGTGTACAATACTACAAAACATAAACTGTGAGTTTGAATACAAATATTGTCTACTAGAGATTATACAAACTCAAAAGGATTCCTTATTATAATTATTATTACACTATTTCACAGAATAGTGAGGACTACTAATGCTATCATCTGGTCCGTCACTCCGTTCCCCGACTAGTCCCTGCTACGTTCTCATTTTCTGAAGAGAACAATAAAAGTAGGGTGAGCTCAACTAGCCCAGTAGGAAATATTATGACAAAAATAATGCAGAATATATTATTGTTAGCCTTCAACAATGTTAAAATGATCTGATATAACAACCATCAAGTTTAAGCTGCGGTAGTGAACAAGCAATCCATTAAAAGAGTCAAGTAGAGAATAAAATCTACTATCTTTTATGATTTAGAAGGTTTTTCATCACTTTTATCATTGAGACTCACTTTTAATAAATAATCCACATCATCGAATCACCCCGCAGCTACTGGCCGAGGATATTCTTTAGTATCACGACCACAATTATCCATGCACTACAGGCCAACAATATTTGTGAATTCAATAATGGTCGTGATCATGCCAACAATTTGTCCATCAATGCTCTACGGGCCAATGAGGACTTTTTCCACATCATTTGTAACATTACGGTCATGATTACATCGAATAATCCACGGTCATAATCATACCAAGTCCATCTATGCACTATAGGCCACGATGACTTTCAACAAAATATAAACATGAGGATGATGACAATGATATAAGAATTCAACAAAACAAGTTCAAGAATTAATTTATCCAGGAACTAATAACGTCCAAATTGTCAACATGATCTTTGCTTTGTAGAGTAAAATTCAAGAATGCTTAGGAAGAATATTTCCATGAAAAGATATTGGATGAAGCCTAAATATCGAGGATATTCCACTAATTTCATGGAGTATAGAAGTCAAAACTTTAACCAATTTGAGTATAATAAGGAATGGAATAACAAAAGAAATCACCGAGCATGCGATAGATCGCAGACAGGCAAAAGTTATTCCAGCAGAATAATAAATAACGGAATCAGTCCAAAGATAAAACGCATGCACGTGATATTCCAATGGAATAATAAAGAGCGGAATCATGTCGGCGTAAAAACGCATGTGAGCAGGATATTCAGAATAATAATAAAGAGAATCAGTCCTATGGAATCGGTCCCAGCGTAGAATGCATGCATGGGATATTCCAATGTAATAATAAAGACGAGAATCAGTCCGCGTAAAAACGCATGCAGATGGGATATTCCAATGAGAATAATGAAGATGAGAACCAAGTCCAAGGCGTAGAGAACGCATGACGAGGATGTTCCAAGAATGATAAAGAATGGAACAATGGAAGAATTTCACCAAGTATAGGGTAGCTCGGCGTATATAGGTTATTCCAACAGAATAATAAAGAATGAAATAATAGAAGTTCTCTTCATGAAGACGAAAGAAAGAAATAATACTCCCTACCTTGGAAAAAAAAAGCTGATCTTTGGAATAGTGAGGTAGCATTTCTCTTCTTCTTTCTCTCTATAATAATAATTTCTAAAGCTTTTGTGAATTGGTGAGAAATGAAAGAAGAATGAGATTCTATTTATAGGAAAATATAGTTTCGATAATTGCACGTTTTGGGGCTCAAAATTCTTGTCATAATACCTCCAACTTTTCTTTCATTTATAATTTAGTCCCGCAAGTATTATCAATCTTGCACCAACTCCCCTAATAGTAAATAATGTGAATCAATAGTTCAATCATGTGAATCAATAGTATAATCATGTGAAAATACTGAATTTCAAAGATATAGTACCTCCATCTATACCTCCATTTTTAATTCAGTCATGCAAGTATTATCAATCTTGCACCAACTCCCCTAATAGTAAATAATGTGATTCAATAGTACACATATGTGAATAAATAGTTATATAAGCATGTGAATTAGTAGCAATTAATTGCTCATTTATCAGATAAATTACCCGATTTATCAATATACCCCCCTAGACATCAATTATCATCGGAATAAATGTCGATTTTCACTAACACAAACAATTCCAACATAATGAAACTATTTTTATCAAAAATATAAATTTTGAAATTTTGAAGTTTGACTTTTCCCGAGAAAAGTCAAGCTATTAACTTTTGACCAAATAGTAAATCCAGGAAAATTTTGTGTTTATAGACTATTTTACTAATTTCATCGTTTGAACTCAAATATCACGTCCGCGTCTCCAAATTCAACTCGAACAACATTCATTATTAATATTATAACTCACAATATTTATCAACCGTGTCGTTTCGAGGAAAGAGGGCTTTCGATAAGGATTTCTCCTATTGGTAGCAATGATTAGGTGACCAAACCTCTCCTCGATGAACTTCTAGACATTGTAAATATTATAATTTATAATATGAATAACTTTTGTCGATCTCTAGTATTGATTTAATAAAAAACATTTTATACTGAGATGATCTTGTGATAATAATTGAATCAATAATATGATAGATATGATGCAAGCAATTATTGTAGCAATAATTGAATATAAGCGAGTGACTTCTCACGTAAGCATCAATAATCAATCTGAGTGTGCTATTATGCAACCACGCGTATTCATTATACTTTTAACACCGGGTGGTTCAACGAGTTAACGGTAAAACTTCCATAGTTATTTTCATAAAGTATTTTTGTCGTTTTCTCAATCAAATAATAATTCCGTTAATGGAGGTCCTGATGATGATTGTGTCGATTAATACGAATATTCCTGTTAAAATGAATATTCCCCACCAATCGAATATTATATAACAACTTGCGTACTTTACAAAATTTATAAATATTACTCACAACTATAACATTAGGGAGAAGGTCCAAAATTGCCCGACGGCGTTCTGCAGCGATGTCTCACAAAGCACCTATATTTTTTGTCCAAAAATACCCTTAACGTTACACTTTTTGGGTCATACGTGCTCCGCTTAGTTAAAAAAAGACAAACGGGATTAAAATTTCGCTGATGTGGCAGAAACATGGAGGCTTAAAGGGAGAAGGTTCAAAAATGCCCCTGACACATTTAAATATGTCATTTAATCAAAACAAAAAATAAAAAAATACAAAATAAAAAAACCATAACATATTTACATCATTTAATCAAAATACTAAAATTCAAATTATTTTGTTAACTAATTAAAACAACTAATTAAATTATTATTTTTTAAAAAAATGTTAATTTTTGATATTAAAAATGTTATAATTTTTAATATTAATAAACGTTAATATTTTATTAATATTTTTTGATATTAAAACATTAATATTTTTGTATTTTAATAAGCGTTAATATTTATTAATATTTTTTGATATTAAAAACGTTAATATTTTTTAATATTAGTTGATATGTTAAAAAGCGTTAATATTTTTTGATGATGTAATTAGTTGAATTTTAAAATATTCAAAAATATAACTAATTCAAAATAATTAACGTTATTTTGTAAAATAATATTATTTTGAATAATATTAATTATTTTGAATTAGTTAATTAGCGTTAATTAACTAATTAACTAATTATTTTGAATTAGTTAATTAACGTTATTTAACTAATTAACTAATTAACTAATTAACTGTTTTTTCAGTTCAGTTTTGGAACAACCCAAATAACATAAAAATATATTAAATCTCTACACTCACATCATAAAACTTAACAAATCAATAGGATGACGAACGTTAATTAATATTTTGAATTAGTTAATTAATATTTTGAATTAGTTAATTAACGTTAATTAACTAATTCAAAATAATTAATATTATTCAAAATAATATTATTTTACTAAATAACGTTAATTATTTTGAATTAGTTATATTTTTAATATTTTAAAATTCAACTAATTACATCATCAAAAATATTAACGTTTTTTAACATATCAACTAATATTAAAAAATATTAATAAAATATTAACGTTTATTAATATTAAAAAATATTAACATTTTTAATATCAAAAAATTAACGTTTTTTTTTAAAAAAATTAATTTAATTAGTTATTTTAATTAGTTAACAAAATAATTTAAATTTTAGTATTTTGATTAAATGATGTAAATATGTTATGCTTTTTTTATTTTGAATTTTTTTTTTTGATTAAATGACATATTTACATGTGTCAGGGGCATTTTTGAACCTTCTCCCTTTAAGCCTCCATGTTTCTGCCACGTCAACAAAATTTTAACCCTGTTTGTCTTTTTTTAACGGCAAGGGCACGGATGACCCAAAAAGTGTAACGTTAAGGGTATTTTTAAACAAAAAAAAAAGTATAGGGTGCTCGGTAGACATCGCGGTAAACGTCAGGGGAAATTTTGGACCTTCTCCCCTATAACATTATATCAAATCCACACCATAATATTCAAAAATATATTTCGAGAAAATTTAATCTTTATTCAAAAAGTTGGGGTCTTACAACTTCCCCTTCTTATGAAATTTCGTCCTCGAAATTAGGGTGCATACCTGGTATGTCGAAGAGGTAAGGATATCTTGATTTCATCTCAGATTCTAACTCCCAGGTCATTTCTTCCACATCGTGGTTTCTCCATAAAACTTTGATTTGAGGTATAACCTTGGAGCGTAGAATATGATCCTTTTTATCCAAGATTTTAACAGGTAACTCTTCATACGTTATATCTTCCTCTATCTCGTCTGGTTCTAATTCAATAATGTGGTCCGAGTCTTTCACATATTTACGTAACATAAATATGTGAAAAACGTTATGAACATTAGACATACATGGCGGTAAAGCGAGTCTATACGCCACAGTTCCTACTCAATCGAGGATTAAAAATGGGCCAATGAATCGAGGGTTGAGCTTTCCTCTCTTTCCAAATCTCGTAACTCCCTTCCATGGATCAACACGTAATAACACATGATCTCCAATATCGAATTTCACGTCCTTTCGATGAAAATCAGCATAACTCTTTTGTCGATCTTGTGAGGTTTTTATACGTTGTCGGATGGTTTGAATCTTTTCCGTAGTCCTACGTACTCAACTCCGGTCCCAACAACGTTGCTTCACCCACCTCATCCCAAAGATCTTTGGAGAAGCGACACTTTCTTCCATACAAGCGCCTCAAATGGAGTCGTGCGATACTTGCTTGATAAGCTTGTTGTTGTAAGAAAACTCCACCAATGGTAGGAACTTATCCCAACTTTCCTTGAAGTCGAGGACACGAGTCTTAATAGATCTTCAAGAGTTTGAATGGTCCTCTCTCGACTTCCCGTCAACCGAGGATGATATGCTGAGAGCTAAATCGTAAATCCGTGCCCATAGCTTTTTTGCAAACTAACCCAAAATCTTGAATTGAATCTTGGGTCTCGATCGGAAACTATGGATCTTGGCATACCATGCGATCTTACAATCTCGTTTATGTACATACGAGCAAGACGTTCAAGTGTATAAGTTTCTCATATATAGGTAAGAAATGAGCGGACTTGGTCAATCTATCAACAATGACCCAAATTGCATTTATGCCTTGAGAAACCTTGGGAAGACCGGTAACAAAATCCATAGTAATGTGTTCTCACTTCCATTACGGAATTTCAAGTGGTTCTGATGGACCTTTTGGTACTTGATGCTCCACTTGACTCTCGTTGACAAGTTAAACACCTTGAGATAAACTCTGTTATCTCTCTTCATATTGCTCCACCAAAATGTATGTCGAAGATCACGATACATTTTGGTACTCCCGGGATGGATTGCAAACGGTGTGTTGTGTGCCTCCATCGTGATTTTATACTTTAAATCAAGGTTGTTAGGAACACAAAGTCTGGAGTTGACTCAAAGTATTCCTTCCTCATCGATTCTTGTCTCCGGCATAGTACCTTCTTGCACTTTCTTCTTCATACGCATTAGCTCGGTGTCTATAGCTGAAGGCGACTTTAACTTTATCGATTAAAGTCGGTTCTACTTCGTATGTTTGCCATCATCATGTGGGTCCCAGAGTCTTTATCTCTAACTCCATCCTTTGCAAGTCATACAAAATGGGCCTTTCGTTACATAATATTGCACTTTCGCACCGCGATATGATCTTCTACTTCGGTCGTCGGCTATCACATTCGCTTTTTCAAGATGGTATGATCATAATCTTTCAATGATTCAAGCCAACGTCGTTGTCGCATGTTGAGTTCCTTTTGAGTGAAGAAATATTTGAGGCTTTTATGATCGTAAATATCTCCACTTTCTCTCCATACAAGTAATGCCTCCAAATTTTAAGTGCGAAAACAAATGTTTAACTCTAGATCATGAGTAGGATAATTCCTCTCATATTCTTTGAGTTGTCTTGAGGCATAGGCTATGACTTTCCCATGTTGCATGAGAACACATCCTAACCCTTTGCACGAAGCATCATTTGTAGATGACAAATCCCTCGAACCGGATGGTATTGCCGAGCAGTCTTTGAAATGAGTCTCCTTTTGAGTTCTTGAAAACTCTTCTCACATTCCTCGCTCCAACCAAACTTTGTATCTTTTCGAGTCAATTTGAGTTAATGGAGTAGCGATTCGAGAAAATCCTTCCACGAATCTCCGATAATAACCAAATTTAAACCGAGAAAGCTACGACTTCGATCATCGATTTGGGTTGCTCCGGCTTTAATAGCTTGATCTTTCACGGGTCGGCGGATATTCCATGACTTGATACTACGTGCCCAAGGAATGCTACTTCCTCAAGCCAGAACTCGCATTTCTTTAACTTGTCATAAAGCTTATATTCACGAAGCTTTTGGAGTATCAGTCTCAAGTGTTGCTCATGATCTTCACGACTTTTGGAATAAATAAGGATGTCATCAATAAAGACGACCACAAAGTGATCCAAATATTCCTTGAATACTCGGTTCATCATATCCATGAAGGCAGCAGAAGCATTAGTCAATCCAAAAGACATGACTAAGAATTCATAATGCCGTCTGGGGAGTTCGAAGGCGATCTTTGGAATATCCTCGGTTTTAACCTTCATTTAATGATATCGAGCGAAGATCGATCTTTGAAAAAAATTGTGCTCCTTATGGCGATCAAACAAGTCATCAATACGTGGAAATGGGTACCTATTTTTATGGTGAAATGATTCAACTCCAGATAATCAATACAAAGTCGCATACTCCCATCTTTCTTCTTCAAGGATGAAACAGGAGCACCCCAAGAGGAGGCGTCTTAGGACGAATGAAACCAATGCCTAACAATTCTGCAATTGGGTCTTTAACTCCAAGTTCAATAGAGCCATTCGATATAGGGCTTTGGAAATGGGTTTTGTCTGGGTTCAAGGTTGATACAAAATTCAACTTCACGCTCACAGGGGTAGGCGGGGAAGTTCTTGAGGGAATACGTCGGAAATTTATTAACAATAGAAATATCCTTGAATCGGCGTATTTTTGTTTAAATCAAGTAACATGAGCTAAGAAAGCTTGACATCCATTTTTCAATAAGCGAATAGCTTTGTGGCTTGAGATGACCGTGATTGATTTTAATGGTTTGGTCGCTTGAATTAGCATAATAGGTTTATTAGGAATATGAAAGCTAACAACCTTACGAAAACAATCAATTTTAGCATAATGAGTAGTTAACCAATCAATCCCAGAATCACGTCAAATGCAAGTATTTTAAGGAGATAAGATCAACAGTAGTAGCATGCGATTCTACCGATTTGAATCAAACAAGACTTATAAGCAGTGGATGTAATGAAGGTTTCTCTAATGGAATTTCAACAGATAAGTCAAACTCTAATTTCTCGAAGTCAAATTTAAACTTTGGCGCAAGTAGGAGAAATAAAAGAATGGGTAGAACCGATTATCAAATAAGGTATAGACTTCACTAGAGTTTATGATAAGCTTTACCGTGATGACCTCGTTCGGGTTCTTGCTTGCTACGGGAGGTCACAACAAATGCTCTCCTTGCACCACCGGCTTTGACTTTTCTGGGACGGCCTTTGGTGCCTCCATCCTAGCTGAACTTGTCTTCGATGAACGATAAAATCGGGCTAGGTGACCTTCTCTTCCACAATTATAACACGCTTTGGATAGCATCACGTAGTTTGGACTGATATGTCCCTCCCCTCCGTATTTGAAGCATATGATAGGTGGTCGTTCTCCTTCCTTAACCATTGTTGTTGGTGCTGACGTCTTTCCATCATTATTGAATCTCCTTTTCTTGAAATGTCCATTTTTACTGTCTTGGCCATGATTACCACCGAAGTGGTTACCATTTACGGCATGTTGATTCCTCCACGTTTGTTGTCATAAGCTTCGATGGTGATACCTTTAGTATTTTCATCTTTGCGCCATTTGCTTTCTCTTGGTTGCGTTGACTCGTTACCACGCTCCAATAACTGAGCCATATTTACAACATCTGAGTACAAACACAGTTTATGAGAAATAGGATATTGACGCATCTCCGGTTTCAAACCTCTTAAAAACATTCGTGTCATTCGCTCCTCATTATCGACCAAATGGGATGTAAACCGGGATAACTCTGTAAATTTAGCCTCGTATTGCGACACGGTCATATTTTTTTGTTCCAACTTGATAAACTCCACCTCCTTCATGTGACGAATACTTTCGGGAAAGTACTTGTCGTTGAACAGCTCTTGAAACTTTTCCCAAGACATCTTGAGTGCGCCAGGTTGGGTACGTTTTACAGATTCCCACCAGTAATTTGCTCCTTCACACAATATAAAGGTGGCGAAGGGAACCTTTTGCTCCTCGGAGCATCCCAAGACATCAAATATCTTGGTGATTTGCTTTATCCATGCTTCCGCCTTAAGTGGTTTTGGCTCTCCAATAAACTCTGGTGGTCCCAGCTCCTTGAACTGTTTAGCGGTGACCGTCCGAGAGTTTCCTGTGTTTACACCTGCATTTTGAACAGGAGCCGCTCTCGCCTGATGTTGCATGAATTGCATGAAGCCTCGGAACATTCCATCGTTCATCATTTCGTTAGTGTTGTTGTTTGCATGAGGATTGTCGCATTCCTGATGCACGTTGTTCTGGTTATTGATCTGTGGAGACTCAACGGTCTCATGTGCTCCATTGATGTTCTCAACATTCTCAGATGTCATTTTCAAACACTGCCACAAAACAAGGGTTAATTGACATGCAACATATTATCACTATACTACGTGACCAATCAAATACCAAATAAACTTAGGTAGGTCATCTTAGCGAAGGAATTCCCGTCTCTCCCCTCCTAGTTCTAGTCTCACATCTTAGCAAGGGATCGTATATCCTAAGCTTTGATACCTGTTGTGACGCCCACAAAATTAGGTATCGTCACCCATCTTGGGTCGCCACTTACATGGTGATACATAAATTCAAATACAACCTAATAATACAAGCGCCGTAGTATGCAATACGATAAAACATAAACTGTGAGTTTGAATACAAATATTGTCTACTAAAGATTATACAAACTCAAAAAGAGTCCTTATTACAATTATTATTATACTATTTCACAGAATAATGAGGACTACTAATGCTATCATCAATTAAAATCACTCAGTTCCCCGACTAGTCCCTGCTACGTTCTCATTTCCTGAAGAGAACAAAAAAAGTAAAAGGGTGAGCTCAACTAGCCCAGTAGGAAATATTATGACAAAGATAATGCAGAATATATTATTGTTAGCCTTCAACAGTGTTAAAATGATACAATATAACAACCATCAAGTTTAACTGCAGCGGAACAAGCAATCCATTAAAAGAGTCAAGTAGAGAATAAAATCTACTATCTTTTATGATTTAGAAGGTTTTCATCACTTTTATCATTTGGGACTCAAACAATAAATAATCCACATCATCGAATCACCCTGCACTTCTGACCCGAGGATATTCTTTAGTATCACGACCACAATTATCCATGCACTACGGGCCAAGAATATTTGGGTATTCAATAATGGTCATGTTTATGCCAACAACTGTCCATCAATGCTCTACGGGCCAATGAAGACTTTTTCCAAATCATTTGTAACATTACGATCATGATTACAAGAATAATCCACAGTCATAATCATACCAAGTCCATCATGCCTTATAGGCCATGAGATGACTTTCAACAAAATATAAACATGAGGATGATGACAATAATATAAGAATTCAATAAAACAAGTTCAAGAATTAATTTATCCGAGGAACTAATAACGTCCAAATTGTCAACATGATCTTTGCTTTGTAGAGAGTAAAATTTAAGAATGCTCGGAAGAATATTTCCATGAAAAGATCTTTGGATGAAGCTTGCAAATATCGAGGATATTCCACTAATTTCATGGAGTATAGAAGTCAAAACTTTAACCAACTGAGTATAATAAGGAATGGAATAACAAAAGAAATCACCGGGCATGCGATAGGCCGCAACAAAGTTATTTCAATAGAATAATAAATAACGGAATCGGTCCGGCGTAAAAGCGCGTATGAGCGGGATATTCCAACAGAATAATAAAGACGAAATCAGGTCCGGCGTAATGCACAGACAGGATATTCCAACAAAATAATAAAAACGGAATCAGGTCCGGCGTAAAACGCACAGACAGAATATTCTAACAGAATAATAAAAAGCGGAAACGAAGTGCTGGCGTAAACGCATGTGACGAGGATGTTCAATGAGAATGATAAAGAATGGAACAACAGAAGAATTTCACCAAGTATAGGGTAGCCGCGTATATAGGTTATTCCAACAAAATAATAAAGAATGAAATAACAGAAGTTCTCTTCATGAAGACGAAAGAAAGAAATAATACTCCCTACCTTGGAAAAAAAAATTGGATACTGGAATAGTGAGGTAGCAAATTTCTCTTCTTCTTTCTCTCTATAATAATCGCTCTAAAGCTTTTGTGAATTGGTGAGAAATGAAAGAAGAATGAGTTTCTATTTATAGGAAAATATAGTTTCGATAATTGCACATTTTGGGGCTCGAAAATTACAGTACAATACCTCTAACTTTTCTTTCATTTATAATTTAGTCCTGCAAGTATTATCAATCTTGCACCAACTCCCCTAATAGTAAATAATGTGAATCAATAGTTCAATCATGTGAATCAATAGTATAATCATGTGAAAAATACGAATTTCAGTATAGTACCTCCATCTATACCTCCATTTTTAATTTAGTCATGCAAGTATTATCAATCTTGGCACCAATTCCCCTAATAGTAAATAATGTGATTCAATAGTACACATATGTGAACAAATAGTTATATAAGCATGTGAATTAGTAGCAATTAATTGCTCATTTATCCAGATAAATTACCCGATTTATCAATATAACCCTAGACATCAATTATCATCGGAATAAATGTCGATTTTCACTTAACACAAACAATTCCAACATAATGAAACTATTTTATCAAAAATATAAATTTTGAAATTTTGAAGTTTGACTTTTCCCAAAAAAGTCAACTTTTGACTTTTTGACCAAATAGTGAATCCAGAAAAATTTTATGTTTATAGATTATTTTTACTAATTTCGTTGATTCCGGGACTCAAATATCATGTCCGCGTCTCCAAATTCAACTCAGAACAACATTCATTATTAATATTATAACTCACAATATTTATCAACCGGTCGTTCCCGGAGAAGGGGCATTCGATAAGGATTTCTCCCCTATTGGCGCAATTAGGTGACCAAACCTCTCCTTGTGAACTTCTTAGATATTGTAAATATTACAATTTATAATATGAATAACTTTGTCGTCTCAAGTATTGATTTAATAAAAAACATTTTATGCATATGATCTTTGTGACAATAATTGAATCGATAATATGATAGATATGATCGACAATTCTTGTAGTAATAATTGAGTATAAGCGAGTAACTTCTCACGTAAGCATCGATAATCAATCCGCAAGTGTTACTCTTAACCACGCCAGCGTATTCTTGTACTTTTAACACCGAAAGTGTTTTGATAGTTAACGGTAAAACTTAGTCGTTATTTTCATAAAGTATTTTTGTCATTTTTCTCGATCCAAACAATAATTCCGTTGTGGGGTCCACCAATGATTGTCTTGGTTATACGAATATTCCTGTTAAAAGCGAATATTCCCCACCAATCGAATATTATATAACAACTTGCGTACTTTGTAAAATTTATAAATATTACCCACAATTATAACATTATATCAAATTCACATCATAATATTCAAAAATATATTTTGAAAAAATTTAATCTTTATTCAAAAAGTTGGGGTATTACACTTGAAGCGAAATTTTAGGGTTTTAGAAACAAAGAAAGAGCTGATGATATAGCAATGGGGGAAGAAAGCATTAAATATTTAATTATTCTCATTGTCCTTTCTGATTTTACTTTATTTTTCTTATATTTTTAATAACTTTTAGAAGGGAAGAAAGAAATGACTTGTATTATTACATTTTAAAAGCTTATATTTCTACGTGGGAAAATATTAATAATTTTATATAAATTTTTTTCACATAAATGTACATGAGAGAAGTAACGTAAAAATATCATATTTTAATATGAAAATATTAATTTTCAATATTTTACTCTTTATTTGAAAATAATTACTCCTGTCCGATCCCTAAAAATTTGACTTATTTTATTTTTTGATTAAATTAACCAAATTTAGAATTAAAAAATTAGGCACATTTATTTAAATTTTCAAACCTGTGAAAATTGTAGGTGATTGTAAATTCTATTTTGTTTCTTATGGCTATATTTATGAGAAAATTATATAAATTTTGATTACAGGAATAATCAAAATAACTGAAAAAATCATATTAGACAGTAAATTAATTACGGGAGTGAGAGAGTAATAGTTATGTTATGTATTTTGAGTGAGAGTAATAGTTTACACCTTTAATACATAATCAATTTTTTTTTTTTTATGTGTTTTTACTGTTTTAATAAGTCAATTACTTTAGTTAAATATTATTTAGGGGAGATGAATTGATTTGGTATAAATATTAATTCTTTTGACAAAATAATTATAAGTTTCATTTAGCTTGGTTGGTTTGATGACTAAATTTTCAAGCTTGAGATTTTGAGTTCGATTCTTGGGCAATTAGTTGGAAATTGTATACGTAAGCGGTGACACGTGGCAAAAAAGTCTACGTCAGCGGTGCCACATGTGCCACGTAGGCAAGTCAACGCACATGTGGCACCTAGGGGCTCAATACCCAAAAATACCTAAAATTCAGTGGTCACATTTGCATTTTACCTTTTTTTAATTACATACAAATTTTATTTTGATCATGAAATACAATTAACTGTATCTAATTGATATATAACCTACTTAATGTATGAAATATATATATATATAGGGAGCCTTCCATAATAGGTTCTTTATATGGTCTTTATCTAACACCCCTTTTGGATCGTTGATAAACTTATTGGAAGGTGAGATTGAAACATAAATATCTGCAAGTTCAAGCACAACATGCAAGCTTTTATTTTAATATGAGGACCCCACATAGTCAACATGTTGTCGGTTTGTTTAAATAAAATGAATTTTAATATTAAATAATGCCTAAATAGGACAAGCTCTACTACATTTATTAAAAAATATATATATATATACAACCAGATGAGCTCTTACTTACTTTAAAAAAAAAAAAAAAAAAAAAAAAAAAAAATCTAAAAAGAACACCCCTTTCATATCCTATTATAAAAATATTTGTTTTATAAAATATTTTATATTCTTTATTTGTTATTATAAAATATTTGTTATTATAAAATATTTGTTTTTTATAAAATAACAAATATTGTTATAAAAATAGCAAATAAAGAACTTGTGCCTATTATTAGATTTTTATATACAATAGGAAGAGGTTATAGGTTTAGATTTTTTTTTTTTTTTTTTTTATGTCAGAAGACTTGTCCGGTTAGTATTTTTTTTTTATTTATTTTTTCTTCTTTTCTCCATTATATGTTATGATTCAAGCAAATTAAAATAAAATAAAATAATAAAAAATACCCAGTAGGGTATAGCTGTCACATAATCATGGAAAAAAAAAATTCGATATACCAACTAAGAATGCTAAATGATTGAACTCATGACCTCATGCACCAATACCTCGTTATATGACCACCCCGAGCACCACGGGCCTGGCTGCTTAAGTTCAACCAAGGATATATCCTTATAGAAAAATTTCACCATCCCCAAAATCTATATTCTTGCATTACTATTATATTACGATTTATTATTATTAATAAATTTATATTATTAATTGGATTTTTTCTAAATAGAAATAAGTTAATATCTATATTTATTATTATCCCTTTAATATGTTTTCTTATCTTTGTAATAATATCAATAAAAGATTATTAATATATTAAAATAAATATCATTCTTTAATAAAATATAAATAATGATTTTTTTTTTTCTGCATCTGACTTAAAAGCTTGTAGTTGTTCTATCCGAGGCGTGTGGCGAAAAAAGTGGTCAACATGGCGTATATATAGTACTTATCAATGCATCTTTATCTTTGCAAAAAGTTTTTTTTTTTTTTAAGTGGTAAGTGCGACTTAAACCGAAGCTTAGGTTTTAATTTTTTTTCTTCTTTTCTCCATTGATTAATGATAACTCAAAGAAATTAAAATAAAAAATATCTGAAGACCCTACTGTCTGACTTAAACCCAAAACATGGTTGTTCTTTCTAGTGTAGGTGTGGCAAAAAAAAAAGTGGTCGACATGGCGGATATAGTATTTATCGATGCATCTTTATCTTTGCAAAAGTTTTTTTTTTTTTTTTTTTTTTTCCTACGGTAGAATTTTAAACTTAATGGCTTAGGTTTTTAATTTTTTTTCTTCTTTTCTCCATTGATTAATGATGACTCAAAGAAATTAAAATAAAAAATATATCAAGACCCTACTGTCTGACTTAAACAAGCATTGTAGTTGTTCTTTTTCCGAGGCGTGTGGCGACAAAAAGTGGTCAACATGGCGGATATAGTACTTATCAATGCATCTTTATCTTTGCAAAGTTTTTTCTTTTTTTTTTTTTTTTTTAGTAGATAATTTTAAAATAGAAGCTTAGGTTTTTAATTTTTTTTCTTCTTTCTCCATTGATTAATGATGACTCAAAGAAATTAAAATAAAAAAATATCTGACCCTACTTAGATTAAAAAAATATAATAATAATACTAATAATACAATGAATATAAAATTATTATTTATATTTTATTAAAGAATGATATTTATTTTAATATATTAATAATCTTTTTATTGATATTATTACAAAGATAAGAAAACATATTAAAGAGGATAATAATAAATATAGATATTAACTTATTTCTATTTAGAAAATCCAATTAATAATATAAATTTATTAATAATAATAAATCGTAATATAATAATAGTAATGCAAGAATATAGATTTTTGGGGATGGTGAAGTTTTTCTATAAGGATATATCCTTGGTTGAACTTTAGCGACTAGGCAAAAGTGGTGCTCGGGTGGTCATATATATTGAGGTATTAGTGCATGAGGTCGCGAGTTCAAATCATTTAGCATTCTTAGTTGGTATATCGAATTTTTTTTCTCGGTAGTGATGTTATATCTATTGGGTCTTTTTTTATTATTTTATTTTATTTTAATTTTTTGAAGTCATAACATATAATGGAGAAAAGAAGAAAAAATAAATAAAAAAAATACCAACCGGGACAAGCTCTTACGGCTTGTAAAAAAAAAAAAAAAAATAAATAAATATAAATACCAATAGGAACAAGCTCTTACGACATAAAAAAAAAAAAAAAAAAATTACCAATAGGAACAAAACTAGTTTACGGCTTTGTAAAAAAAAAAAAATCTAAAGCTAAGTATGACCTCTTAGAAGCTTGTATAAAAATCTAATAGTAGCACAAGTTCTTTATTTGCTATTTTTATAACAATATTTGTTATTTTATAAAATAAATATTTTATAATAACAAATATTTTTATAATAACAAATAAAGAATATAAAATATTTTATAAAAACAAATATTTTTATAATAGGATATGAAAGGGGGTGTTCTTTTTAGATTTTTTTTTTTTTTTTTTTTATATATAAGTCGTAAGAGCTTGTTATTGGTATTTTTTTATTTTTTTTTACAAGTCGTAAGAGTCTTGTCTCGCTATTAGTTTTTTTTTTTTTTAACGGTATAGTAAAAGCTTGTCCGGTCGGGCATTATTTAATATTAAAAATTCTTTTATTTAAACAAACCGACAACATGTTGTTATGTGGGGTCCTCATATTAAAATAAAAAGCAGAGTTTACAAGTTGTCTTTGGCTTGGTATATTTATGTTTCAATCTCACCTTCCAATAAATTTATCAAGCTATCAAAAAAGGGTGTGTTGATAAAGATCTATAAGAACAGGATTATTTATGGAAGAGCTCCTATATATATATATATATATATATATATATATATATATATATATATATATATATTATTTTATTTTGTAAAGTAGTTACTTAAATCATACTCCACTCATTAACTTTAAAAATTATTATTATTTAGTGAATTTCAAACACACAATATTGGTAAAGAAGCAATAATTGAACTAATTAACTCATGTGCATGTTATTCAATCACTTTGTGTTCGTTCATAATGGATTTTATTATTTTAAATAAAAGCGGAGTTGTTTGTATTTAGTAAAAAGGGAAAATAAAAAGAAAGAAAGCAGTGGAGTGGTTTTGATATTTTCGTATATTGAAAATAGGATAATTTAGAAGAAAATAAAAAAATAAAAATTGTTGTTTAAATTCGATTAGATTAGTTAGTATAACCAAATTAATTAATTAATTGTAATCTTGTTATTAATCAATTATTACTACTACTATTTTATGTAGTATTGTGTTGTTGAAAATGAAAATGAAAATGAAAAAGAAAAAGAGTCAAAATGATCAAAGTGGTTAATTGAATGAAACGGGTGGGCGGGTGGATAATGAAAGCTGAGAATTGACAAGACAAGTGTAGAATAATATAGAAAGGGCAACCTCTCCAGTCTCCACTTCTTTTAATTGCACGTGTGAATTGGATTAAATGTTTGGATGGAAAATAAAAGAATAAAAATTTTGAATTAAAATTAAAAAAAATAAGTAATTAAATTTTTTTATATATAAATGTGTTTTATATTTAAGTTACTATTTTACTACTCTTATATAAATTTTGTTGTGTTCGAAGTGTAATGGATATTTATATTATTTAATTTTTCATTCAAATCTATTCATTTTTAAACCAAATTTTTTTTATAACAATGTCCATTTCAATTCCACCCTTTGATATGCTACCACAATAAAACACCGAGCTTGAAAGATTGAAGATGAATAGAATCATAAATTTCATAACGAAAAAACCAAATGAACAAGTAGATCAAAGATTAAGCATTTCCTTGCGTTTAGCCCCTACAAAAAAAAAATGAGAAGAAAAAAGTTGCAGTCTAGGCCATCTCCAACTTGGTTTTTGTACAAAAATTAGTGGCTCACTTCCCAAAGCAAGCCTACATTGCTTCTCCTCCCCTCCCCCCTAAGAATCTATTATAGAACTGCCATCCATACTAAAATTCTAATCACAACAATAATGCTTGTTAAACCTCGGCCATACAAGTAACAAGCAGGCACGTCTGAGGTCTTATCATCCAGTGCTGGGGCTGTGCCGTTTAGGAATGTCCCATTCTTGCCGCCGCCACCACTGCAGCATTCCACAAATTAAAAATGGTCAAGATTAGGAATTCAGCAAGTTATGCCATTTTTCAAGTGTGGTTGAGAAGAGTTGTTCAGTAAGCAAAAGTTACCTTCCGAGAAACATGCAAGAACCATGACCTGCAAAATTGTAACCGAGCAGCAAGGTACTTGATCAATTCTAATACGAGATTATAGGAAAAGAGAGGAGCAAAAACATATTGAAAATAAAAAGTGTTTTGCAAAGAAACCTTACTTGGATCGGTTGTAGTGATTGCAGCCACCCCATTGAAGTCACAACTCCCAGAAGACTTGCCCATTAGATGATAGTATGTGTCAAAAGCATAAGTTGCATGTGCAGACACAGAGTCAGGTTCATAGCATTGTTGCCCCTGCAACAATGGTGAACAATCTACCTTGCCTGGTCCACAAGCCCAATCCAAGGCAGCCTGCAACATTTTTGAATCTGCACCTTCCTTTGCGGTACAGTAAGTTTGATTTCTCGTATCATTTGCTAAAACAGATCCTGACCCCGTCAATTGTAAGGTATAAATTGGCACCCCATTGGCATCAAACAATCCCCAATTCTTCTCTGAAACTGGCCCGGGTTTTGCATCTTCATTATATAGCTCATAAATGTAAGTGCTAACTGAAATTCCGGGGTGTTTGGGTGTTCCAGTGTTATTTAATACATGCTTTATCAAATTGCTGTTGTAAGTGTTGGCATTGTCTAAAGTTGCATCTGGCTCATTAGAGTCACCTTTTGCTGGCCAGCCTGACTCGGTCACCAAAACAGGAATGTTCGTGAAGTTGAGAAAAGACATTGCAAAGTAAGCAGCATCGACCATAGCATCAAAGACGTTGGAGTAGTGGACGAGTGTGTTAGCATCAACCGCTTCTTTGTTTGCTGGAAGGGGCTTGAAGAGTGCATAATCTAATGGAATAACACCATTGGATTGCATGTAGTCGTAATAAGGGTATACATTGAGCATGAGAAATGAACCTGAGGACTGTAAGAAATTGAGCATGGGAACTAAAACTGGATTCCAGGAGCGGTTAAAGAACGCTTGTGATGGTGGGAAAGAGTCTAGGATTATTGACGATGAAAGGGGTGTTGAAACTTTAATTTGCCTGTCAAGATTGGATGCAACGAGAGCTGAATGAATGAACCTAAGGGCACTTACAAGAATACGAGCAGCATTTGGGAGGGTGGTTAGAACCTCCGAACCAACACATATGGTTGTGATGTTGGTGGCAGGGTAATGAGCGACAACATTCTGGGAGACCCAATTAGCAGCAGTGGAATTTGATTGTCCAATGCCCAAAAGCTGTTCATTTGGGACAGAGACTGCGACTTTAATACCTGTATTGGCCAGAGCAAGAAGCATGCCACGGTCTGCATTGTATAGTCGGACATGTCGGATTTGCTGGGCTTTGAGTAGTCCTACTACTTGAGTTGGGTGTGGCATATCTGAAAGGTCTGTCCCTATGTTCACACCAATGAAAGCATCTGCAAGAAGGGTTCAAAGTTTGTAATCTTGTAAATATATAAATCAACAATCTTCTTTTCTTATGTACTAAATAGATTCAAAAACATGCAATAGGTTCCAGAATGTAAGCAGAACTAGGGTGATTTAGCAACAGTTGTGCAAATGTTACAATGGATATGCTGGTAAACAATTCAGAAGTTATACGTGTTTATGCCAACTAAAGCAATAGTTTGGGTTAGAGTGATATATGCACCTAAGGTGACAGATCAGAACATCCAACCAAACAATCCTAATAAGGACTGACATATTAGAAGATCTACATTACAATCTGAAAAGTTTGAGCCTTTACTATCATTGGACATCAACAATTGTAATTTGTCCCTTCCATAATGAGATCATAATAGACAAGCTATGATGTAAATAAATGTTTTTGATATTCAACATCTGGATAACAAATGTCTCAAACCATCTAAAAGGCTATGAAATTATGATTGTATTCAACGTAATAGATGGGACACACTATTTACTTGTCCTTCATTAGGGATATTAAAATAAACAAAGATGATGTAAGGGTATTATTTTTGAGAGTCAAACATTTTGATAGCAATGAGTGGAACCACAAAAAAAGGTTATGAAATTTATTTCTTCTACAAAACATATTTAAAGTAAAGGTTACGCATGGTGATTTTAAGCACAATATATAAAGATCGTATCTGTGTATATGAGTGTGTAACAATCACTAAAAACTATGGAAAAAGGGAAATGCAGAATGAAAAAATTATTATATTATCTCCACCAACATGCATAGAATGGAGCATGGCATGCTTCCCAACATCCAATAATGGTCCAAGTCCTATCCGTCCTCAATCCTTCGGATTCTTGATATTTTGTCAAAACAAAATAATTTATGATATTAAGCAAGTAATGGACTTTAGCAAGAAGACAATATTGTTGTTAGATTTTGTCCTACTCATCTGTCTTTTTCACTTTTTATGTTGTTCTTTTCTATAATATTATCGAGAAAGAAAGATGATCTTTTCTAGACCCAGCTGTCTTCCAAAACTTAATAAAACTACACTAACTTTTGCTATTTAAGATCTGTCTATTATTAAAATTCTAACAAAAGATTAATTACACCACAAGAACTGAACAAGTAATGCCTGAAAGTACTAAAAATCCAATAAATCCAGGTCTTGATTTCAATATAATGGCAAAATTATCACATATACTTATTCCATTGGAATGGATTTTATTCCACCTTCTCCACATGGAATAAAAAAAACAAAGGGATGGAATGAAATTTCGTTACATTGGAATGATTTATCCTCATCAAATAAACTATTTTTCTTTCATTCCTTTCTCTATCCCATTCCCTCAATCCAAACATAGCATAAGAGATTTATCACTTGCGCTATTGAGGATGACTGACTAGCTTCCATTACAGAAAAATAAATAAATAATATCATAAGTACCAATGTACAAACTAATCCCCACCCCCTTTTAAGAGAAGTAATAGTATGAAATTTACTCTATGTTAATAAAAGACGGTACAATCAGTCTTACTTCCTAGTTCCTACCTTAGTAGCTACTTTCCCTAAACTTTGATTCGCATACTAGAACCAAATACAGTTCAACAAATGAAACAGCAATGAACAAACTTTACCCTTTTAAAGTTTCCTCCTTTTTCTTTTCTAAAATTCCTAATTTCACAGACAATGGTTTAATTTCATAAATCTTATACATACAGGTGCAACATATAAATCTATAATGGCCCAAAATAGTAAAAACCCTTATTAAAATTTGGCAATGGTGACTAAGATTAGTAAGATTAAGCCTAAAAACAAACATGCAGAGATAATGCATGCCATCCATTCCTCTCTGGTTCGGCTTAAACACCATAAAAATGGAGTCTTTGAAGAAATACATCCACTACAAGAAAATGAATAACCATAACCCACCAAATGAAACTCATATAAACATTAAAACTAAGCAATCAAATGAAAAGTAAGCTGACCTTCATCTGCATAAATAGCAGAGAAAGCTAAAAGCAAAAAAATAAGAAGCAATGCCATAGATTCTTCGGTTCAAAATGCACTAACCCAAGAACTTCAAAAAGTGGGGAGTTGAAGGGTGAGTAAATGAAGGGGCAATTAATAAAAAGAAAATCAAGAAAGATAGTGGGGGTATTCGTGTATTTATGGGAAAGGAGAAAGAATGGGGTTATACATCAATCAATCGATTAAAATTATTTGTCAGATGGATCGGACGGCTAAGGAATTACTAGGTGAATTTACAGTTTCCTCATTATAATAAGAGGTTTGGGGATTTTATTTGCCTAGAAGAGAACAAATGCACTTTGTTGGTAGCCGTTGTCACAGGCTTTAACTCTAAACCGGGTTCTTGTTTTTTGTGTGTGATTGTATAAATAGGTAGGGGGCACATATAGAGAGATACAGAGGGAGATAGAGCCAAGGTGCAATAGCGCAAAAGGACAGAACCACTGGGGCTTGTCGAAAAACAGCTGGGTCTCACAACGGTCATATTTATGTACTTTTCGTATCCCGTTAGCATAAAGTTTATTTTTGGGTAAGTTGATCAATTGACTAATAGAATCCTGATACATATAGAATCTCGTCTGCTTGTCAACACTCTATTGGTCAATTGATCAACTCACTCAAAAATAAACTTCATGCTAACCACTCCCGTATTTTTTTTATTGGTAGTTCTTGTTTGCCATTCTTGCATTTTTTGAGTGCAAATGCTTTTCTTTTATCTTAAGCTCGTTTTTTTCCTTTTTTTGACAAGTCCTTAATAAGAACATAAAATAATTCTTACGAATGAACAAATTCAAAACTCAAAAATATTTAAAGTCGAAACTCAAAAACATATATATGTTCTAAAAAAATAGATAAAAATAACGCAAATCAAACCCCACACCCAAACTCTCATTTTTGTTGGATGAATCTGCAATCTACACAAACTATTTCCTTCCTTTTATAATGACGTTTGACGTGTAGCCTAACAAAGTAATAGACCAAAGATTATCCAACCTTGTGGTTAGGGCGGAGTAAGAAATCAAATTGGAATCAAAACCGTACTAAAAGTCACACAAATTATATCAATTAAAATCGCACTAACGATTCTAGCGTATGTGACGGTTTTAGATGGGTTGAAAAATCAAATTTACGATCTCGATTTGATTACTAACCAAAATCGCACACATAAAATCAAAACCGCATTATGTTGGTAGGGTATCCTATAATGTTTCTGACTCTTAATATCATGATTGTAATATTACTATAATATGATTTTTGTTAACAATATGTTGTAATATGATTGAACTACTCTTAGTAATAGTATGTTGTAATATAGTAGAGTAGATTGTAAATTATTACAGCATATTGTTACTAAGAATAAAGTAACAAATATTGTATTTAGTTTTTGTTTACTCTACTATATTTTATTCTAATAATTTACATCATATTACTCTATTATATTTAGCTTTTGTTTAGACAAAACATTATAAGTAAGGTTATGTTTGTTATCAAAGTGATATTTAATATTGTGTGATCATAAATTGTTAATTTAAATTGCATAAAATTTTGTTGT
Source organism: Panax quinquefolius (assembly GCA_020205615.1). Lineage (NCBI taxonomy): Eukaryota > Viridiplantae > Streptophyta > Magnoliopsida > Apiales > Araliaceae > Panax > Panax quinquefolius. The sequence goes on along the minus strand of CM035172.1, from coordinate 32,048,399 downwards.
TTCAATTGGTTTTGAAATTTAAACCGCACCAAATGAAACCGCACTGCACGGTTCAAAATCGCACCGCACCAATTATAAACGATTTCATGTGCGATTTTGAATTTATCAAACCGCACCTAAGCGATTTCGTGTGCGGTTTGAACTTCAAACTGCACCATGTTCACCCCTGCTTGTGGTAGAGATTTTGTTTACTATGCAAAGTTGTTGGAAATGGGTTTGATAAAATATATATTTATGTGTTCAAATTTATTAAGAATTAAATGAGAAAATTGACGGGCCGGATCGGGTCGGACTCGTGGGTCGTGAGCGGGTCATGTGATATATAACTTTTAATTAGATTTAAGTTATATATCAATACACTGACTCCAACTGTAATAAACCGCCGACTTTTTCTATAAATTGGTCTTGGGCGTGTATTATCAAGGAATAAGTTCTGTTAAAAAAAAATATTTCCCTCCTTTTACAGATTATTTTTCTCCCGTTCCTGTTGCAATCCCGTTGCGGTATATTTATTTCCCCGTTGCAACATATTTCCCTTCCTGACTTCCTGTTGCAATTTCTCTTCTCTGCAAGTTGTATAGTAAGATTTATTTTAATCCTTTTCAACTTTATTGCATGCATGCATCATTAGTCAATTCAGTACATAACATAAATATTGATTCGAAGTGTTCTTAATTTTGTAGTGCTACTAATTAAGAATTAAAATCTCGTTTTATCTTGGGAAACAATTATTCAATTAATCCTTAACACCCATGAGAGAATAAATTTCTTTAAAGAAACTTTTGTGAATTCAAAAAGAATTTGATTTATTCATTAATAATTTTACGTGTTATATATATATAAAGTTATGTTCTGTTTATTATATTTATATATATATATATATATATATATATATATTAAATAATACTATAATATTACAGATAACAAAAGTAACATGATCAATTAAATCTTGAAATTAACTAGGGCGTTGCATAACATAGGTTCTGAAATGAAACGTATTTTTAGAATTGTTAAATAAATTCGATGTGAGAATAAGTACATGCTGAATAAGATTTTAATAATGTAGACTTAATGCTCTGGTGTTGTAAAATAGTGTTGTACCTGATAATTAGAGTATAATCTTGTATTTATAGTGATCACACCATCTTCTCCAAGCCCTTCCCCACTCAATCTCCCTAAAGAAATGAAATCGAATTATATCTTTATACTTTCCTTAGGAGTTATAAATTAAATATAGGTAGGAATCTTAAATTCCTTAAAATAATTTACCGCCAAACAAGATTTTTAAGTAGGGTAAATACATTCACGTGACTTTTGACCCACCATATAATTTGGACCCTAATAATCACTCCCCAATAAGAATCGAATTGTAATTGAATAATTTTTTAAATTAAAACAAAAAAACATAGTAGCAAGGTAATGTCAATTGTGACGCCCCCAAAATTAGATATACATCACCCGTCTTGAGTTAAATCGGATACATAGTGTAATTCAAATACAACTTAATAATACAACTGGTATGCAGTATGCAATACGACAAAACATAAACTGTGAGTTCGAATACAAATATTGTCTACTAGAGATTATACAAATACAAATATTGTCTACTAGAGATTATACAAACTCAAAAGGAGTCCTCATTACAATTATTATCACACTATTTCACAGAATAGTGAGGACTACTAATGCACCCATCTAGGACCATCTCTGTTCCCCGACTAGTCCCAAATTTACGTTCTCATTTACGAAGAGAAACGGTGAAAGAAAAGGTGAGCTCAACTAGCCCGGTAAAAATATTATGACTAAGATAATGCATAATAATTTATCGTTAGCCTTCAACAATGTTAAAGCGATAAAATATAATAAATATCAAGTTTAAGCTGCTTGATGAACAATGATCCATTAAAAAAAGTCAAGTAGAGAATGAAATCTACTATCTTTTATGATTTAAAAGGTTTTCATCACTTTTATATTTGGGACTCGACTTAATAAATAATCCACATCATCGAATCACCACCTGCACTACTACGACCGAGGATATTCTTTAGTATCCGACCACAATTATCCATACCACTACGGGCGAGAATATTTGTGTATTCATTAATGGTCATGATCGTGCCAACATTTGTCCATCAATGCACTACAGGCCAATGAGGACTTTTATCACATCATTTGTAACATTACGGTCATGATTATAGAATAATCCACAGTCATAATCATACCAAGTCCATCTATGCACTTCTGCCAGCGAGATGACTTTCAACAAAATATAAACATGAGGGCGATGATAATGATATAAGAATTGATAAAACAAGTTCAAGAATTAATTTATCTAGGAACCGATAACGTCCAAATTGTCAACATGATCTTTGCTTTTGTAGAGTAAAATTTAAGAATGCTCAAAAGAATATTTTCATGAAAAGATCTTTGGATGAAGCGCAAATATCAAAGATATTCCACTAATTTCATGGGTATAGAAGTCAAAGTTTTAACCAACGAGTATAATAAAGAATGGAATAACAAAAGAAATCACCGTGCATGCGATAGGCCAAGCATTGGCGAGTTATTCAACGAGAATAATAAATAACGGAACCGGTCGGCGCCAAAAAGCGCATGACGAGGATATTCAGCGAGAATAATAAAGGATGGAACCGGTCAAAGGCGTAAGCGCACGAGACGAGGTTATTAAAGCAGAATAATAAAGGATGGAACCCGATCCGGCGTAAACTTACGCACGAGGATATTAAAGCGAATAATAAATAATGGAACCATATAAAGCGTAAGCGCTTGCACAGACGAGGATATTAAGCGAGAATAATAAAGAACGAAATATTAGAAGAATGTCACCATGTATAGGGTAGCTTGGCGTATATAGGTTATTCAACAAAATAATAAATAATGGAATAACATAAGTTCTCTTCATTAAGGCGAAAGAAAGAATAACACCCTACATCAGTAAAAAAAAGCTCGAATATAAGAGTAGGAAAGTAGCGAGAATACTTTCCTATAGGTTCTCTTATAATTCTCTCTCTAGAGTTTTAGTGAATTCGTAAGAAATAATGAAGGAATGAGCTTCTATTTATAGGAAAATGGAATGAATAGTAACTAATTCATGAGCGGTCAGATTGATTTACTATTAAGCGGACGATCCAGATTGGTTTACTATTAAAACTTAAAACAACGGTCCATCTTGATTTACTATTAAAACTTTAAACCAAATGATCCATATTGATTTCTTATTATAACTCCACCAAATTGTCCATATTGACTTACTTATTATATCTTCAACCAACGATGCGAAAAATTAGCACATCTTCTCATGGAATAATATTGTACCCAAATACCGAATACTGATACTAGAGTGAATAATGAAGGGTGAAGGGTGAATAGTAATCGTGAATAGTAACTAGTGAATAGTAACTCATGAATAGTAACTTCATGAATAGTAACTTCGTGAATAGTAACTCATGAATAGTACTAAAAACACGAAAAGTGTCCCGAATACCCAATTGAACAATATATCCTCCGGACATCAATTATACTAACACAAATAAGTCCAACACTGATGGAACTATAAAATTCATCTTTAATCGACACGAACTTATTCATCATTATTATTATAATTCACAATATTTAACAACCGGTCGTTCCCAAGAAAGAGGGGCTTTAGATAAGAATTTCTTCTTATTAGTAGCCATGATTAGGTGACCGAACCTCTCCTTGTGAACTTACAGACATTGTCGATATTGCAAATAATAATATGAATAACTTTGTCGTCTCAATTATTGATTTAATAATATATCATATAATGCGGATGATCGTAACAATAATTGAATCGATAATATGAGAAATATGATCAACGAATTCTTTCGTAGCAATAATTGAGTATAGCGAGTAACTTCTCACGTAAGCATCGATAATCAATACAGGTGTCTTCTTTGTGCAACTCTGGCGTATTCATTATACTTTTACTACTAGGGTAGTTCAACAATTTTAACAGTAACACCTCGTAGTTATTTTCATAAAATATTTTTGTCGTTTTTCAATCAAATAATAATTCCAATTATGGGGTCCACCTGATGATTGTCTTGGTTATGCGAATATTCTCTGTTAAAAGCGAATATTCCCCGACCAATCGAATATTATATAACAACTTGCGTACTTTGCAAAATTTATAAATATTACCCACAACTATAACATTATATCAAATCAATACCATTATATTCAAAAATATAATTCGAGAAAATTATTCTTTATTCATAAAAGTTGGGGTCTTACAACCTCCCCTTCTTATGAAATTTCGTCCTCGAAATTAGAATTACATACACGGTATGTCGAAGAGATGAGGATACCTTGACTTCATCTCAGATTCTAACTCCCAAGTCATTTTCTCCACATCGTGGTTTCTCCACAAAACTTTGACTTAAGGTATAACCTTGGAGCGTAGAACATGATCCTTCTTATCCAAGATTTTAACAGGTAATTCTTCATACGTTAAATCTTCCTCTATCTCGTCTGGTTCTAACTCAATAATGAGGTTCGGGTCTTTCACGTATTCACGTAACATAAATATGTGAAAAACATTATGAACACGAGACATACTTGACGGTAAAGCGAGTCTATAGGCCACAGTTCCCACTCGATCAAAAATTAAAAATGGGCCAATAAATCGAGGATTGAGCTTTCCTCTCTTTCCAAATCTTGTAAATCCTTTTCATGGAGCAACACATAACAACACATGATCTCCAATATCGAATTCTACGTCCTTTTGGTGAAGATCAGCATAACTCTTTTGTCGATCTTGTGAAGTTTTTATACGTTGTCGGATCGTTTAAATCTTTTCTGTAGTCATACGTACCAACTACGGTCCCAACAACGTTGCTTCACCCACCTCATCCCAAAGATATCTTTGGAAGCGACACTTTCTCCCATACAACGCTCGAATGGAGCCGTGCCGATACTTGTTTGATAGCCGATGTTGTAGGAAAACTCCACCGATGGAAAAAACTTGTCCCAACTTCCTTGAAATCAAGGACACGAGTCTTAATAGATTTTCAAGAGTTTGAATAGTCCTCTCCATTGTCCATCCGTCCGAGGATGATATCTGAAACTAAATCGTGAAAGTCTGTGCCCATAGCTTTTTGCAAACTAACCCAAAAAAATCGTGAAGTGAATCTTGGGTCTCGATCGAAAACTATGGATACTAGCATACCATGCGATCTTACAATCTCATTTATATACATCTGAGCAAGGCGTTCAAGTGTATAAGTTTCTCGTATCGGTAAGAAATGAACAGACTTGGTCAATCTATCAATAATGACCCAAATCGCATTTATGCCTTGAGAAACCTTAGGAAGACCGGTAACGAAATCTATGGTAATGTGATCCCACTTCCATTCTGGAATTACAAGTGGTTGCAATGGACCTTTTGGTACTTGATGCTCCGCTTTAACTCGTTGACAAGTTAGACACCTTGAGATAAACAGCGCTATCTCTCTCTTCATATTACTCCACCAAAATATATGACTAATATCATGATACATTTTGGTACTCCCATGATGGATTGCAAACGGTGTGTTGTGCGCCTCCATCATGATTTTATACTTTAAATCAGGGTCGTTAGGAACACAAAGTCTGGAGTTGACTCGAAGTATTCCTTCTTCATCAATTCTTGCTTCCGGCATAGCACCTTCTTGCATTTTCTTCCTCATACGCATCAGCTCCATTTCTGTAGCTTGAGCAACTTTAACTTTATCAATTAAAGTTGGTTCTACTCGTATATTTGTCATCATCACATGGGTCCCTAGAGTCTTTAACTCTATCTCCATCCTTTGCAAGTCACACAAAATGAACCTTTGTGTTGACAATATCGCACTCGTACATGTGTATGATCGTCTACTTAATGCGTCAGCTACCACGTTCGCTTTTCCAGGATGGTATTGGATGGTATGATCATAATCTTTCAACAGTTCAAGCCAACGTCGTTGTCGCATGTTGAGTTCCTTTTGAGTGAAGAAATATTTGAGGCTTTTATGATCCATAAATATCTCCACTTTCTCCCCATACAAGTAATGCCTCCAAATTTTAAGTGCGAAGACAACAGCTGCTAACTCTAGATCATGAGTAGGATAATTCCTCTCATATTCTTTTAGTTGTCTTGAGGCATAGGCTATGACTTTCCCATGTTGCATGAGAACACATCCCAACCCTTTGCTCAAGCATCATTTGTAGATGACAAATCCCTCCGAGCGAGATGTTATTATCGAGCAGGTCTTTGAAATGAGTCTCCTCTTGAGTTCTTGAAAACTCTTCTCACATTCTTTGCTCAATAGAACTTTGTATCTTTCGAAAGAATTTGAGTTAATGGAGTAGCGATTCGAGAAAATCCTTCTATGAATCTCGATAATAACCAAATTTAAACCGAGAAAGCTACGTACTTCGATCATCGATTTAGGTTGCTCCTAGCTTTGAATAGCTTGATCTTTTTAGGGTCAATGATATTCCATGACTTGATACTACGTGCCTAAGGAATGCTACTTCCTCAAGCCAGAACTCGCATTTCTTCAACTTGGCATAAATCTTGTATTCACGAAGCTTTTGGAGTGTCAGCCTCAAGTGTTGCTCATGATCTTCATGGCTTTTGGAATAAATAAGGATGTCATCAATAAAGACGACCACAAAGTGATCCAAATATTCCTTGAATACTCGGTTCATCATATCCATGAAGGCATCAGGAGCATTAGTCAATCCGAAGGACATGACTAGGAATTCATAATGCCTGTACCGAGTTCTGAAAGCCGTCTTTGGAATGTCATCAATTCTAATCTTCAATTGGTGATATCCGGAGCGAAGATCAATCTTTGAAAAGAATTTGGCTCCTTTGTTGGTCGAATAGGTCATCAATACGTGGCAATGGGTTTTATTTTTTATGGTGACATGATTCAACTCCAGATAATCAATACAAAGTTGCATACTCCCATCTTTCTTTTCACGAATAATAACATGAGCACCCAGAAGGGAGCGTCTTAGGGACGAATAAAGTCAATGTCTAACAATTCTGCGGTTGGGTCTTTAACTCACGAAGTTCAATAGAGCCATTCGATATGGGGCTTTGGAAATGGGTTTTGTATGCCGAGTTCGAGGTCGATACAAAATTCAATTTCATGCTTCTCGGGGTAGGCGAGGAAGTTCTTCGTGGAATCGTCAGAAATTTATTAACAATAGAAATATCGTTCAAAAGCGGCGTATTTTGTTTAAATCTGTGACATGAGCTAAGAAAGCTTGACACCTATTTTTTAATAAACGAATATCATTATGGCTTAAAATGACCGTGATTGATTTTAATGGTTTGGTCACTTGAATTCGCATAATAGGTTGATTAGGAATATGAAAACTAACAACCTTACGAAAACAATCAATTTTTGCATGATGAGTAGTTAACCAATCAATCCCTAGAATTACGTCAAACACAAGTATTTTTAAAGAAATAAGATTGATAGGTAATGTGCGATTATCGATTTGAACCAAACAAGACTTATAACCAGTGGATGTAATGAAGGTTTCTCCCAACGGAGTTTCCACAGATAAGTCAAAGTCTAATTTCTCCGGAGACAAATTTAATCGTTGAGCGCAAGTAGGAGAAATAAAAGAATGGGTAGAACCGGTATCAAATAAAGTATAGACTTAGCTAGAGTTTATGATAAGTTTACCGTGATGACCTCATTCGGGTTCCTTGCTTTCAGGGAGGTCACAACAAACGCTTCTCCTCAGACTACCGGCTTTGACTTTTACGGGGAATGACCTTTGGTGCCTCCATCCTGGTGAACTTGTCTTCATTGAACGACAAAAAAAGCTAAGTGACCTTCTCTTCCACAATTATAACATGCTTTGGACGGACATCGCGTAGTTTGGTGATGTGTCCTCCCCTCCACATTTGAAGCATATGATAGGTGGTCGTTCTCCTTCCTTAACAACTTGGTCTTTGGTCTTTGACTTCCTTCCATCATTGTTGAATCTCCTCTTCTTGAAATATCCATTCTTATTGGTTTGGCCTTAATTACCACCGAAGTGGTAACCATTTCGGCTTTGATTGATTCCTCCACGCTTGTTGTCCTTGCAGCTTTGATGGCCGCTCTCCTTTGGTTGCGTTGACTCGTTATCGCGCTCCACTAATCGAGCCCTATTTATAACATCTCGAATACAAACACGGTTTATGAGAAATAAGATGTTGGCGTATCTCGAGTTTCAAACCTCGCAAAAAACATTCGCGTCATTCGCTCCTCATTATCCACCAAATGGGATGCAAAGCCAAGAGACAACTCTGCAAATTTGGCTTCATACTGTGACACGGTCGTATTATTTTGCTCGATTTGATGAATTCTACCTCTTTATATGACGAATACTTTTGGGAAAGTACTTGTCGTTGAATAGTTCTTGGAACTTTTCCCAAGACATCTTCGGTCAGGCGGCGGAGTTGAGTACGTTTTCGATTCCCACCGAAGAATCTGCCTCTCCTCGCAACATAAAAGCGTGAAAGGAACCATTTGCTCCAGACATCCCAAGACATCAAATATCTTGGTGATCTGCTTTATCCATGCTTCCGCCTTTAGTGGTTTTGGCTATCCAATAAACTCCGGTGGTCCCAGCTCCTTGAACTATTTAGCGGTGACCGTCCGAGAGTTTTCAGTATTCCCACCTACATTGTGGACAAGAGCCGCTCTCGCCTGCTGTTGCATGAATTGCATAAAGCCTCTGAACACTCCATCATTCATCATTTGGTCAGTGTTGTTGTAAGACCCCAACTTTTATAAATAAAGATTAATTTTCTATAAATATCATTTTTGAATATTATGGAGTAAATTTGATATAATGTTATAGTTGTGGGTAATATTTATAAATTTTGCAAAGTACGCAAGTTGTTATATAATATTTGAATTGTCAGGGAATATTCGTACCACGGCATAATTATTGGTGGACCCCACAACGGAATTATTGTCGGATTGAGAAAACGACAAAAATACTTTATGAAAATAACGACGGAAGTTTTACCGTTAATTGTTGAAACACCTGGTGTTAAAAGTACACTAATACGCGTGGTTGCATAGTAGCACACGATATTGATTATTGATGCTTACGTGAGAAGTCACTAAGTTTTGTTTATTATTTGGATCCCTATTTACCCGTTTTTCAAAATTATCGGACGAAAGTTATAAAGTATATATATATATATATATATGACTTTTGTGTGTGTGTGTGTGTGTTTTCGTATGTGTAGGAGTGTGTGTGTAGTAGTGGGTTTTGGTGGGGGAATTATTATCTAGTGGTGTGTTGTGTTAGTGGGTGGAGGAGTATATTATTGGCAGGTGTGTGATTATTTTATATATATTTATATGATAGTGGGATGTTGATTGGAAAGAAAAGAAGAAGAAAGAATTGGCAGGATTCGGATTGATTTTTCCAAGCTTGAATATTATTGGCCAAATTTTTTTCAATCATGCAGTGATTTGGCAACTTGTAAATTATGGAGCATTTTAATTGGTGAGGCTTTTAATGTGGCATGTGTTCATTTTTTTCATTGGCTAACTCTTTGACAAAGATTCTTGATGCGTTGGATCGATTGGGTCAGAATCAAGAACTAATTTCGTCTGCAATTTCTCTTTATGACAGTCAATAGTATCCTTGATTCTCCTATAAATAAGCTCATTCCTTCATTATTTCTTACGAATTCACTAAAACTCCAGAGAGAGAAATTATAGAGAAACTATAGAAAAGTATTCGCTACTTCCTATTCTTATATCCAGTTTCTTTTACGGTAAGGATATTATTCTTTTGAATTCATGAAGAGAACTTACATTATTCCATTTTATTATTATTCTCTTTGGAATAACCAAAGATATCTGTGAACTACCCTATACTTGGTGACATTCTTCTATTATTCATTTGGAATATCCATGCATGCGTTTACTGTGGGACACGGTTCCATCTTTATTATTACTCTGTTGGAATATCGTATACGTGTGTTTTACATCGGACTGGTTAAAATTTTTATTATTATTACATTTGGAATATCACATGTCGTGTGTTTTACACGGGACTGGTTAAAATCTTTATTATTACGTTAGAAACATCCCGCTTGGTGCAAAATTTGCGTGACACGGTTCCGTTATTATTATTACATTGGAATAAACGCATTATCGCGGCAATCGCATGCGTGGTGATTTCTTTTGTTATTCCATTCTTTATTATACTCAGTTGGTTAAAGTTTTGACTTCTATACTCCATGAAATTAGTAGAATATCCTTGATATTTGCACTTCATCCAGTATCTTTTCATGAAAATATTCTTCTGATCATTCTTGAATTTTACTCTACAAAGCAGTATCATGTGACAATTTGGACGTTATCGGTTCTTGGACAAATTAATTCTTGAACTTGTTTTATTGAATTCTTATATCATTGTCATCATCCTCATATTGATATGTTGAAAGTCATCTGTGGCCTGTAGTGCATAGATGGACTTGATATGATTATGACCAGGGATTATTTGGCATAATCATGACCGTAATGTTACAAATGATATGATAAAATTCCTAATTGGCCTGTTGTAAGACCCCAACTTTTATAAATAAAGATGAATTTTCTATAAATATTATTTTTGAATATTATGGAATAAATTTGATATAATGTTATAGTTGTGGATAATATTTATAAATTTTGCAAAGTAAGCAAGTTGTTATAAAATATTCGTTTGGTCGGGGAATATTCTTTTTGTGGGAGAATATTAAATCTGACGTCTCAATCATTGGTGGACCCCCCTAACGGAAGTATTGTCGTAGTTAGAAAGCGACAAAATTATCTTTCTATTAAAATAACGGCAGAGGTGTTACTGTTAAAAGCTGTTGAACTACCATTAGTAAAAGTACAAGATGTCTGGCGTAGTTGTATAGTAGACACGCGATATTGATTATTGATACTTTACGTGAGAAGTCACTCAAGAATGCTCAATTATTGCTACGATAATTCTTTGCACGATCATATCTCTTATATTATTGATTCAATTATTATTGTCACAAGATATCATCGTATAATATGTTATAGTATTAAATCAATAATTGAGACGACAAGTTATAAATGATTAATAATTGTTGAAAGATTAAATATGTGTTGATTAAAAATAAAATGATTTGTGGTAATATTTATTCAATCCTTGATGTATATAAAGAGTCATTATGAGGCGTTTGTGGTAAGTTTGATTATTTTATGGGGGCCCGTATGTCATCATCTAAGAGTCTCTTCAATCGATAGTAATTACCTTCGTCAATAAGTAATTACCTTTGTGAATAGTAATTACCTTCGTCGATAGTAATTACCTTTACCAAAGCGTCGAACCACTTGTCGTTTCACATTCTGAGGCGTCGAACCACTTGTCGTTTCACATTCAAAGCGTCGAACCACTTTTCTTTTCACATCACTGGTCGTCGAGCCACTTGCTGCTTTTTTCATAAGAAAGTCTTAAGCTAGAAATCTTCTATAAATAAAGGCCTAGTGCTTCATTATTTTTCACTTAATTCATTATTTATAGAGAGAAAGTATAGAGAATAAGAGAAAGAAGAAGAGTATTTTGTTACTTATACTTCTTAAAGTATTCAATCTCCTACCAAAAGTAAGGGGTGTTATTCTTTCTTATTCATGAAGAAGAATTTGTTATTCCATTGCTTATTATTACATTGGAATAACTTTTGTATCACGTTTTACCACATGCACTTGGTGACATTCTTCATTATTACATTGGAACATCACATCGTGTGTTTTACACGGGACTGGTTAAAATCTTTTTATTATTATTCTATTGGAACATCACGTCTCATGTGTTTTTACACGACCGGTTCCGCGTCTTTATTATTATTCTGTTGGAACATCACATCTGCGTGTGTTTTACGCTTGGGACTGGTTCCATTCTTTATTATTACGTTGGAATATCACATGCATGCGTTTTTCTGGCCGGACACGGATACATTATTTAGTATCTGTTGGAATAACTTTTGCTGTGCGGCCTATCGCGTACATGGTGATTTCTTTTGTTATTCCATTCTTTATTATACCCGGTTGGTTAAAACTTTGACTTCTATACTCCATGAAATTAGTGGAATATCCTTGATATTTCAAGGCTTCATCCGATATCCTTTCATGGAAATATTCTTCTCGAAGATTCTTGAATTTTACTACTACAAAGCGATGATTCGTGTTGACAGTTTGGATGTTATTGGTTCCTAGATAAATTAATTCTTGAACTTGTTTTATTGAATTCTTATATCATTGTCATCATCCTCATGTTTATATTATGTTGAAAGTCATCGTGGCTGTAGTGCGTAGATGGACTTGGTATGATTATGACGAGAGACTATTGATTGTAATCATGGTAGTAATGTTACAAATGATGTGGTAAAAATCCTCGGTGGCCGTAGTGCATTGATGGATGATTGTTGGCATGATCATGACCATTAATGAATACACAAATATTCTCGGCACGTAGTGCATGAATAATTGTGGTCGTGATATCTTAAAGAATATCCTTGGCCGTAGTAGTGCGTGGGGTGATTCGATGATGTGGAATATTTATTAAAGTGAGTCTCAATTTATAATAAAGTGATGAAAAACCTTTTAAATCATAAAAGATAGTAGATTTTATTTTCTACTTGACTCTTTTAATGGATTCTTTGGTTCCATTTGTAGTTAAACTTGATGTTCATTATATTTTTATCGGTTTAACAATTGTTGTGAGGCTAATGATAATTTATTTTGCATTATCTTAGTCATAATATTTCTTCTTGAGCTAGTTGAGCTCACCCTTTCCTTCACCGTTCTCTTCGTGAAATGAGAATATAAATTTGAGACGCAGTCGGGGAGCGGAATAATGGTCGAGAGGATAGCATTAGTAGTCCTCACTATTACGTGAAATAGTGTGATAATAATTGTAATGAGGACTCCTTTTGAGTTTGTATGATCTCTAGTAGACAATATTTGTATTCAAACTCACGGTTTATGTCGTATTGTACCACGCAGTTATATTAGTAAGTTGTATTTAAATTACATACCATGTATCTTACTACCCAAGATGGGTGATGTATACCTAATTTTGGGGCGTCACACTTTGTAGTGCATTGATGAGCAGATTGTTGGCATGATCATGACCATTAATGAATACACAAATATTCTTTTCCCAGTAGTGCGTGGATAATTGTGGTCGTGATCTTAAAGAATATCCTTGGCGTAGTGCGAGGGGTGATTCGATGATGTGGAATATTTATTAAGGTGAGTCTCGGCGATACTTGATGATGAAAAACCTTTTAAATCATAAAAGATAGTAGATTTTATTTTCTCTTGACTCTTTTAATGGATTGCTTGTTCATTGATTAAACTTGATGTCTATTATATTTTATCGGTTTAACATTGTTGGAGACTAATGATAATTTATTACGCATTATCTTAGTCATAATATTTCTTCTTGGGTTAGTTGAGCTCACCCTTTCTTTCATTGTTCTCTTGAAATGAGAATATAATTCTGGGACGAGTCGAGGAGCGGAGTGATGGTCCGAGAAGATAGCATTAGTAGTCCTCACTATTACGTGAAATAGTGTGATAATGATTGTAATGAGGACTCCTTTTGAGTTTGTATAATCTCTAGTAGACAATATTTGTATTCAAACTCACGGTTTATGTTTTGTCGTATTATTACACGACAGTTGTATTAATAAGTTGTATTTGAATTACATCTTATGTATCTGGCGACCCAAGATGGGTGATGTATACCTAATTTTGGGGGCGCCACGGTTGTTGTTTGCATGAGGATTATCGCCTTCGATGCATTATCGATTATGTGGTGAGTCAACTATCGCTTTGTGCTCCATTTCTTATTCTCAACATTACGGGATGTCATTTTCGATATTGCCACAAAACAAAAGGTTAGCGACATGTAATATATTATCCCTATATTTGGTGACCAATTAAATACCAAAAAAAAACTTAGGTAGGTCATACTAGCGAAGGAATTCCTCGTCTCTCCCTCCTAGTTCTATTCTCACATCTTAGCGAGGATCATATCCTAAGCTTTGATACTAAGCTTGTGACGCCCCAAAATTAGGTATACACCACCCATCTTGAGTCACCGGATACATGGTACATAATTCAAATACAACTTAATAATACTGTTGCCGCGTGTACAATACGACAAAACATAAACTGTGAGTTTGAATACAAATATTGTCTACTAGAGATTATACAAATACAAATATTGTCTACTAGAGATTATACAAACTCAAAAGGAATTCTCATTACAATTATTATCACACTATTTCATAGAATAGTGAGGACTACTAATGCACCATCTAGGACCATCACTCTGTTCCCGACTAGTCACAAATTGACGTTCTCATTTTACAAGAGAAGCGGTGAAAGAAAGGGTGAACTTAACTAGCCCAAGAAGAAATATTATGACTAAGATAATGCGAGAATAATTTATAGTTAGCTTCAACAATGTTAAATTGATAAAATATAATAAATATCAAGTTTAGCTCACGGAACAAGCAATCCATTAAAGAGTCAGTAGAGAATGAAATCTACTATCTTTTATGATTTAAAAGGTTTTCATCACTTTTATCATTTGGGACTCGATTTTAATAAATAATCCACATCATCGAATCACCCCGCACTACGACCGAGGATATTCTTTAGTATCACGACCACAATTATCCATGCACTACGGGCCAAGAATATTTGTGTATTCATTAATGGTCATGATCATGCCAACAGCGTCCATCAATGCACTACGGGCCAATGAGGACTTTTATCACATCAATTGTAACATTACTACCATGATTACAATCGAATAATCCTCGGTCATAATCATACCAAGTCCATCTATGCACTACGGGCCACATATGACTTTCAACAAAATATAAACACGAGGGCGATGACAATGATATAAGAATTCAATAAAATAAGTTCAAGAATTAATTTATCTAGGAACCGATAACGTCCAAATTGTCAACATGAATCTTTGCTTTGTAGAGTAAAATTCAAGAATGCTCGGAAGAATATTTTCATGAAAAGATATCTTTGGATGAAGCCTTAAATATCAAAGATATTCCACTAATTTCATAGGTATAGAAGTCAAAGTTTTAACCGTTGAGTATAATAAAGAATGGAATAACAAAAGAAATCACCACGCATGCGATATACCGCGCATACATGCGAGTTATTCAACAGAATAATAAATAACGGAACCGGTCGGCAGAAAAGCGCCGCATGCATGTGATATTCCAACGAGAATAATAAAGGATGGAACCGGTCGGTAAATAACGCGAATAGGATATTCCGATGCATGGATATTACGACGAGAATAATAAAGGATGGAACAGTGTGGCGTAAGAACGCATGCGAACGGGATATTAAACGACGAATAATAAAGAACGAGAATATTAGAAGAATGTCACCATGTATAAGGTAGCAGCGATATCTGAGTTATTCAACAGAATAATAAATAATGGAATAACATAAGTTATCTTCATTAAGACGAAAGAAAGAATAACATCCCTTACCGTAAAAGAAACCGAATATAAGAGTAGGGAAGTAGCAAAATATTTTCTATAGGTTCTCTTATAATTCTCTCTACAGAGTTTCAATTGAATTCGTAGAAATAATGAAGGAATGAGCTTCTATTTATAGAAAATGGAATGAATAGTAACTAATTCATGAGCGGTCCAGATTGATTTACTATTAAGCAGACGATCCAGTTGGTTTCTTATTAAAACTTAAAACAACGATCCATCCATCTCGATTTACTATTAAAACTTTAAACCAAATGATCCATATTGATTTCTTATTATAACTCCACCAAATGATCCATATTGACTTACTTATTATATCTTCAACCAACTATTACGAAAAATTAGCACATCTCCTCATGGAATAATATTGTACCCAAATACCCGAATGCACAATACTAGAGTGAATAATAAGTAAGGTGAATAGTAACTTCGTGAATAAGTAACTTCGTGAATAGTAACTTCATGAATAGTAACTCATGAATAGTAACTTCGTGAATAGTAACTCATGAATAGTACTCAGAACACGAAAAGTGTCACGAATACCCAGTTGAACAATATATCCTCCAGGACATCAATTATCTTAACACAAATAAGTCCAACACTGATGGAACTATAAAATTCATCTTTAATCGATAATTTAACTTATTCATCATTAATATTATAATTCACAATATTTAACAACCTGTGTCGCTCCCCAAGAAAGAGGGGCTTTCAGATAAGGATTTCTTCTTATTAGCGCTCGATTAGGTGACCAAACCTCTCTTTGATGTAACTTACAGACATTGTCGATATTGCGAATAATAATATGAATAACTTTGTCGTCTCAATTATTGATTTAATAATATATCATATAATGCGAGATAATCGTAACAATAATTGAATCAATAATATGAGAAATATGATGCAAAGAATTCTGTAGTAATAATTGAGTATAAGCGAGTGACTTCTCACGTAAGCATCAATAATCAATACCAGGTGTCTATCTTGCTAACTACGCCAGCGTATTACTATACTTTTACTAAGGGTAGTTCAACGGTTTTAACGTAGAATAACACCTCCATAGTTATTTTCATAAAGTATTTTTTGTCATTTTCTCAATCAAATAATAATTTCGTTTGTGGGGTCCACCAATGATTGTCTTGGATTTCATCTGAATATTCCTGTTAAAACGAATATTAAACCAATCGAATATTATATAACAACTTGCGTACTTTGTAAAATTTATAAATATTACCCACAACTATAACATTATATCAAATCAATACCATTATATTCAAAAATATAATTCGGGAAAATTATTCTTTATTCATAAAAGTTGGGGTCTTACATCAATTTATTTATTTTCATTTGGTTATGGTGAGCATTAGCTTCTTGCAATTTCATAATTTTTGTTGCAACATTTTTATTGGGATATAATTATTTGGGTCTGACTAAGGTGTAGTCCAATTTATTTAATGGTCCGGATTTGGTGTTAGTCCATATACATTTATTTTGACAGCTTGCTCAAATAGCGGAGAGTCCTTATTAAATTAAGAGTGTGTTTCCTTATTTGGAGAGATAAGAATATCTAATTTGAGAAAAATCGATCTGTTATTAATTGCAGAGTTATAAAGTGATTCTAAAAAGGACTCGTGTTCCTAATTAGATTTGGATGTATATGACATATTTATAAATACAACAATAAGCAAGGTTTTAGGAGAGAACATAATAACAGTGTGATGAGAAGGAAGAGAGGAATACACAATTTGTACTTAGAAAAAGAAATTTGACAAAATGAAAACTTAATTAAACATTTTTACGAACCGACAGATTAATAAATTCGTACAACATGGGCTCCATTCTTAAGTTTTCTTGGTCTAGTAGCATTCACCTCTTTACTAAAGTTCTTTATCGGTTTGCCATTTTTTATTTGCATCGCACTATAGCTCTAATTATAATGCTTGGTGTATTTTACCAAAATAGATTATAATTGACTCATTTTATGCCATAACCATTTAAAGAAAAATATTAACGTCAAATTTTATACCCTTCATAAAATTATCAAAATAACATGTTAAAAAAGCGTTAATAATTGTTGAAATAGATGATTGTAAGAGATATAAGATATGAACACAAAATTTGTACGTGAAAACTTAATTGGTGAAAAAATCACGGGGAGATATAAGAAATTCACTATAAAAATAATATAGGAGTACAAATTGTTACTTGAACTCTCGTAGTACACTTACTTTGCTAATATAGGGGATCATAAAGGTTGCGATTTGGAGAACACGTGAAAGAAGAAAGAAAAATTTTAATTATCCGCACTTTCAATTGTTATTTCATTTTTGGATGATATATAGCTGATTCGAGATAATATTAAAAGCACAAAGTCGAGACTAATTTTAATCTTAATATTGGATTAAGTTGGTCCCGATTTTGGGGGCGTGACATGTTAGATCGTGAAACACCATATTCGAGATAGATGTATATGAATTTGGGGGCATCACACTGGTGGGTCCTGTCGCCTCGAAGGTCGTTCATTCGATCGCTGCGCTATTTGCTGAAACGTCCGTATCTTGCAATTCAAGAATCGCTGGTAGATGTGTTCTACCATTTCGAATAGTTATTTTCGAGAGCTACACAGTGACATCAGGCTTGACCTTTTCTGAATTCGGAAAGATGAGTCCATGATCAAAATAACATTTTCAAGTCTTCGACAGTAGTCCGTGAATCTGTCTTGCGTAGTTTGCACCCGAAATTGCTGCGGTGGTTCTTTGTGACCCTATCATCAGCTGGACAATTGTTGTTTAAGGCTGTGTTGGCACAATTACATCTTTGCTTTGCTCTCCAGGGGTTCTCTGAGATTGAAGTGGCTGTTACTATCCCTCAAAGTTGTCTCCTGAGTTCAAAAAAACGCATTTACGCTCCTGCAAAATTAGTCAAATGAGAGCGAAATTTTGAATGTCTACAATTTAAAATAATATTTTAAAATAAATCATATCATTTATTATATTAATATATAAAAAAATATAATAATAATATAATTTAAAAATAAAAATATTTTTTATTCTCTCGACTCTTTCTAAACTCACAAACAAAAATAATAATAATTAGAATCTCATCCATTCTATTATTTTTCTGATTAGTTAGGACTCGGGAGTATTCGATTTCTAATCCGACCCAACACTATATTTTTCTTCTTTTACGCGCCAATTCGAAATAAGCCCTAGCTCTAAAATTTTCAATTTTTGCAGAATCTCAAAAGGATGCAGAATTTCATAGCGTAGATAACCTGAATTAAAGCTGGAATCTTTACTAAAATGGATCAATCTTTTGATTCCGATAGCACACTGATCAAATCGGAAAATGAGTGGTCAGAGGAGCACGATGGAATTCCGTTGAAGCAACGGTTAAAGATGCTTCTCGCTAGTAAGCATCGTTCAGATTTGGGCGACACCAAAACTCTAGCAGAAATTACAGCTATGTGAGTTCTTATAATTTTTCGTCATTGATTCGCACTTCATCTTTCATTAAACTCTGTATTTGGTTTAGTAGTCTCCTTTTTTTCTTTTTCTTTTTGTGATTATTTGCAGACCCTCAGAAGATATCATAGTCAAAAAGGAAGCTGACTGTATTTCACAGGTAATTTAAATTTAAGATATGTATTTGTATTCCAATTTGTTTATGGTTGTGCAAATTGACTAGTTTATTAGGGTTAATTTGTTATTTTGGAATTTCTTTTCCCTGTTCTGTTTGGCTTCTAGCATTTGTTTTTACCAATATAGTGATGGTTCATATTTCTGGTTCTTATTGTCCTACTTGGTTGTGGTGTTAGATTTGGTCCTACATGGTTGTGGTGTTATATTTGGTTCCTATTATAGTTCATATTTCTGGTTCTTATTTCGTTGTGGTGTTATATTTTGTTCCTATTATTGTGTTCCAGTTTAATTTGATTGTTGTTTTGGCATTAACTTTGTTATGTGTCATAGTAGATGCTTTACTTTTTCCTACATTTACTGTGGTTTAGGTGCACCTCTTAATAGTGGAATGAACTTGAGCCTAGTGGATCTTACAGCAGTGTTGATTTATGATTTGTGTTAGTGTGGATTTTATCTTTTGGAACACTTTAAATTTTATTCAAATTGCTGGTCAAATACAACCCAGAGTTATAAAAGAGATATGCTGTTTAGATTGCCTATAATATTTCTTGCTGTTGCTTCTCTTGTTAGTCATTATTATCATTATTTTTGTTATTTTACTCATAGCATTCAACCTTCATGCTTGCGGTTTCCTTGCCATTTTTACCAACTTATGTGGTAACAAGCAAATTATGTTGTGATGTCTCTTTTATTGATTAAGTTGAACACTTAACTACACCAATTTCATTAGTAAGTGCCATATCGTGTGTTATTGCAAGCTCATATGAGTTTGCTGTCATTAATTTGTTGTTTTGAATATTGAAAAAAAAAGCAATGGATGACATGCAGGATTTGCATTCTACCTATTTTCTTGGTGAAGGGAGGGTTGAAAGCTTGTTATTGGAAAAATGCCATTCTGACAAGGTTCTTGAAGGAGGTACTTCTCAACTTGAGCTTATATAATTATAAAAAACCAGCAATCATATTCAGTTGCACTTCATATCTTATAGAGTATGCGACTCCCACACATATGCAGGTAGGCCTCGAGAATGCTGTATTCAAAAGATTGAACCAAATACGTGCAATTCCTCCAATTGGATAGTAGTTTCTGAACAAAATTGTGGGATTGTTAGAGCAGAAGAAGATATTTCTGGTGATGTTACTGTGAACAACTTAGCAAGTTCACCAGTAAACTATCTAAATGACTCTTCTGGTACTGAAGGTCGAGCTATTAATATAAAAAAAGAATTACCTGATAACATATTTGATGATCTTGATCACATTGATTTAAGAGAACGGCGAAGGATGTTGCTATCAAGGTTCCTTTCTGTCTTCAACGATTTCTCTTTATTTTGGATAAGATAGCCATGTGCTAAAAAACATATGTATGCATTGCTAGATTAGGTGTGACGCCCCCAAATTCGGACCGCCACTTGGTCACTTGAATTCGGTTCATCACGTTCTCATGGTAATACCACAATAACTAGAATTACATATTCACAGCGGAAAATCCAATTTAGAATAATATACAATAATTTATTATAATTATTCCCCCAAGTCTCGCAACCTACAGTACTTAATAGATTACATAATAATATCGAATAAAGACTTATTACATAATCCTACTTGAGCTTAAACACAGTCTGCGAATAGTCTTAATACAACATAATAGTCTTAAACATAAAGGAACAAGCTAGTCGGTAGCCTTGCCCTTGTCTTTTCCAGAGACACTTCCCTGTTCCGCCTTAATTGAAAAGTTTTTAAATAAGCAAGAATGAGCACAAATTGCCCAGCAAGTATTATACAACAAGGGTAAAGAGTTTTGTAACACGAGTTTGAAATATCGAAGTATCATCTCTAAGATAGTTAAGGTTTCAGAATAAAATCATGAATAATGAATGTCAACAATTCTTGAATCAAATCCTTGGAATAAGAACGATAATTCAATATAAATCAACAGATATATATGAATTCAAAGGCTATCAATGTATCCAACTGGATAAACAATTTATACTGAGCAGTCATTAAGGACTATTGAACAGCTACTAGAATTACCAATATTAAACTGATAACCCAAAAGAAATATGTATGATAGATGATCAGTCTACAATACTCTATGTTATGCATAACATCACAGTAATATTCACGCGTGTGTTGGGGCTTCCAACAATATACACTCCCCTTACCATAAGGGTTGTTCAACTCAGTTTTCAAGATTTTCGCACCAGTCAATTGGTTTGGACAGTTTTATAAACATGAATATAGTCTAGCCGAATCAAATGGCATAGACACTTTCACAATGTTCAAGAACAATACCAAGTTTAACATGAATAATAGTTTTCACAAGAGTTTAAACATACTAAAATAATTGAACGAGTAAATAAGATAACTTGCATTTAAAGAGATAATGTTTGCTTATGACATTCGTCGAATAAAGTAATGCAAGGGTTTAGTATACTTGCCTCAAGCGTAGTTTACCAAAGTAAAGCTTAATATCAATCCAATGCACTATGATATCCTATTCATGTATAATCACATTAGTTATACAAGTTCAACATGTTCACCTATTATCTTAATTTACTATCATGCACAAGTGAAATTTATCAATGCTAACATATAGTGCTAGTCTTCTAGTCGCATAAATCTTATACGTATGTCATCACATGAAAATTAGTTTATAACACACCATATCATAGTTGAAATCACAATTTGACTTTAAAGTGGTAAACACTTATTCATCATAGGATCCTATCAATAACATGCTTATTAATACATGGATACTATACTGGACATGTATTACAGATTAGAGTAACAACACAGGCATTCATAAAACCACAGAATAACTACAGAAATCTGATCCTACTGCAGGGTGGCGCGACTGCGCTGGATTTGAACTAAGGAGTGGCGGGCTGCTACCGCCCTTGTTCAAACCGTAATACGGCTCCTTCGTAAGGTCAAGGCACACTCGACTTGCACGTACATAAACAATCATGCAAAACACACATGTTAGTATGTGGATAACCAAGTTTGACCTTATATCATAGCATTATCATAGGTCATCATTTATTCTCATTTAATCAAGACTTTAAGTGTTAAATTCATAATTTTTCTTAAGTTTGATCGTTGAACACATACTATATGATCCATAGGTCTCAACAACTCATGTTTGCATTAGATTAGTCATGTAGTTCATATCATGAAATTTTACACCGTTTAGACTTGTCATATTCCCTTTTATCATGTACATGTCTAGTTAGGCATCCATGGTAATTACATTTATATGCATGACCCACTTAATCATGATGTCTCACATACACAAGTTAAACCACATAAGCATGCTCACAAATCTTAACTCAAAGCGTATATAGAGTTTATTAAGTTTGTTTTCAAAACTTTAAGTTTCCATTAGTAAAACTTATTCAAGCATGTAAGGTAAGTTCACATATTCCATAACATGCTTCCATAACCACATAATAGGTCACATAGGTATGTTTTGAAGTTCATAACTTAGTTTATGCATAGTTCATGTACACATAACTAATATAGTCTTTTACTTGCACTTTTTCTTTTAATTCATGCTTGACTACACCATACCCTCACCAACAAGGTAACTAACATATTGGTCACATTTTAATGTATATCAGAACTTGATACGTTGGCACATAAAGTCAGGACATGTTTTTAAAAAAGGTTTATCAAAACTAGTTTTCAACTCTTTAAGTCCTCTTTGAATAATCAAACTAAAATCAACTAACATGACTTACTATATGCATAGAAATCTCAGTCCACATGTGCAGGTTATTTATATGCATGAACTAATTAACATAGCATACTCAGACCAAGACAGAATCACAAAAATCAAGACACAAGATCGGCAGTGCCGGTGGCGCATCCGGCGTCGTATATATTATATATAGGCGGCTACCGCCACTCGATTAAACGAAGAATAAGGACTCTGCTTCGGCAGAGTTCCAACATAACCAATGAGTTTATAACCATTATACAACTCTTTGACATGCAAACAAACCCAGATAACACAATGACATGCTATTCTATATCAATTAACAGAGATTTCATGAGGATTGCAAGAATTTGACAAAAAATTAAATTAAGAACAAAATTTTATACCTTTTGAAGCCTTAATGGAATTCTTAATTGCACTAAGTATGCTTCCTCAATCTTCAGCAACACTCACTCTCTTCCTACACTTATTAGACAATTTCAAGCAACAGAGAATGAGAAGGATTTGGCTGCCATTTATAGAGAAATGACTGCCCAGTCCATGGCTTTGTTCCATGGTTTGATTCAATGGAGATTGAGAAGAAATGCTGGGTATAGAAGGGTTGGCCAACTGCCAATTCTTAGCCATCATCACATCCATCTCTAGCTTCATCATTTTCCTCTTAGCCTTTTTCGTTTTGCTGAGTTTCACATAATAGTAGGATATCCATTGGCCTAATACGCAACTAGCAACTGAGACTTTTAATTTGGGACAAGGTTTAATTCTCAGTAACTGTATTGTATAATGCTTAGTTTGTTCTCTTATACTCCCAAAAATGTAATTTTAATGTGATAATGCTACTACACAATGGAAAGTTAGGGATTCTTTATGTACTCACATCATATAATCCATGTACATTAATTCAGTCTAATTAATATTTATAACATGTATGGACTCCATTTAATTACCCACTAGTAATTTAATATCTCCTTAAAACTTTATTATTCTAGTTAGACTTACTTATTGGAATAATTTGTCATTCTTTGACAGAGTACATCTCTTAATGTTTCCACTCACAATTATTGTCACATAAGCAATTATTTATGCAACTTATAATTTCTTACACTTTACTATATAGTTTAATAAATTTTAATATATGGTTGTTATATATAGTACAAATCACATAAGTGTTGCTCTACCCTATATAATATAATTGTATTCCATATATTTTATATATTTGATTATTGTACACTTGCACAAAACAATCAATATAATATTATCATATTAATAACTTACTTATTTGTTTTATGTCAATTAAATAATTTATTCATTTTATTGTTTAATTAACACTAATATTAATTAATCCATTCCTCATTGATTAATGTAATTATTGATCTTTATAATAATTAATTAACATTCTACAATAACAACTAACAATTAATATTAATTAATTGTTCACTTAATATCATTATTAATATTTCCCATCACCGTGCCACACAAGGCTTTCAACGATTTCATCACAAATTCCATATATTCTCAATTATTCAATTATCCAATATAATTGAGTTAACTCATCTTGTAACACAAAATCATTTATATTCAAATAAATATTCATTTCCATTAATATAGTCATTTAATAAGACGTAGAAATTCTCGGGTATTACATTAGGTTCCTTAAGTTCAAGCTCCATAAAGGTGATTTAAATCTTTATTCCTTTTCTTTTAATAATATTATTCTGCTCCCTTTTATTTGAATTTGAGCGAAGTCCAGGAATTGATGAGTTTGTTTATCTATGCAGGAAGTCATTGGAATCGACGAAACCAGTTGGTGAGGTAAATTTTTATCCTCTTATTGCCTTGATGCAGTAAGGTATATTTGCTAAGATGCACTCTGCAATTTGTGAATAAAAATGGAAGATGAGGGTGCTGCAAAATCCTGAACCACTAACGATTGAGGGGTTTTTGTTCTCAATTGTGATAAATACCATTGGTGGCTTGAATTTTGGATCTGGATCTTCACCCCCTGAAAAGCAGTCTTCAAAACAATCCTATGTTTGATTTCAAGTGACAATAATTTTCCTCTAGGCATTAATTACGTAGTTCATATTTAATACACCAAAAAAATAACAAAAAAAGAGCAGTGTTTTATGTTCAAAATTTTCTAGTTTGCTGACGGAAGGACTAGATTAAATTCCCATGTCCAACATTCTTCCACTATTGGATCCAAGGGATTATGTGGCTTTAGGGGTATTGTTGTGAGTGATTTGTATACAATTGGGAGGTAACACTTTTCAGGTGCTTTTCTCGTCTTGTTTCTTACTAATTCGGTGAGGGTGGATTTCTTGTCTCCCCTATCCTAACAAATTGTCTCTTTTCTGTTAATTTCTTTAATAAAAGAAGATTGACAAATTGGTCTTAATGGATTATGTTCGACTCATCAGTTACTCCTATCTTCCCTGACACCCATACAATTAGTCCCACCACCATTTTTATGAGTATCATAAACGACCATTTACCCACTCCCTCTTGAATCTCCCCTAAAAAACAAAAAAAGAATAATAAAACGAAGTCTAAAATGATTCTTTCCATAGTTGTTAGAATTTTATGATATACGATACAAGAGAAATTCGATAAAAGGTTGCTGCTAGTGCGTTAGAAAGTGAGCTGGATATTACGATACATTCTACGATACAGTACGATCAGCGACGCGGTCGGTGCATTTTTATGTTAGAGGTGAACTTGATAAGAGTTAAAATAGCACATTAAAGCCTCTCTCTCTCTCTTTTTTTTTCATTACAAGAGGTGTTCACTTGATCTATACAACATTTCTTAAAATGCTTTTTAGGATTCTTATATTTTTCGAAGGACTTTGTTTCCACGTTCTTTTTTTCATGTATCATACTTATATGAAGACATAAGGACATAGTTTTTGGAGTTGTCGTTTGCTCTACACTCTCCAATTTGGGGCAGAATTTCACATTGAGTTTATAATTATATGTTAAATAGCTATTTATTTTCTTTTGTTCATTAATAACTATTAGTTACACTATTGATTATTGGTTAAGCCTCTAGTTTAAACTCTTCAAATTATAATTTTAATATTCAAAATTTGTTTCTAGGCTCATTTGATTACTTTGACGTCACACTTAAGCTAATAAACTTAATTATCCAATAAAATTATTTCTCTATTAGTTTTAATATATAATTATTGTGTTTTACATGTCTTTCCGTATCTTATGATAAGATTCAAGCACGATGCATGATTCATCATTCAGGGATTTTCGATACATGATACAATTCAAGATTTAACAACTATGTTGTTTTCATTGTAGTTCTTTTGCTTATTAAGAGTGCTTTATACTTTGTGCCACACAGGATAGTATTTCTGGATTGCCAAACTTTGTTATGGATTGCATGCACAATGCTGTCATAGGAAATGAACACAGTAATTTTATTGGAAAAGAATGCTCAACTGAAGGAAATTGTTTGATAGAATGCTCAACCGAAGGAATCCATTCTGATGACATTCCTGAGAGATGCGCTGCTGTTTTCTGCAAGAATTTGGAATTTGGTTCATCAAATAGTATGGTTTCAGGCTCATCTAATACAATCCCTCATTGTCCAGCATATGTACGCCAGAGCAGAGGAACTGAATCAACTAGATTAGGAAATTTTAAAAATGTTAATGAAAATGACAGGATGTGGTCTTCTAAAATAACTTCCAATGAGTTTGAATCATGTGGTGAAAAGGATGTTTTGTCTGAGAAGCACAAGACTGTTCTTAATTCAGCTTTGAAAACCTTTGTCAATGTCAAGGTTGGACCTTTAGATAACAATGAGGCAGACAAGAATGCTTTAGATAAATCCTGCCATGTTAACATAGTTCCAGTAAAAAGTGAACTCGATTTCAGTGATGCATATTCTGTTGATGTCATAGACCATATGTTGCTGCGGGACCGGATGAAATTGCTGACATCAAGAGGGATTCAAAATACTAATATTTATGCTGAAGGCTCCAGGAAAATTATGCCTCCTGCCTTGGATTTTAAGCCCATTTTATCAGAATCTGCTGCTTCTCTAAGAATCAAGCGTACAAGGAAAAGGAAGAAAACTGCCACGTAATACTGTTTGTGGTTAAATCTATACACACTATTCATATTTTTTCTCGTATTGAATTTACATGTTCAGTCGTATATAATATTCTAAAGGGTTTGAGCCGATTTAATATTAATTTCAGGGACTCAGTAGAAACTGCATTGGAAGAAGATGCTCCGGGACTCCTTCAGGTGCTATATGCATTTCATTATCCTATTCTCTTCTGGTGTTTGAGTCAATAGTAATGTCATCCATCTGGCAGGTGTTAGTTGACAAAGGGGTAGTGGTTGATGAAATTAAGCTGTATGGGCAAACGGAGATTGATGAGGCTCTGGACGATTCACTAACTGAAGACACCTTTACAGAGCTTGAAGCTGTGATATCAAAGGTTGGGAAAAATATTGATCATGTCATTTGTTCACCAGTGCCCTTTTCTGTCTTTATAAACTAAATATATATGTATGTATGGTTCCCCTTCTCCAGTGAACAAAAAAAATGAACCAAAGGCGAACCGGCTATAGCGACGGTTTTCTGATATATAGCAACTGTTCAAACCGTCGCCATAGCTATGTCGTCGGCTTTGTATGCTATAGCGACGGAAAAAACCGTCGCTATAGCCGGTTCGTTTTTAGTTCGCTCATGGTTCGCTGGAGAAGGGGATCACATATATATATTTATATTTATGTGGTATGGTTTATTTTATCACTTGAGATTATTATATAACTATAATTTGGGCAGATTAAAACTGCATTGGTTTGTGAAGAAGCACTCCCAAGTAACCATGGAATGGTTTGAAAAATAAGAAACATTATAGAAAGTTAGTTATGTTTCAATGTTGTTGATATGATTCTCTCGAATCAAGTATTTACAGGAAGGAAAGAGAGGGACATAGTCGATTTTTCGTTTAGTATCCTGTTATCTCTAGTTGGTCTGGTGTTATACTTTAGGAGGTATGCAGTACTGTATACATATTGTAAATAGCTTATGTAGTTTCTATGATTTCTTGAAATGTATGTACAGCTTTTCTCTCAGCGCCACTCGTTATTAAGGCTTCCTCCTTTAAGGAGTACAAAGTGTGAAAAGATTAGTTACTGCTTGGCTTGTCTAATTTCGCTGGTTGAGCAGGTAAGATTTTTCTATTGCTTATAGTCTAAAAGTATGGTGATAGCCATATAATGGCATCTGTCAGATTACTTAGTCTCTGCCTATATTTTGATTCTAAGTTCTTGTGGTATTCTTTTCATAATTCACTTGTTGACCTTTCTAACTTGTAGGCGCGCTATTTACAGTTTCGGAAGTGGCCTGTTGAGTGGGGTTGGTGCCGGGACCTCCAGTCATTCATTTTTATTTTTGAAAGACATAACAGGTGTATTGACAACACAAATTAGTCTTTAATTCTCTTGTTGATCTACCTGTTCAGCATGATGAAGATACCCCATATTGCTTGATTGCAGAATCGTGCTGGAACGTCCCGAATATGGCTATGCAACATACTTTTTTGAGTTGTTGGATTCCGTACCCATAGATTGGCAGATCAAACGGTTGGTGACTGCCATGAAGCTTACTAGCTGTAGCAGGGTTACCCTAATTGAGAACAAAGCATTAACGGTAGTGACTCTAAAACATTTTCTTTACACAACTGCTGATATATGAGGTGAATATATTTAGGATCCATTTGTTATAAGGAAAAGTTTTCTTCTCCCCCCTGGTATTTGGTGTGTCACAGAAAATGTGGTCACCTTACACCTGTCAAGGAAAATGTGGTCAACTGGAAAATGAGTTACAGTTTCAGTCAACGGAAAAGACTTATTATTTTCAGAAAACAAATTTGTAAGTCATTTTCTGTATAGTGTTGGAAAGACTCTTAAGTAACACTCTTCTCTCTTTCCTCATTTCATTTCTTTCTCTTTTATATTTTTTTTCTTAATTGAATGTATATATTTTTATACATGTTTAATTTGATATTTTTCCGCGTATTAAATCATATATTCTTTCAAAATTTTCTCTTTTATTGTGAAAAATGTACTTGGCCTTTTTAACGGCTTCATCCCTTCAATGATCTAGAAAACTCTCCAATGGGTTTTCGGAATTGATATTCTTTTTAAACTTGAGTGTATTTTTTTCCGTCAATGTATAAAGTTCAGAATTGAACATTTTCTTTGATTATGAAGACTGATTTATGATAGGTTTGCTTGTTTTGGTATTTTATGTTAATTTTACTTGTATTGCATTATCAATGGTTGCATTTTGATACTAATAATATGTATTTATGCTTGTTAGTTTATATGAAGCATTTGGTTCTTTATTTATTTTTCTATAAAAAGTTGTAAAAATGCGAAACTTTGTTTTTATTTTACCTTCACTCTGTTCAACATAATGTGAAAATGTTCTTATTGGCAGAACAACACCAAGTACTCATTGGAGTACTTTTGTTTATCTCATAGTTGAAAGAAACAAAACGTTTTTTTAGTATTTTTTTTACAATTAACATTAATGGATTTAATTCTCCCACACTAAACTTACGAATGCATTATCAGCTACATTTAAAGTTTGCCAGCAAAGCATCCAAAATAGCATTTTCTTTGAGAATGATTTCTCTGAAATGGTTTTGTGGAAAATATTTTCCATGAAACAACGGAACCTTGGTTTTCATTTACATTTTCGGACGTTAATCTAAATTACATGGTGTTTTTTCTACTGTAAAAGAAATACCATCTATTATCAATCTAGTAAAAAATGCGTTACAGGCATTGACAGAATTTGATAGAAATTGGGGATGTTAAGGTTTTATTGTTTGGTTTGGTAGTTGTAATGACTGCGAACAGGATACAACCACCCTCTTCCATCTCCACAACCACTGCATGTACTACTCTGCTATTTATTAACCATGTCATGCATAAGTCCATCTCTCTCTCTCTCTCTATTGAAACAGACCCATTAAGATTTCCACCCGAACCATTAGTGCACCCATCATCAGGTGTACCACTTTTTTGGGTTCCTTAATTATTATCTGAAATTGAGATTGAAACGGTGACTATATTTGAGAGGGTGGGAGGTATATATACATGTAAGCATTTCTTACTCCATGCTGAAATCAGACAAATTTCAAGATACCTGTCTTCTGAAGTGTACATACAGCTCCCCTTATTTTCAATCAAAGTGTTCTGTTTTTTTTCTTTCACTAAAGCATCTCTCTCCCTCTTTCTTTTGTCGGAAAATTGTATCTTACATTACAAACCACTGCGATTTAGGTTGGCGAAGATCTGAGTCAAGGTGAAGCAGCCGTGTTAACGGGATATGGCTGGATACCAGATACTGGCTTAGGAACAATGCTTAACTATCGTGACAGGGTTGTTCATGATAGAAAGAATGAGAAGGACAACTCGGAATGGAGGTCAAAGATTGGGAAATTGCTTATGGATGGTTATAATGGTGGAACAATTATAACAACTGATATTCCGAGGAAGGTTATTGAATATGATGTTGCTCAGAGCCGTCAAATCAAGTTGGAGCTTTAGTGAGGTTAGTCCACTCCAAAAATGTGTAAATAGTAGTAAATTATGGAACAACATTTAGCATGCTTTTGGGCAATGGACTTATGACATAATTATACAAGTCTAATGTTCTGAGTATTTAGATTAATTTGGTTACTTCAGTTAATAAAGATTCTGCTTGATCACTTTCACCTTTTCTCTCTCATATGAATTGTATTTTTTTTTTGTGTGGGTAAAATCCAAAAAGTTGCTTGCAACTCTTGAATTATATTCTGTGGCAATACTTTAAGTTGCCATTGTTTTTCCTGCTAAAATTTAGCTGTCCTACTTGCTGTATTGAAGTGGTTAAGCTCGTCGTTGAGGATTCTTGCAAAATATAGTTTGCACAAATATTCTTTTACATATGTTGTCCGAATTTGATGGTTATCCACGGGTGTATCGTATGTGCTTTATTTCAAATTTACTGCTATGACACTCATACTATTATGATTTATTTAGTTATATATTTTCAGATTAATTTTATTTACGCACACATAATCAGATAAAAGCTTGACAATAATTATCACTGTTGTATATTATTATTTTATCTATTCCATCACTTATCCTGAGATTTGAGTCCACTAACCAACAGTATTAGCGATGTTCTTCATCTGAACCCTGGAGGATTCTTTCAACATAATAGTCCAACACAAAAGATATTGCACCGTGTTCCTGTCTGAGCTAGATGGTTTTCTGCTGCATCTCTAATATGATTTGGTGCATGCTTTTATCTAAACACTCTTTATGGTACTCACAATAGGCATTTCATTCTTCCGAGTTTTTGTCTCTCAAAAGAGTTATCGGTAGTAAAGTAGTCGTCGTCTCTCCTAATATAAGCTCTTGGTATCACTAATGAGTTGAGTTATGATTTCTGGGTGTTTCTGTATTCATGTCGCACATAACAGTGATTGGTTATAAAGTAGTCGTCTCCTCCTATAAGTTCTTGATATCACTCAAGAATAGAGAAAGAGTTTGTCGATAGAAATCTTGAGATAAGTCGCATATATTCGTCCTATCAGTATAGCGCTGATAAATAATCTGAAAGTTCCTTTATACTCTCAACATGAGTTACAGTAACTGTGTTGTCCAACATTTGACTAAATATGTCGTAGCCCTCGTGTTAATTTAGTATTATTACTTTTTAATCTTTTGAAAATACTCTAGATGCTATCAAATATGTATGGTGAATGTTCTTGTACATTGCAGGCCTGAACATGGCCCAACTAAGCTTTCAATCCACCAAATGCAAAAAAAGACCCAACCAAAGATAGTTATCCAAAGTAAATTGCGAGTTTGAGACTAATGTGTGCCTACCTAAGCTTCCATCAAAATAAGCCAGCAAATCAAAAGCCTCACTCCTACCAAACTCTAAAAGTAGTACACAGATGTGTTAAAAAAATGATTGAGACAAGCATATTATTGCCAGATCTAATTGATCATTACAAAGACTTCCATGTAAAGCCACAAGAGATCATAGATAGGATGTCTGTCCTATTGCTGCTCCTAATCTTATATATATGTAATTCTGTATATATTAATGAAATGATCACTGAGTATATCCTCCAATATAAAATGTCCCCCACCCCCATCCATTGTTTTTAATGATGAATTCCAAGCCCCACAAGCTTACACCTTGGCATGAATCAAGAAGAATGTAGAATAAATTAGAGGATAAGGTTTTCTATAAAAGCCTTTGAATCCTCATCTTTATAATCATCATATATTATAACAGAAAGTGATTCTGTCTCACTGGGGTTGTATTTTTCAATAAAGTGTTCTTCTTCTCCAAACTTATTTTGTTGTCGTGGCAATCCACCCCTCGACTCCACCGCAATTTCTCCACACTTGTTGGTCCCATGATCCAAAATACGTGTTTATTTGACTATAATTTTGCGACTTAACAAATACATTTGAAAAAGGTGGAACTGTTTTGTGGTCTAGTGTTGCTGAATTATCATTTTTGTTAAATTTGTATGGATGTGTTATGATTTGAATAATTAATTTGATCTTGAACTCTGTAAGGTGCACTCATTGATATATGTGAAAAATTCTGGCAAATGCATATTGTGTAGCTTTAGGAGTGGGGGGAAGGGGTTCCCAAATGCACAAGGCCAATGGAGTGATTACTGGTGGGGCGACCGGCCAATATGATATGGCAACCGCCCCAATGAAGGAAAGCCATTACCAACATACTCCATTCCCCTTTGCCAGATTGCCCTGAATATATATATATATATATATATATATATATATCAAGAATACATTAGTCAGAGGGACTGTTTCAACTAACGCTCATCTAGCCGTCCAAAATTAGAGTGAATGACTGACATTAGGGCCCAGCCGCAACTCCCTTTAGCCGCCAGCCAAATTTTTTTTGTTGGCCGCTACTCCTAGCGGCCAGTCAAAACAATAAAAAATTATCTTGATTATCCTCATATTAATCAGTAAAATAAAATAATAAAAAATTATAAGGATAATTATAAAGATAATCCGTAATTATCTTTATACTTATCTTTATACTTATTAACAGATTATCCTTATACATATTATTTATTTATCAATAAAATAAAATAATAAAAATTATAAGAATAATTATAAGGATAATCAGTAATTATCTTTATACTTATCCTTATACTTATTAACAAAATAAGTATGTATAAGAATAATTATCGATTATCATCTTTTATGATTTTTAATTATAAATAGGAAATAGTGATCGAGTTTATATATTTTGAGTAGGAATATAATATAAATTCAATCACTATTTCCTATTTATAATTAAAAATCATAAGACGATAATTATTAATTATCCTTATACATACTTATTTTATTAACACTCATTATACTTATAATTTTTATTATTTTATTTTATATGTATGAGGATAATCAGGATAATGTAATTAAGTCAATTTTTTTTGTTGGCCGCTACTCCCTCTAGTGGCTGCTAGAGGGAGTAGCGGCAAACAAAAAAAATTTGGCTGGAGTAGCGGCTGGGCCCTAATCTCAACCATTCAACAGTCCCTCTGGCTGGCTAACGTATTCTGTAGATCATTTCCCATATATATATAGGGATTCCATCCAGTTTTCAGTCATTTTCACCTTCTAGTTTTTGTTTATAGCCTGGATCAGGACGACTTTGAAATAGACTGGAGGACGATCGACTTTCAAATGGATATATCATATATAATGCATGTGTTAATGTATAAAGGAACTGATCGAGCGTGTTGCTATATATATATGTTCTGCAGAGGAAATATTTTGTTTACTTCTCTTGGTACACTTGCAAATAATTAGGAAATTCTCTTCATGCTATATAAGTCTCAATCACACACACACGAGTCCTACTATGTATTATGTCAAATTATAATTACGACCATGTATTATATTGTTAAAATATTATCAATTATATATAATTATTCACGTAACTCATAATAAAAAATGAATATATAATAGTATTTTTCAACTCGATCAATATTAATTTCTAATTACTTACTTTCTTCATTGCAAAACGCGTAATCACTTTTCAAAATTACAGAAACATGGCATTATCATTCACAAATGTAGTGGAGATGAGCTAGCTAGCTAGCTTAGCTATTTGAGCAACTTAATTAATTAATATACATTTATATACTAATTAACTAACTCTACTCATTCAGTCATTGTACGTAGTTCTTCGTTTCATTATCTGTTTCTCTTTCCATTTTCTCTAATTCATAAATTTATTTCTCCATTAGAATTGAGTTCATATACAAATTTTATTATTATTATTATTATTATTATTATTATTATTATTATTATTATTTCATATATGTCCATAACATTTATTAGAATTGTAGTTATAGTGGCGTGAAATTAAACATCTCAATGGGGTGGGGGTAATTGGTAAAGGAAATGATCATTTTTGGGCAAGGGTGGTAGATTAATTAAGAATATATATATATGCACATACATGGATGATAATTGATAAGCACATAATAAGAAAAGAATAGTTGGACTAATTATCCTTATAATTAATATTGTGTTTGAATGGAAGGAATGGAAGAGGACGGAATGAAATATATTTTAGTGTATGTTTAGTTGTTGGTGGTGGTGGATATTGTCATATAATAACAATATTATCATATATTTTCATTCTACTGGAATGTATTTTATTCCACATTCTCTGTATAGAATAAAAAAACAAAAATATGTAATGAATATTCATTTCATGATTAGAATGATTTATCCTCCGAAAATATTCATCAAATATACTATTTGTATTTTATTCTTTTTTTTATTTTATTTTTTTCAATTCAAACGTAGCATTAACTCTGTAGATGAAGCTTCGTTTGCCTACTAGCTCAGTTCTAGCCTCTAGGCCTTCTACTTCTTCATGCATGCACAAGAGTGTGAATGCATTATGTGTTTATGTTGGTTACAACAAAATTGTTAATTGGTCCAAAAAAGAGGACAAGGCGACCTTCATATTTTCACATTACTTTATCAGAGAGAGAGAGAGAACAAGAGAACATTATGGATAATTTCAAACTTTGGTTGAACTTTTACTACAACTGAACTCACTATCTTTGAATGCTCGCACTATATATCCATCTATCTTTTAAGACTTTACTACTATTCTACTGGTATTATTTATGTATGTAACCGCGTTTTCATAGTCTTTCACAACTTCAACGGCCTAAACTTAATTCGGGTTAAATGTTTTCTAAGTCACTGTATTATAAGTTGACTTAGAAATGGGTCATTGATTTTTTTTTTTACAGTCAACCCACTGAACTTTAGTTTACTAACAAAAAGTTTAATATTCCATTAAAGATGTTGACTTTGGACGGAAATTGCCACATAAGCTGCTGACGTGGCAATTTTTTTTCATGTGGCACAGATCTGTCCCATGTGGCTTTCATGATGTGGAAATGGAAGAGAATTTACAAATTTAATAATATAAATGTACATAAAATGCAATTTTTTTTAATAATTTTTTTTTAAAAACGCAGTTTTTTTATAATAAAAATTAAAAAAAAACGCAGTTTTTTTAATAAAAAAAATAATTATTATTTTTATTTAAAAAAAAAAACAAACAACGCTCTCTCTCTCCTTCTCCGTCACAACAACGCAGTTTGGTTTTTAAAAAATAAAACACAGTTTTTTTTAATAAAAATAATTATTTTTAATATAAAAAAAACACAATTTTTTAATAAAAATAATTATGTTTAATAAAAATAAAAAAAAAAAGCACAGTTTTTTTAATAAAAAGATAATAAAACACATTTTTTTAATAAAAATAAAAAAAGTGCAGTTTTTTTTAAAAAAAATCTTTTTAATAAAAAAATTTATTTTTAATTAAAAAAACGAAGTTTTTTAAATACAAAAATAAAATAAAACTGTTTTTTTATTTAAAAAACTGCATTTTATTTATTTTTTAAAAAACTGTATTTTTTATTTTATTAAAAAACAGTTTATTTTATTTTTTATTTAAAAACTGCATTTTTTAATTAAAAATAAATTTTTTATTAAAAAAGCATTTTATTTAAAAACTGTGTTTTTTATTTTATTAAAAAACAGTTTTATTTTATTTTTTATTTAAAAAACTGCATTTTATTTTTTTATTAAAAAACTGCATTTTATTTTTTATTTAAAAACTGCATTTTTTAATTAAAAATAATTTTTTTATTAAAAAAACTGCATTTTATTAATTTTTTTTAAAAAAACTGTGTTTTTTATTTTTATTTAAAAAACAGTTTTATTTTATTTTTTATTTAAAAAAACTGCGCTTTTTTTTATTTTTTATTAAAAAAATGCGTTTTATTATCTTTTTATTAAAAAAACTGTGTTTTTTTTTATTTTATTAAACATAATTATTTTTATTAAAAAAATTGTGTTTTTTTATATTAAAAATAATTATTTTTATTAAAAAAAACTGTGTTTTATTTTTTAAAAACCAATCTGCGTTGTTGTGACGGAGAAGGAGAGAGAGAGCGTTGTTTGATTTTTTTTTTTTAAATAAAAATAATTATTTTTTATTAAAAAAAACTACGCTTTTTTTTAATTTTTATTATAAAAAAATTGCGTTTTTTTAAAAATTTTATTAAAAAATTGCGTTTTATGTACATTTATATTATTACATTTGTAAATTCTCCTCCATTTCCACATCATGAAAGCCACATGGGACAGATCTGTGCCACATCAAAAAAAATTGCTGTGACGCCCCCAAAATAGGTATACAACACCCATTTTGAGTCGCCAAATACATGGTACAGAAAGCAAACTACAACTTCAATAATACAATTGTCGCAAAATCTGACAATACATCTTTATAAGACCCCAACTTATTATAAATAAAATTGAATTTCCTCTAATTATATTTGTGAATAATAAGGTATTAATTTGATATAATTTCTCGGTTATGGGTGAAATGTGCAAATTTTGCAAAATATGAAAGTGGTTATAAAATAATCATTGTTTGCTTGGGGAATATTCGTTTGGTCGTGGAATATTCTTGTTGTCGGGTAATATTCATACAACGTCGCGATCATTTGTGGGCCCCATAATGAATAATCATCGGATGAAGAAAGCGACAAGTTTGAGTTTTTATAAATAACAGAAGTTATTCACAATTAACACTTTGTTGGAATACCCGGGTGGTTAAAATACGATGTAATACGCGTGGATGCGTGTATTGATGAATTATTGATCCTTACGTGAAGAAGACACTACTCAATAATTGTTACGTGAGTTCTTTATTCGATATTTTATTTTATTGATTGATAATTCTTTGCGTTGATATTTTATATTATTGTTGTTTCAATAATTATCACTTTGACAAGATTTCCCATTATCGGATCAATAATTCATATTATTTGAATAATATTATTAGATAGCATTATTGGCAATGTCTAGAAAGTTACATCAAGAGAGGTTTGGTCACCTAATGGCTACCAATAAGAGAGAAATTCTTATTTGAAAGCCCCCTCTTTCACAGGACTAGCTCTACTGGTTGTCATAAATGTTATTTTGTAATATTATTTGTGAATAATTAATTATTGATTCATATGATAAGAAAATATTTATTTTATGTGAATATAAATGTTGGATATATTTATTGTGGTTAAAAAATGAAGGAGTTAATGTTGATGTGTTTTATCAGTATTTTTGTCGGAATGAAGGTATTAAAAATTAAACCAGTATTTTGAGATATATTGTGTGAGTTATAATTTTTAATCCAAATAGTTGGATCGTTGTAATTTTTGGATATGTTATACATATATAAGTTGAGTATATGTCCACAAATTTTGAACCGTTAAAAATGAACGTATGATTTGTTATGAATTTTAAGAAGTGACTGATTCATAAATTAGGTTTATAAATGATTTTGGTGGAAAATTCTAGAATTGAGTGGGCCCCACTTGTGGTTGGTGAAGAAATGTGCTGAATTTATTTCAAATGTGGTGGGTGGGAATAGTAGCGAGTAAAAGCCATCGAGTTCTAAGTCAAGTCTGCTAACATTTTCCTATAA
The DNA here is from genome assembly GCA_020205615.1 of Panax quinquefolius. Classification (NCBI taxonomy): domain Eukaryota; kingdom Viridiplantae; phylum Streptophyta; class Magnoliopsida; order Apiales; family Araliaceae; genus Panax; species Panax quinquefolius. The sequence goes on along the minus strand of CM035172.1, from coordinate 32,010,316 downwards.
ATAGAGGCTAAGTTAGAATTGAAAATCACACCGGAAATAAATTTTTCTCTTTCTCTCTAGATTATTGAGTGTATTTTGTGAGTATTTAGATACTTTGTGAGTTTCTATTCATCGGTGCAAGTTTTCTTGACCTTATCCGATATTCCGATCGGAAATCTTGATATTTTGAGGTAAGGGATGTTATTTTCTTCATATATGATATTATTTCTTCAATATCATTATCTTAGAAATATTGATCTTAATATTTATCAAATTTGGAACTTTTTGTGTCGGGTTTCTTATTCACGATATCGATACTATTCACGAATACGACCATTATTCATAGAAAAAATAAATTTTTTCTTCTTTTTGTCCAAGATGTCTATTATGGTTACTATCTTTGATTGTATCCATGTTTTGATCTTTATTTTTGAATTCTGCTTCAAAATTGGTATTTATGAAGTATTATTGATCTTGGATAAACTGTTATACGAATCCCTACTATTAGTCTTTCCGTTTCACTGGATTCGTTTTCTTTAAAATATTTTTCATCATCCTCAGTCCTAAATGAAGATATTACTAAATATCTTCGACACAGTAGCAAAAGATAAATGATTAATCGATGAATATCTTTGGTCCAGTAGTGCAAAGATGAGCAGTGTTGAGATGAACATGACTAATTTGGTGATACAAATGAATATCTTTGGCTGTGTAGTGCAAAGATGAATATTTGATTAAAGATGTATATATTAATTGTTATTCTGAGGATAAAATATTGATGATGGACTTTTAAATCTTAGAAGATAGTAAAACTCATTTCTCTCTTGACTCTTCTAATGGATTCTTTGTTTCCACTTGAGTTGTTGATCTAAAACTTGTTGGCTATTATATTTTATCGATTTTTCCTGTTGAAGACTAACGATAATTTGTTGTATATTATCTTAGTCAAAATATTCTTCTTTGGGCTAGTTGAGCTCACCCTTTTCCTTTTGTTCCATTTTTCTCGGGAGGTGAAAACATATGAGAACTAGTCAAGATTACTGAGTGATGGTTCTAGAAAGAAATTTTAGCGATCCTCACTATTATTTACGTAAAATAGTGTTTGAATAATTGTAACGAGGACTTATTTGAGTGTGAATATTGTCTAGAAGACAATATTTGTATTTAAACTCACAGTATGTGTTGTCGTATTTTGCACGATAATTGTATTATTGAAGTTGTAGTTTGCTTTCTGTACCATGTATTTGGCGACTTAGAATGGGTGTTGTATACCTATTTTGGGGGCGTCACAGTTGGTATCAGAGCTTAAGGATATGGTCTCTGGCGGAGATCGGGGAATAAAACTAGGAGGGGAGAGATGAGTAAATCCTTCGCTAGTATGTCTTATCTAAGCTTATTTGTTGGTCAGTCATAATATAGGGATATTATGTGATATGTTAATTTGTTTAATTAACCCTTGTTTTATGGCAGTATTTAAGAATGGCCGCTGAGAATATTAACAATGGAGTGTATGAGACTGTGGAACAACCTTTAGTTACAAACCAGGAGAACGTGCAACAGGAAGATAACATTCCTCTTGTAAACAACACTACCGAGCAAACGATGAATGATGGAATGTTTAGGAGCTTTTTGCAGTTCATGCAAAACCAGACGAGGGAGACTCTCGTGCACAAAATACGGGTGGAAATGATAGCAATGCGCGGCTTATCACGCAAAGCAAGATTCAAGGAGTTAGGACCACCACGAATTTAAGGGAAAGCCAGATCCGATCATGGCGGAAGCGTGGGGTCAAGCAAATTACCAAGATATTCGATGTCTTGGGATGCACGGAGAACGAAGGTTCTATTCGCCACCTTTATGTTCGCGGTGAAAGTGACTCTTGGTGGGAGTATGTGAAGTGTACCCACCGATCGCAGACTCAAAGATGTCTTGGGAAGCGTTTGAAACTATTCAATGACAAGTACTTTCCGAAAGTATTCGTCATACGAAGGAGAGTGGAGTTTATCGGACTAGAACAAAACAACATACGGTGTCCCAAAGACGAGGCGAAGTTTGCGAGTTATCCAGGTTTGCACCTCATTTGGTCGAAAATGAGAGCGAATGACGAGGATGTTTCGAGAGGTCTAAAGCAGAGATTGGCAATATCTTATATCTCATAAATTTTCTTTATATTGGGATGTCAGAAAGCAGAGGCTCAATTATTATTAGGCGAGATAATGAGTATGTTCAACCGAGGCACCACAACCGTGGTCATCTGGGTGACAACAATCATCGAGGCGATGATAACCAACGAAGAGGAAAAATACGAACAAAGGCGGTAACCACTCGGGTGGTCATCGTGGCCGTGATAATAGGAGAGGTGAGTCAGTGGAAATTTTGAAAGAGGAGATTCAATGATGACGGGAAGACATCAACAGCAGCACCAGCACCAACAACAAATTCTAGGGGAGGAGAACGACCGCCAGTTAGATGTTACAAATGCGGAAAAGAGGTACATATCAGCCCAAACTGTCCACAACAATCCAAGGTATGCTACAACTGTGGAAAGAAAGGCCACATAGCAAATCATTTATAAACCTAATTTCTGAATCAGTCACTTCTTAAAATTCATAACAAATCATACGTTCATTTTAAACGGTTCAAAATTTGTGAACATATACTCAACTTATATATGTATAACATATCCAAAAATTACAACGATCCAACGGTCGGATTAAAAATTATAACTCACACAATATATCTCAAAAACACTGGTTTAATTTTTAATACCTTCATTCCGACAAAAATACTGATAAAACACCTCAACATTAACTCCTTCATTTTTAACCACAATAAATATATCCAACATTTATATCCACATAAAATAAATATTTCCTTATCATATGAATCAATAATTAATTATTCACAAATAATATTACTGAGAATCACATTTATGACAACGAGGCGTTCCCGGGGCTTTCAATAAGAATTTCTCCTTATTGGCGGCGCAATTAGGTGACCAAACCTCTCCTCGATGAGAACTTTCTAGATATTGCCAATAATGCTATCTAATAATATTATTCAAATAATATGAATTATTGATCCGATAATGGGTAATCTTTGTGCGTGACAATTATTGAAACAACAATAATATAAAATATCAACACAAAGAATTATTGAATCGATAAAATAAAATATTGAGCAAGAATTCATCGTAACAATTATTGAGTAGTGCCTTCTTACGTAAGGATCAATAATTCATCAATATTGTGCATCCACACGTACATCGTATTTTAACCATAGGGTATTCAAACGGTGTTACTTGAGAATAACTACGCCAATTATTTATAAAAACTCAAACTTGTCGCTTTTTTTTCATTTGACGATTATTACATTATGGGCCCACAAATGGCTGCGCATACGCCATATACGAATATTCCCACAACAAGAATATTCCACCACCAAACAAATATTCCCCGACAACAATGATTATTTTATAACCACTTGCATATTTTGTAAAATTTTCACATTTCACCCATAACCAGGGAATTATATCAAATTAATACCTTATTATTCACAAATATAATTAGAGAAAATTCGATTTTATTTACAATAAGTTGGGGTCTTACAACTGTCACGTCAACAACTTACGTGGCAATTTCCGTCCAAAGTTAACATCTTTAACGGAATATTAAACTTTTTGTTAGTAAACTAAAGTTCAGTGAGTTGACTGTAAGAAAAAAAAGTTCAGTGACTCATTTGTATGTCAACCTATAGTACAATGACTTAGAAAGTATTTAACCCAACTTAATTCATATATTTTGTTCACTCATACAAACTGGGGGACCTACATATTATAGTGCTACTTACTCCATTTCATAAAAAATTAAACCACCTCGCCTTTCGTGTGCTCGGGATTGGTTGTTCTCGGCGCGCGACTGAGGTGATCTGGTGTATGTTGACTAGTCGAAAACAGTCGCCACCGTGCTGATAGAACATGTACATAATCACCTTCCTGATTTTTCGGCCCCAACCTATCTTTGACCGACCCTCTCACCTAGGTAGTTTTTAATTTTTCCTGGTTTGAAACCTCACTATTTCTGCTCGCCATAGCTTTCAACCGGAAAATCTGAGTGATTGTAAAAGCACTAAAAAACCCTCTTTCTAACGCCAATGTAAACGCCAAAACTTGCACAGTAACGAGATCACACAGAAAGCTTGACGACTTGAGTCGCCGGATGATAGCTCCGGTGCTCTAATATGCATTAGCTGTTAATTGGAGTTAAACCTTGTATTTATAGTTGATGTATCACCTTAACAATTGTAATATGACTCCTAAACATAGTAATTACCTATGTTTGGGTCAAACTCAATCTCCTAAAAAGGTGAAAGCTTGATATAATCCAAACACATTCCTTGAGAGTTGATATTTAAATATAGTTACGACTAGAATCCTTAACTATTCAAATTCTTTATCACATCAGACTCCATACGAGGAATAATCGTCTGTATGAGTCCAAGTCACGCGAACACCTCTAAGCAGATATGAACTCCAGCCCAAAGGACTTGGTTGTTCGACCCCGAACATCACCAAACAGATCTGGACCCCAACTCAAAGAATTTGATTGTTCGAACCCAAATACCACTAACCCCCTTACTGATTTCGGCCCGTTAAACTCGACAAATCTTTTATAAATACGACCTTCGGTCCATATATATATATATATATATATTTTATTGGGAGTCAGCTGATCTATGATTTAACCAGATAAGCCATTGCTTATGTATGATACTTAAAAAGGGAAATAATGAAGGTAAAAACAAGAAGATATTTATAAGATTCTCTTCCTCTTTTTGTCAGTTTCCGGACTAATTTGTTTTTAAGTACTACTATTTAGTTAGCTAATATCGGTTTTTGGGAGACCAAACTGAGTAATTATAACCTCAGTCAATCCTCTCTCCCTTTCTTTCTCTCTCTATATATATGTTGTCATCCGTGTCGACTGATTATCACCGATATTATTACAGCATCCTTAATCTCAATATTAGACAATATTAGAGAACATGGATTAAATATAATTTCTCACATGTACATGTAGTATTTATTGAGATTAACAATGTAAATTATTTAATTCATGTTTTTTAATATTAAAATTAACGATATAAATTATAGTTATTGAAATAATACCCGTGACAATAGATTATGAAACCATATATATATATATATATCAACATGAAGAATCTCTCAATCTCTCTCATAAACGTAAGCTAGCAGGTGGTGAGAATTGGTCACATTTGGTAGGCAGGTGCCATCAAATTCGGTATTTAACCAGAACCTAGTGCATGTCAACCCTTCATAGTTTGCCATTTTCATCATTTGTCAAAGACATGAACAAGAAGACGTTTATGTATGTATGACCTACAAATTTTACTCCCCCTCCTCCACGCGAGTTTCATTTACAATATTAAGCATGTATTTTCGTTTCCATGTGACACGTCATTTGAGATCTTCCATCGACCATCACTCAAATATATATATATATATATATATATATATATATATATATCACCCAATTAATTTTATGGTAACATGTAGACTGTACATAAAAAATAGGCAAACATAGAGCTGTTAAATTAGATTTTTTGGCATACACAATAACCTACAATATAGAATGAACAAATGGAATGTATGACGTAATTATATTCCCCTCAAAAGATTATAATCAGATTAACAAATCTTAATACATGTATGTATGTAAGAAAAGCAAAAGATTTATCAAACTCATTTTAACATACCAAGGGAGCCAAATATTTTTCAACATACGGTTGGACTCTTGTCCCTGTTGCCTACAAAATACGGCTTTAGCTTATAAGAAAAGAAATTAATATGGAGTATTTGCAAATCCTTAACATACATATACATATATACATATATGTATATGTAGATATCAACTTTAATATATTGAAAGACTTGCGTAGGGAGTTTCTTGATCGATCTTAATCAGCTGAGTCTATACAAGGTGGTTAACATTATACGTGTCAACTTAATAGTATAAAACATGTGGGAAGTTTCTTATTTTCGATGGAGTTTATTTTTAATTAAGATATAATGAAGAAGGATTAAATTAAGTACTACTGTTTAATAATATATTTGTTATTTTCCTGATTTGATCAAGTCTTTTTTATATATAGCATATTTCTCATTAATTACATTAATATAAGGCATACTCATCAATCTCGAGCAAGTAAACATAAAATACCGAAAGCAAAGATTTAATTTATTATATGCTATTTAAAATTATAAATGAAAAATGTACCATTTTGCCGACAATAATTTGCTTCATTAGTGGGATTAATATATGGGTTAAATGTTTTTTCACCATTTGTCTTTATGGGTAGAATTTTTACGGATGGATAAGCGATTTTTTTTTTTTCTTACTACAATTAACTCATTTGTCTTTAATTTTTCTAACAAAAAGTTAAAAAAACCGTTAAAAACTTTGACTTTAAGCTAATAAAGACATCATTCTTTGAGTTGTGTAAGTTACAAAACTGATGTGTAGCGCCTTAATGTGACGTAGCAGTAATTATAAGGATTTGTAGGAAAATTTTAATGAAAAAATGAAAAAAATATTTTAAAGTATAATATAAATTATAAAATTAAAATCTTTTCAAATTCGGACATTAAATTTATAATTGAGTCAATTTGGTGATAATTTTTTTTTTCTAACTAGGATAAATAAATTTGTACTTTTACATGCAAATAATTTTTAATTTTATCAAATAATTTTTATTGTAATTTTAATTTTATCAAATAATTTTTATTTCAAAATTATACAAAATTTAAAATTTAATTTAATCAAATTTAAGAAATAATTATTTTTATTAAAAAAAAAACCAAACTGCATTGTTGTGACGGAAAAGGAGAGAGAGGGCGTTGTTTAGTTTTTTTTTTAGTAAAAAAATAATTATTTTTTTTATTTTTATTAAAAATAAATAAAAGCAGTTCTTTTAATAAAAATAAAAAAGCGCAATTTTTTTTTATAAAATAAAATAAAAAAGCAGTTTTTAATTAAATTTTTTTTGTATTAAAAAAAAATAGAACACTATTTTTTAATAAAAATAAAAAATACAGTTTTTTTAATAATAAAAAATGCAGCTTTTTTTAATAAAATAATTGTTTTTTTATTTTATTAAAAAATAATAAAACACATTTTTTAATTAAAATAAAAATAATAATCAAAAACGCAGTTTTTTTAATAAAAAATGATTATTTTTATTAAAAATTAAATATATTAGCAAACTTTTAATTTTATATTTTATAAATGGCTTAATTATAAATAAAATTTTATTTGATATTAATTACAAAATAATTAAATATATATTTTTTTATTTTCTTATTTTTAGGCTACTTTTTTAAATTTATATTATACTTTAAAATATTTTTTTTCATTTTTTTATAAAAAATTTCCTCCAAATTCACATCATCACCGCCAAATCGCATACTAAGCTCACATATTTTTTTTTGGACAACTCAAAGAATCGACTAACAGGTTTTCCGTTCTGAGTCAACAGAGTTAACGGTTTTTTTTTAACTTTTTGTTAGAAAAGTCGAGTACAGTGAGTTGACTGTAAAAAAAAAAGTTCAATTATCTATCTGTAAGACCTATAGTATAGTGACTGAAAAAATATTTAATCCGATTAATATATATAGAGGGCTTTGGTTTTTTACAATATATAAATTCTCCCTAGCTCCAGCCACACTGTTCCAAAAAAAATTTCCTTTTTTCGCCCAACATCTTAAAATTCAAAATTAATATAAATTTATTTTATTTTTAAAGGAAAAATTTATATACTAATTACAAAGTACTACTGGTCGTAATAATTATTGCTTCAAAAATTTGAATTAATTTATATCAATTTTAAAATTTTGAATTTCACAACTTGACCACTTAAAATGTCAAAATATATTAATAACTTTGGAACGGAAGAAGTAACAAATTTATGAATAAAAAATAAATTAGGACAATAATTAATTAACAAATGTATAAGTACTGTATTGAAAACAGAAGCAAGCAAACAGTGATACTTCAACTATATATATATATATATATATATATATATATATATATCAAAGGGTAATTACAGAGATGATTGACTTTGTTTTGCCTTTCGCTAAACAAAATGAAAAAGGAAAATGTAAACTAACCTTGGCATTTGTTTATTTTTTAACCCAAGATCAGCCCCATTTTTTTTTTTTTTTTTGCATTTATTCACTGTAAAATCTTAAAAAAAAAAAAAAAAACAATAAGCAAATTATGACATCACAAGAGCTCATACTTCCAAGATTCTTCATCCAACACCATTCTTGAGTACTGGGTAAGATCATGATGTTGAGCATTTACATGATTTCTGTCACTATCAAGATCATTAATCAACAAATCCAAATTGCTGAAATCATCATCATTCGACAAACCTATGTTGTTGTTGGTGCAATCGTCATCATAATTCCAGTCAAAAGTTGGCAGAAACTTCAAATCTTCAAGTATGTTGTTAATGGATGAACTGGTTGTTGAAGATGAGCAAGCAGAAGAAGAGTTTAAGGAAGAAGATGGAGCAGAGGAATTTGGGACAAGAATTTCATGGGGCTCAATTAATGGGACTTCATCTGTGCAAAAACCATTGTTAATGGCTTCCATTGATGAAGGCTCAATTGGGGTTTCCATTTTGTTTTTGTTATCTTCTTCATTGGCCTGATGATTAGTATTAATGGTCGACTGCATTGATGTCTCAATTTCTTCGTCTCGATCAGTTTCTGATATGCTCTGTTTTGGTTTTTCTTGGATTTGATTGGTTGGAGGGGGAGGGGGAGGGAGTGGTTGATGGGTGAGAGGATCAATCCCCATTTTCCTCAACTTTTTCTTGATGTGGGTATTCCAGTGATTCTTGATCTCATTATCAGTTCTCCCCGGGAGATGAGAAGCAATTTTGGACCATCTGCCAAAATAAGAAGTAAAAATTAATTCGAAAATTTTATTGGCCACTAAAAGTTGTCCATGTTAAAAAGTGGACTAGTAGCTTTTGCAGTTGCAGGCCTAAAAAGATTCTTGATCAAAATTATATTACCCATTTGTTAGATGTGGGTGGCTGGCAAATGTAAGAAGAGCATTAAAATAATGAAAGGGACAGGGCATGGGAGCCCAAATTAGGATCATTCCATTTGCAGGTAGTGTCTGCCACTTGAGTCCAATTAGCAGTGGAAGTCACCCCCTAATTTGTTTTACAAAATGTTACATATGGATGAATTAATGACAAGTGTTTTCAAAATCAATTAGGTGATCGACAATGCAGCAAAAATCTCCGATTACACATAATTTGACTAAGTGAGCCCATCAACATAACATATAACATATATGTTGTATAAAAGTATGCAATATATATATATATATATATATATATATATATATATATACCTGTTGCCAAGTTGAGAATGGAGATCAATAACCATGGTCTCTTCATATTCAGATAATAGTCCCCTCTTCAAGTCTGGTCTAAGATAGTTTGTCCATCTTAACCTGCAGCTCTTACCACACCTTAAAAGACCTGCAAGTTTAGGAAGAGCTCTCCAGCAGCATTGGCCATTGGTGAGAATAAAGTTGATGAGCTTCTTATCCTCTTCGACAGTCCATGGCCCCTTCTTCAATCCAACTTTCTCACAGCAAGGTTTCCTCCCCATGATATATATATATATATATATATATATATATATATATATAATACTCGATCAATCTCAATTCCCAAGAACAAGAAGAGAGAGAGAGACTGAGAGAGAGAAAAAGAACAGACAGCGAGCTTGATATATTGGTAGACTAATACACCAAACTACCTCTTCCTATATATATATATATATATATATATATATATATACACACACACATATATCAACTCTACCTCTAGAAAGACGCGGCTTAGTTCAATTTTTTGCTTGCTACATACTCCCTCGTCAATAATTTCATTTTTTTTAAATTATTTGATGTTTTATATAATTTAATGTAATTAATCATAATTTTTTCAAAATTATATACAATTAATACCATACAACTCTAAAATCTATCTAATAAAATACAAATAATTTTAAATTTTTCGCTCATTTAATAAATTCAAAATTTAAAATAAATCATCATGTCATACAAATACAGTCTTGAATGGCTAGTATCATATATTATGGCATGTATTTAGTATTTATTTTATTACTATATTCTTATTCTACTTCTACACGTGTGCTTCACCACTGCAGCGCGTGATTACACGTGCAATGTCACCATTCAGAAAATGCCACTTCATCAAACACACCTCTCATTATTTTACTTGCTATCTAAGCATCAAAGTGCTTCTAATTTCATTTTAAAAAATTTAAAATTTTAAAAGTACTCAATTAAACATTAAATTTACTATGAAATTTATTGAACATATATTTACATTAGTACTGATAGCATGATATTATAATAGTGACTAGAATATTGATGTGTTTTATATAATTCTTAATTAAAAAAAATAAACTTTTTTTATTAAAATAAAAATTAATAAATATAACCATTTTTATGAAATGAGAGAATATAAGTTATTGATCAAGTCCTTCCAATATTTCATAGTCTTTTACGATTGAGAGAGTAGAATTAGTGTCATTGTACAACATTATGCTTTTACTCTAAAACGGTCCCACAATCGTATTTATGTATGTATTAACTACTACATTAAGCAAAAAATTGTCTCATGCTTTCAAAAGATTACAAGATAAGAAAATTTCAAATTTGTGGCCTCCAAATTGAAAAATATAGATAGTATACTCATTGAAATAAATTTAATTAATCAACCAATTTATTGGAGTAGACAGAGACAAAATTAGGTTCAAACTCCCTTCCCAAATTAGCAAAAAAACATTATCCCCATTAATAAAATGCACATTTGTTGCTCTATATTTGACGATCAATTCGGGACATGTCAAAATAAAAGGGACGCATAACAAAATGGAATAGATGTGGCTAGTATTAGCTGGTATATATACCTAAGTATGCAGTGGTTGAGATTTGAGAAATTTGGCCAATTAGAAATGTTGGTTCATGATATTTTACCTATTGAGTCGAATGGATTGGGCCTACTTATTTAGTTAGTTCATTGAATCTTCGATATTAAGGCCTTAGTCCTTATATTATCTTTGTTTTATTCTTACAATACTAGACCGGGTCAATGGGTTAACCCATCATACATTTAAATATATCTATCTTTGACTTGTAATGATGAAAAAGGTAATGGTTGACTGTTTTGACTGCAAATCATTAATGTGGATGAGATGATTTTCGGTCGGCGGTAGAAAACAGTGAACAAAGATGATGGAGTGGCAGGTGAGTCACCGGACGTGGGGATAGGTGGTGTTAGTAGGTAGTGGGTGGCACGGTAAACCGGACCTGATAGTATATCATAGCAAGGAAGTCTTCCAGATACAGGTAACTGATATCTTTTCTCTTTCTCAATACACTAGATATTTTATCCTCCATTGTTAACTTTGTGAACATCCATACTGACTCTCACGCCTGAACTATCCCCCCGACGGTCGAAGCCGTCAAGTTTGTGGTGTTGATCGTGTTTACTGTGCAGGATCAGGACGTCTTACGTGATTGGGACGTGGCAAAAGATCTTGGCGTTAACATTGGCGCTAGAAGGAGGGCTGAGTTCTAGTGTTCAAAAATTTGCAATCACAAATAGTTATTTGTTCTACGTTATAAGTGATGGGAAAGAGTAGAGCAGATACACCAGAAGGACAACCGAGGGATGTGAGCCCGTCTGTTCAACATGTTTATGCTAAGGATCGTATGGGTCCTTCGAAGAGTGCTTATGAGAGCACTGCTTCTAAGCATGGTTTTAAGGGTTTTCAAGTGAGAACTCATGGTGATGCCAGACGAAGATTGGTCTTTAGTGCTGAGAAGGGTAAAGAGCATGACCGAAAAGGGGTAGAAGGCAATCCACCCAGAACCCATCATCGAAGTGGTCGAGATGACAAAGCTGCCAAGTTGGCAAAGATGGCAGACGAAGCAGATAAGGCTTTAAAGATTCTTCTGAAGTAGAGAGAGGATATAGCCGAGCAGATGCTTCGGATAACCGAATTAAAGGACGAGTCGTCCGTTTATGTGCAATCGGAAAGACGTAGTAGGTCTAAGGATGTACATCGGAAAGAAGGGAAATAACCAGAACATTCCGAACATATATCTCGAGGCCATCCTCAGGCTCGGGGAAAATCCAGAAGTAAAACTCCTGAGGTATCTAAGAAATCGCTCATATTCCCGGTTCTCGTGGTCGTGGGGAGGGCAAGCGTAGGAGTAGATCGAGGGAGGATATTCCGGAGAATACAAAGAAGGTGTATAGAACTGAGTATTCTCATCATGATAACGAAGTTACTCGTAGGAGTAGATCCAGGAGTCCATCGAGAGCGGTAGTCTCTGAGGGGAAAATCATATCTACTCATAGGAAGAAGATGTCTCCGGAGAAAGAAGTTTCATCGAAACCAGAAGGTGTAAACTTTTTGGTTAAGGAGTTAAAAGAACTTAGGAAGCAGTTGGCTGAAGTTCAACAAGTAAAGGATACTCCGGGGAAAAAAGCGTCTCCGTTCTCCTTGGATATTCTTAAGGAAAAGGCAGATCTTACTAAAAAGTTGCCCCATATGGAGAGTTATGATGGATCAGGGGATCCTTATGACCATAGCCAGGCTTTCGATAGACTATTGGATTACTATGATTTCACGGATGCTGCTAAGTGTCATACGTTTGTTACAACGTTGAGGAAAGATGCGAGGCAATGGATGGGGACTTTACCTGCAGAATCTGTTTCCTCGTGGTCAGAACTATGTGACAAATTTCATGCTCGTTTTGGGAGCAATCGAAGAAGAGGAAAGCCTACAGGTTCTTTGTCACAAGTTCGACAATTCTCAAATGAATCCTTGGGTCAGTACGTGAAGCGGTTCAGGGAGGCAGTTGGCCAAGTGGCAGACCTCAATGATCTTCAGGCTATTGGTTTGTTTCAGAATGGCTTGGATCTTGTGAAATCAGAAAAATTGGTGAAGAATTTGATGTTTCATCATCCGAAGAGCTTGTCTGAAGCCTTTGATAAGGCGGAGGGCTATATTGTAGTGGAAGAAACTATGAATAGTTTAAAGCACCCTTATTTGGACAAGATAAAGGAGGCAGAAGTCAAAACTGAAGGTGACCAGAAGAAGAGTTGGGGAAATAATGATCGGCCAGAAGGTAGTTCAAAGAAATATAATAACAACTGGCGACAAGGAGGGAATCGCCCACCTTCTTCTGCTCAGAAGGTGAATAGGGTATATACCAAGTTGAATACGGATAGATCGGTAATACTGGATCAGATCCGAAATCAGCCATACTTTGAACCACCTCGTGATAATCTTAAGCCATGACAGGGCAATACTCGAAAATTTTGTGGTTATCATCAGGCCACAGGTCACGATACAAATGAATGTTGCAGTCTGAAAGACTTTGTTGACAGACCATTTTCTGGGACAGTCATAGCATTCACTGATGAAGATTATCCTTCAGAACCTATCGAGCCTCATGAAGGAGCATTGGTGATAACCGCTCAAGTAGGTTCGGTGGATATGAAGCGGATGATGATTGATAATGGTTCTTCTATTGACATTCTATATGCCCATGCTTATCAGAGGATGCATCTTTATGGGCGAAAGATGGAAGTTGGACAGGAGGCCCCTTTATATGGTTTCAGTAATGATCCAGTCAAAGTTGCAGGCAGTATTGAATTACCAGTAATCTTCGGCACAACCCCTCGGCAGATGGAAATAACGTGTAAGTTTTATGTTGTGCATGTAGATTCGGCTTACAACGCCATTCTGGGTAGACCTACTTTGACAGCTCTCCAAGCTGTAACTTCCATTCCTCACTTTAAGATTAAATTCCCAACGACTCATGGGATCGGAGAATGGAAGGGGACTTGGATGCGGCGAATGACGTTATAAGAATCTTTGTCATTGCTTCGGGGGTGGCGTCGAAGAAATGAAGCGAGCCATGGCGATAGAAATTGAGCCCTTTACCGAAAGTAGTTCGGAGCCATTGGTCATGCCGGCAGAGGAGACGGAGGAGATTGAATTGATTGTTGGCAAGCCGGATAGGACATTGAAGATAGGTTTGGGTTTTTTGGAGCCTCTTCGAACCAATCTTGTGGAACTTCTTCGCTATTATGCGGATATTTTTGCATGGGAACCGAAAGATATGCCTGGAATTAGCCGAAAGATTGCCGAACATCGTTTAGATGTAGATCCATCGAAGAAGCCAGTTCGGCAGAAAAGAAGAATATTTGCACCAGAGCGTCAACGAATCATAGATGAAGAGATTGCAAAGTTGATTGCTGTTGACTTCATCTTTGAAATAGATTATCCTGAATGGATGACCAATGTGGTATTAGTACAGAAGCACAATGGAAAGTGGCGAGTCTGCATTGATTACATAGACTTGAATAAAGCTTGCCCCAAAGACTTTTATCATTTACCCCATATTGATCAACTTATTGATGCAACTTCGGGGTATGCACTACTAAGCTTTATGGATGTTTTTTCAGGTTATCATTAAATTTCGATGTGCAGAGAGGATATTCCGAAAAAAACATTTATTACGCACCGTTCGGTGTATGCTTACAAGAAGATGACGTTTGGCTTGATTAATGCTGGAGCCACCTATTAGAGGATGATGAATTTTGTATTTCAAAGGCAGCTAGGGAGAAATATGGAGGTGTATGTCGATGATATGATAGTAAAAAGCATGATCGTCCAAAAACACTTGGATGATCTGGAAGAGTGCTTTCACACGGTCCGCCATCATAAATTAAGACTCAATCCTACAAAGTGTACCTTCGGACTCGGTGCAGGGAAGTTCCTAGGTTACCTGGTCAGTCAAAGGGGTATCGAAGCTAATCCAGAAAAGATCCAGGCTATTCTAAACATGAAGACTCCTCAGTCATTCAAGGATATTCAACGTTTAACTGGGAGAATTGCAGCCTTGAGGAGATTCATGTCTAAATCAGCAGAAAGATGTTTACCGTTCTTTGATACATTGAAAGGACCGAAGAATGCAAAGACGTTTCAATGGACTTCGGAGTGTGAAGACACCTTTCAAGGCATAAAGACGTATCTGTCTTCGGCTCCTTTATTGGTGAAACCTACCCCTGCCGAGACTTTGTATTTGTATCTGGCAGCTAGTTCGTTAGCAGTAGGAGCTGTTTTAGTTCGAGAAATGGGAGGTAAACAACATCCAGTTTATTATGTCAGTCATGTTCTGAGGGATGCTGAGACCCGATACCCGAATATTAAAAAATTTGCCTTTGCTTTGATAATAGCTAGTCGAAAGTTTAGGCAATATTTTTTCATATCTGTCGTCGATCGCTTTTTCTGGATCGACCTTTGAAGAAGATTCTGAGTAAACCTGAAGTTTCGGGGAGGTTGGCTGCGTGGACGATGGAATTATACCAATTTTTTATTGAGTACCATCCTCGAACGGCTATTAAAGGACATGTTTTGGCCGACTTCATGATAGAATGCTCGTTCTCCGAAGCAGATACTGTACTGCCAGAAGCCGAAGCGTCTGATTGAGCAGTTGCGGTTCTTCAACACAATCCGAACTCGTGGACGTTATATGTAGATGGGTCCTCTACTTTGGATGTCAGTGGGGCAGACATCATTTTAACAAGTCCGGAGGGATTCAAGGTACAACAGGCCATCAAATTTGGATTCCGAGCTACAAATAATGAGGCAGAATATAAAGCAGTATTAGCCAGGGTCCGATTGGCGAAAAGTCTTGAAGTTCAGAAGTTGGTCATTTACAGTGATTCCCAAATAGTCGTCAAGCAAGTTTCAGAGGATTTCGAAGCTCGAGGTCCGAAAATGATCAAGTACTTGGCAGAATTAAAGGATCGACTTCAATTTTTCACTTCCTATGAATTTCAAGGTATTGAACGTAACGACAATTCCATTGCCGATGCATTGTCAAAATTGGCCACTACAAAAGTTAACAACTTTGATGGATCAGTTTATCAGGAGGTTCTGCAGCAGCCCAGTATCCAGCACGAAGCGGTGATGTGTGTTGAATGTTCTAATTGCTGGATGACTCCGTACATAGAATATCTGGCAGATGGCGTCCTTCCTTCGGATAAAATGTTGGCCAAAAAGGTTAAGTACAAGAGTGCTAATTTTGTTCTCATTGATGGAGATCTTTTTCGAAGGGCTTTTTTGTAACGCCCCCAATATAGGTCCAATCTAACCAACCTATTCTGAGTCTCCAACAACATGGTACAGAAAATAACTACAACTTTATTATTACAATTGTCGTGCAAAATACAACAACACATATGCTGTGAGTTTGGATACAAATATATACATAGCACGTCACAATGACACCTTACATAAAGGTATAGTCAAAAACGGTTTTAAAAATTAGAATCTTTGGGAAGTGCTCAAGGAAACCTTCGTACATGGGAGGCCATGCTTCTAGGTTAAGGTAGATATCATATGGCCACATAATTATCCTTGGTTGACCCAATAGACCCCAAAGAAAAATGAGAAGATTACTATCATATTCTTCCCAATGGTGAGTCTTCTCTTGACATATCTTTATCTCTACTGTCTCTAATTGGGAATTAAACTCTAAACAAACACCAAGATTATATAGGTAGTGCTTGTAAATATACTCAGCAAGTGGAAGAGCACTATAATAAAGGGGTAAAGCTTCGTAGATTTGAAGTGGGTGATTTCGTCCTTAGAGAGGTCGAAGCTTCTACGCCTCAGAATTTGGAAAAGCTGATGCCAAACTGGGAAGGACCGTACGAAGTAATTGAAGTTCCGAAATCAAGAACTTATCGGTTAAGGGCGTTGGATGGATCCGAGATCAAGAACACTTGGCATGCTGGTAGACTTCGAAAGTATTTTTAGTAGAGATCGAGTCAATGTCCTGGAAGTTTGTAAATGTTTAGTATTTACAGTTGCACCGAAGTCATAAGACACAAATTTAATATTTCATTGATGTTTAAGAGATTACATAAAAAGATCAAAATTTTTACACAAAATTCTAAAGATAACAAGCAGTGAGATCCTATTTAAACATTACTTTCGAAGTCAAGCTAGGCCGGATCTAATTGGGTTGCCACCAACTTTTCCTTACCTCGGCTTCGACACTCTTCATACCTTTCATAGTATACCTTCAAAATTTCTGCACCAAGCTCATCAGATGTACGATAGTCCGCCTGTATTTGCTTACGCATTTCTTCGGTCAAAGCAGGACTTCATTCCCTTAAGGCTTTCAATTTATGACGAAGCTTCCGACGCTTGGATGAATGTTTATCCTTTTCCTCACGGGCCTTCACTTGAATACTGTTGATTTGTAGTGTCAAATTTTGGTTGGCCGCTACAAGCTCTTCAGTATTGGCCTTTAGCGCTTCGGTCTCTTCAACAAAACGGATGTTCAGATCAGCCAACTTCTGCTCGCTGGCTTTTTTTGCCTTCATTTCTTCCTTAACCGAGACCAGTTCATCCTTGGACTCCCTCAGATCCTCTTTGGTTTCGGCTAGTTCCCGTTGAAGACCTTCATTGGTATGAAGAGCATTTTCGTGTTCGCTCATCTCACGAGCCAATGACGCCTTCAACATATTATTTTCTCTTCTTATGGCCTCCTCACCGGACTCAGCATTTATATGTCTGGGACGTAAACGCCCGAAGACTGCATTTGCCTGCATATAATTACAACATCCAGTCAATTCCAGATATTTAAACAAGGAAATAAATGTATAACCAATAAAACTGTCACTTACCTTTTCCAAATAACTCATGCCTTCATCAAGGAAATTCCCGTTTGAATGATGGTCAAATCGGTGATCGTCGGTTTCCCGGACGAAAGCATCAAAGAGCTGCAAGGGAAAATTAGCGTTGAACCGAGGCCATAAGGTCGGTGCTCCACTTGCCTCATTCTAGAATTCCTGTGATGAAGGCCTTGGGGGGGGGGGGGGAAGGCATAGGCTGGTCACGGGTTGGAGAAGGGTCCATGTATATGTTCTCTGGGGATGGAGATCGGACCGGAGGGGGGTCCCGAACTGGTGAAGTTGCCAGAGTTAAGTCTGGGTGACTGCTGGATGGTTGTTTTCTCTTTCGAGATGGTGCTACAGAGGGCTCGATTTGCTCTTCTTCATTAGTCACTCGAGTGTCCAACAGGGTTGAAGAGGGGGGAATCGTTGAAGAAGGCACTCTGAGGTCGTCAGGATTCAGAGGGGTAATTTTAGTTTTAATTTTTTCACTCGAAGGAGTTTTTTATGCTCGTCTACGGATAGATCGAGTAAACTCCTTCGAACAGGTATTGGGTTGACAATTGGTTCAGGCTCGGAAGGGGCTTCGAAATCTAATGGGATGAAAATTTGTTTGGGTTTTCTAACGGCTCTCATTTTTCGACGAGGCTTGAGAAACTCTTCTGGTATAAGGTCTTTAGTTTCTGGATCAATGGTTTGAGGTCCGACAGTGGGAGTCTCAACAGTTTGTATATTAGTAGGGGGGTCGGTAGTGGTTTCTGTAGTTTTTCCTGCCAGGTTATCTTCGGTTGGGACTTCCTGTTGTGGGGGGTCGACAGTGACTTCTACAGATTTTCCGGCTAGAAAATCCTCTAAGTCTTTCACCTCCGAAGATGATGGTTTAATCAAAGTTACTACAAAAGATTAACAACTTTATATCAGAATCCGTATTACACCAATTTTAAAATAGTTATAAAGTAAATCCGTACTTACATTTGTAGTCATACAACCATGCTTGCTTGGAAAGAAGTCCATAGTTCCATTCCTCCTTCGGGAAATTGTCAAAAAGTTCTATCATTTCGGCCTCACGTTCTTCGAAAATGTCTCCGAAATCAATAGAAGTCTTCTCATCAGTGGTCCAGTTCGGTAGAGAGGAGACTTCAGGTCCTTTGACAAAAAACCACCTCTCATGCCATCCCCTATTGCTCGAAGGAGTGTTTACCAACGAACGTCTCTCGAACTTCTCTCCTGTCTTCGAAGGATGTTTGCTTATGGCCTTAAATCCTTTCTCTCTGGATTGGATGATCTTGTACACAGTGAAGAAGAAGTCGAGTGTAGGTTCGACACCTAACTTATGACAAAAAGCAATGAATGCGAGGATATGAATATAAGAGTTAAGATTAATTGACCAACCCAACGCCTAGAAATCCTAAGATAGTTACTATGAAGGCATGGAGAGGAAACCGAACACCCTTCTCCATAATAGTCACCGGAACCGCCGTCCATCCTTCAGGACGTTGATACATTCGTTCTTCAGATCAGGGAGCTCTCACCAAGTGGGTATCCGGAATGTGGCATTTAGTTCGAATCCTCTTCAGTTCAATCTCTGTAACTTTCGATGGAATGTTGGCATGAAAATGTCGCTCCTTACTCCTATAAAAGGCAAAAGGGTTGGGTAGGGGTTTCGTTATTGGATTCTTAATAGGAGTTGCAGTTGTCGGGTTGGAGCTCGAAGCTTCTTTGTTAGGGCTTGGGTTTGGAGGAATAGCACTAATATGTGTCACTAGCAAAGGAGAACCTTGTTTGGAAGCTTGGGAAGCCATTGTTAAGGTTTTGCAGAGAATAGAAGGAAAGTTTTGCAGAGAATAAGATAGCTCGAAGGTTTAAAATTCAAATTGGTAGGTAAAACTGTCAAAATTGGTAAATCTTATCTTTTATACTGACGGTTACACGGTACTCGAGGGTGGCACATTTAATTGGTAGTCATAATCACGAATTTGAAAGGGTTGCGTCCGGATTAAGTTTCAAGCAGTTAACAGATTGGGCCTTTCAATTGAAATTTCGATTCTAATCCATTTTTTCAGTTTTATTTTTATTTTTTATCCTTAACCAGTTGGGCTTTGGTAAAGTTTCATTTCGGGGCCTATTACAATCCTATAATATCATGAACCATTTATAATTTTCTATTAAATATCCTATTTGTCAGGAATAAACATGTGAATGATATTCCTATTTAATATATGATTTGATTATGATATATATATATGAATGAATATGCAAGTATGCTTGCATGAAGAAAAGCTGTAAAGTCCTTTGATAGATAATAGAAATATATGTACAAAGACTTAGAATGAATTGATCAAATATGTTAGGTTGATCCTACATAAGCAAAACAGCTTTGTGAAGTCCTTAAAAAGAAATGATGTACAAGGACTATAAATATAGAAAGATCAAACATGTTAGGTTGATCTTATGTTGTAATAGATAGGCTTGTCTGATCGTCGAGAGCACTACACCAAAAGTCGTAGTCCGCGAGAGAGTCGAGTCAACTCGGGAGCTATCGAGGAATAGGAGTATGCAAGATAGTAAGATCTCAGAGTTCGTAGACTTCTAGGGGAAACGAAGAAGGATCGTAGTGTGTCGAGAAGAGCTTCCTCAGGATCGTAGTATGCTGAGAAAGTCATGTTCAAAATCGTAGAGATAAATTTCGCCACAAGTGAACGACCATCTGCCGAAGCCAAGTATGAAACGTAGACTACACTCAGAGTCGTAGAGTCTAGCGATGCCAAAGCCAAGACAAGGATCGTAGGCTACACTCTAAGATCGTAGAGTCCTTTGAATGAATCTGAGAGATCGTAGTCAGGCAAGATCGGATGAAGACAACAAGCACAAGGCGTAAATCGTAGAGTGTCAAGATTCGATCTCGGGATCGTAAGGTGTCGACGGTAGAAAGTTGAATCAGAAGTGCGAACTACGACTCCAAAAGAAGTGCTCACAATGCTAAGTCGGGATCGTAGAGCAGATACGGTTCTCAACGAATGAGCACTCCCAGAATATCCGAAGGTACGAAGCCTCTAGTTGGCACTACAAAGATGCAATCCACAGTAAGGGAACTAGAGAGCACTCAACGAACGATATGCAGGCTAGCAAGAGAACTAAGCAACAATCCAATCAGCATCAAGATTGAGTTGAAAGGCCATTCGTGATGAAGTCTTCCACAAGATGATTCAAAGAAGACTTCAAAGAATGACTAAGGAAAAGTCGCCTAATGCGATTCTTGAAAGAGAGCAGAAGACAACGACCTTGGAAGTAACCAAGATTGTAGTGTTTGCCAAACAAAGAAGGGACTGATGGAAAGTGAACCGAGATACTGGTCAGCCTCTGAAAAGCAAGGCTAAAGTGATTAAGTGCCTCGTCGGATCATTGATGATAAGTGAAGCCGGAGATCTGAGGAGAAAGTAAAATTGGACACACCACAAATCTGAAGTGTCTTAATATTGAGAAGGGACCAGGACAAGGAATCAGGCCATCAGTATCTGAGATCTGTCAAAACAAACAGAAGTATTGAAGCACTGCATAATACAAGGAAGGGGTTGAGACGCCCCCAAAATAGGTCCATTCCATCCAACCCATTTTGAGTCGCCAAATACATGGTACAGAAATAACTACAACTTTATTATTACAACATATAAACTGTGAGTTTAAATACAAATATTGCCATCTAGACAATATTCACACGCAAATAAATCCCCATCATAATTATTGATACATTATTTTACAAAAATGGTGAGGACTACTAAAAAACTCTCTCTAGAACCTTCATTCCATACCCCGACTAGTACTCGCTCCTGAGAAGAAAAATGTAACAACAAGGAAAAGGGTGAGCTCAACTAGCCCAGTAAAGAATATTATGACTAAGATAATATGCAACAAATTATCGTTAGTCTTCAACAGGGAAAAATCTAATAGAATACAATAGACAACCAGTTTTAAATCAATCTTCGCAGCGGAAATAATAATTCATTAGAAGAGTTAAGTAGAGAATGCAAACTACTATCTTCTATATATGAATTTAAAAATTCATCATCGATATTTTATCCTTGTAACATCAATCAATATATATCTCGAATAAAATATTCATCTTTGCACTCTGTGCCAAAGATATTCATCAGTTAAGTCATGTTCATCTAAACACTGCTCATCTTTGCACTACGGCCAAAGATATTCTTCAGAAATCATTCATCTTTGACTACTGAGCCAAAGATATTTCATAATATCATCATTTAAGATGAAGATGATAAAAATATTTTTAAAGAAAGCGAATCCGGTGAAACAAAATGACAAGGATTAAGGATTAAGGATTCGTACTTTGTTTTATCCACGTCCAAAAATACCTCAAAAATAATCATAGGGTGTAAAATTCAAGAATGATCAAAACATGGATACAATCAAAGCTAGTATCCGTAATAGATATCTTAGGCGAAAAGAAAAATTTTCATTTTTCGGTGAATAGTGTCAGATTCGTGAATAGTCTTCAGATATCGTGAATAATAACTCAGACACCAAAAGATAGAAATTCCACAAAAAACATCTTCACGCTTACATGAATAAGACTTCGTGAATAGTAACTCGTGAATAAGAACTCATGAATAAGAACTCATGAATAAGTAACTCCGACATGAAAAAGTTCAAAATTTGATAAAAATTCCAACCAATATTTCAAAGATAATGATATTGAAGAAATAATATCATTTTCGAATAAAATAACATCCCTTACCTCGAAAGACAAGATTTAGTTAAAACAGGATATAGGCTATGACTTGAACAGACCGTATAGCAATACTCAAAGTATACTCAAAATACTCACAAGAATACGCTTTCGATAATATAGAGAGAGAAAACTTGAGTTTACGGTGTGATTTTCAATTCTAACCCTAAGACCCTATTTATAGGAAATTCGCTTAGAACACCAAAAGTAGAAAATTTAATAAATTGATATTATAATTTTTTTCTACAACTTCCTACGCATCCAAGAATCTGAACTCAGCCACCCTAACACATGTTAAATGAGTTTCAAAAATGGAAAAACGTTTTAGTAATTAAAATATTTTAAACTTCCAAAATCAATTATTTGAACTCAAACTTCAATAATTCATAATAAATAGTCCTTTCATCAAAAAATTCGAATCTCGCATGAGTTTTTATAGGAAATTCAATTCTCTACAACTTTGAAGAAGAAAGTTTTTCCAAATTCCAAATAGAAATTGACCGAAATCCATAAACCAAGCGATTTTACAAAATTTATAATCAAATTTCGATCAAGAAATGGGGTCCACCGACACACAAAACATGTGTTAATCATTTAATGCCACAAAAATACTCTTCCTCCTCAGATACTCATATATCCCACATTCATTGTAAAAATATCACCATTATTATATTATTAAAATATAATAATATATTTAAATGAATTATTTTATCGTAAAAAGATAAAATTTCAATTTTCAACAATTGTCACTTTAAAATTTTCTCCATCTATATCCACATAAAATCAATATTTTCCTCATCATATAAATCAATAATTAATTATTCACAAATAATATTACAGAATCATGAAAGTGCAACGGTAGTTTCCGGAAAGAGGGCTTTCCAATAAGAATTTCTTCTTCTTGGCCGCATGATTAGGTGACCAAACCTCTCCTTAGACGTAACTTTCTAGACACCGCCAATAATGTTATCTAATAATATTATTCAGATAATATGAATTATTGCTTCGATAATAAAAAATCTTTGTGTAATGATAATTTATGAAACAACAAAGAATATAAAATATCAACGCAACAATTATTGAATCAATAAAATAAAATATTGATAAGTAATTATCGTGTAACAATTATTGAGTAGTGCCTTCTTACGTAAGAATCAATAATTGGTGCAATACCGGTAGCTTCTTATTCAACATCGCAGATTAGTGTGTTTTAACCACCGAGTATTCCAACAAGATAATCGGTGAATAACCACGCCTGCTATTTATAAACAACTTATATTTGTCGTTTTCTTCATCCAATCGCTTTCAAGTTATGGGACCCACAAAAGATCCAGCGCCATCGTCACGAATATTCCCGACAAAGACGAATATTCCACGACCAAATGAATATTTTATAACCACTTGCTTATTCGAAATATTTTCGTATTTTACCCATAACTATCCACATTAATCAAATCCACCCTTACTATTTCAAAATAATAAATAAAGGAAATTCCTTTTTATTTAAAAAATTTCGGGGTCTTACAGGGGTGTTCTACATTGAAGATCCAATCAACACTCTTCCAGATCGTAGTGTTAACTCTACCAACTAACAAAGCAACACTCAACAAGACACTACGATCAGTCCTCAAGACATGCATCGAATCGTAGAGTTCGAATACCAAGATGAAGCATTGGCAACGGTTCAATCTAAAGAGTAATATTCGAACAAGTGCTTATTGAGAGCATCAATGCAAAAGGACAACCTCTGATATAGAAATCAGAAGAGATAAAGTCTTCAACCTGCCCAAGACAGTAAAGTGATACATCTGACAGGGCAGGTGAAATAGTAGACTGCAGTGTCAGAAAAAGTATGACATGTCACATCAAGCAGTCTACCTTAAGCAACTCGAGATCTGCGAAGACATTTGAATAGCTTCCAACGGCTACTTTCCAACGGAAGAATTGGGAAGATGTATAAATATAGAGTTTCAAAGATCAAAGGCTACTGGAGTTGTGAGTTTTGGAGAGAAGGTGGACTGATCGAATCAAGTGATAGTGAGTCCAGAGGCTCACTCTACGATCCACCAAGAACACTCAAAAGTGAGATCAAGCAAGAAGTAAAAGTGTGAGTTCTACTATGTAGAAGTGAGAGCTCTACTACATGAAGAGTGTTCTGAATTGCCGAGAGAAAGAAGAGCATCATGCCATCTGGATGTCCATCATGGGAAGACTCTAAGTACAACAGAGAAGAACTTACGGTAAACTTAGCAAGTCCATCATGGGAAGGCATCGAGTAGCAAGAAGGAGATCACAAAAGCCATCTTGGTGTCAAGCATGAGAAAGCTTTTAAGTACCTTGCAGAAGAGCTTACAGTCATCTTAGAAGCCTCTCGTATGCGACCATCAAGTACCAAGGAGAATGATCTTCAAGGCGGTTCATCAAGGGGTCATCCAGGAGTAGTTGAAAGCAACTTAAGAAGTCGAGCATCATGCAACACTCAACCGCTTGCTTCTTCAAGGATGATCAAGCCAAGTCGCTAGGGATAGAAGATGTTCAGAGCATGAAGACATCTTAGCAATTTCAAAGACCGACTCCAACAACAATAAACAAACAACTCAACGAAGCGTGGACTGAGGGTCCTTGTCCGGAGGACTAAATGAAGTAGGGCCAAAGGGTCCTTGTCTCAAGGACTAAAACAAAGCAGGCCAAAGGGTCCTTGTCTAGAGGGACTAAACGAAGTTCCAAGCTTCATTGGCTCAAGAGTTCCTAGGAACTAGAAGAGTCCCAAGACTGGCGGCCTTCAAGAGTTCTTAGTAAATCAAGTTCCAAGGCTGCGGCCTTGAAGGAATCGTAGAGATTAGGTGCCGCCCTTCCTTAGTGGAAATCACCTGCTAGTTGAAAGCAGAATAGTGGATTAGGAGCTTGAGTCGCTGAACCACTTAAAACCTCTTGTGTCTTTTTACATTATGTCATTTACATTATGTCTATAACTACTATAACTGCTATGTATGTTTTAACTGCTTACAACTAAACTAACCCAATGAACATTGTACGTATAATTATGAATATATCAATGAAGGGGAATCTTTTACTTATCCTCATTTGTGCTTGAAAAAGATTCTTATGTTTGTCATATAATCTAATATGAACAATACATCATAAACCAGAAAAGTATTTGAAATAAAAAGGACCTATTCAACCCCCCCTTCTAGATCTATTGTGCCCTCTGGGAACTAACAATTGGTATCAAAGCAGGTTCTCATGCTATATTCAAAAGCTAATCGCTTTGAGTCTGATCCAAGGCACCAACATTGTTCTAAACTTAGTTTAGTAGTAAGTAACTTGTTATATGCAGAAGAGCTCACACGTTGGAAATATTGTGTATAGGTAAAAATGTGTATACACCTAAAGCTGCTCAGATTGGTCCATATCCTCGATTGCTATATCAACAAGACCAATCCTAGCCTGCAGTCAATCTTGTAGTCTGAAGACAAGACAAGAGAAAGAGAGCAAGAGACATCAGTGACAAAGAGTAAAGCATTCATCAGTCTGAAAGATGAAGAGGTCACGCGTACTAAGAAATGCTGATCGAGAGGAGAAAGAAAATCTTCTCAAACTTATGAGTGACCAACCAACAACTGGGTGCTATCTTTGTAAACTCAAAAAATGTCAAAGATCTTAATGCTACGATTCTCTTGATCTACATCTTCAAGACCAAGACTGATTGATGAAAGGCCAACAAGAGCATTGTCGTCGGGGAGCAAAAAGTAAAGCCATGCACATCAATACCCAAACTCAAGATATCTTCAATAAATGACCTGCTTTCAGAATCGACAAAGAAAAAGGTACGGTTCCTCACTATTATAAATGTACATCATTATTGCATCTTCTTATGAACTATAACAAAGATTTACAAGGAGTCATAATCTACCTAAAAAGGTGAAGAGAGAAAGTAACATGAGGATGGAAACTCAAATGACTACAATTTTCTCTCCATCCAAGTTTTAGGTTGAAGATGATATCTTCAAGGAAGTCCGAAATGGGTCATAAGAGCATCACGCACTCTAATGAACGTTATGTGAAGTAATCTTTGTTGATGGGTTAGTATGTATGTATACAAGCCTATGTTCTAAGTGTTTGACAACACACGAGCATGATCGATTCTGCAAGAGGATCTTTGGCGATTTGTAAGCCGATCACCTCAATGAATCAACCTGGATACTCCTAAAATCGTGGAGGTGATTCTCACTCTGTGAACACTTAAACATTGTGAACATAACCCGGTGAATGATGAAACCATCATAGAGAGAGAGAGTGTGTTATTAAATGTCAAATCACACACACTCACCATCACGTATCTCAAAATATATTATCATAAGATAGTTGCAATGTATGGATATATCATTGATGATAAATATGATGATTATCAAAATAAGAGGAACAGGGTTTAGAAAACTAACTCAAAGCAGGACCCATTTAACTATGGGTACCAAAAATAGAATATATTTAAAACCGCAGGTATTTGGACGATCGACCACACTAAGGAATGATGAAGCGGACGACTTGATCAAGAAGATACAACCAAAGCAGAAGGCTAAGGACTGATTCAAAATGAGTCCGATAAAGTTCCTATATGTTCAAGCTCGTCCTTGAAGACCCTCCGAGCTAAACAGAATGGAGCTCACATTGGCCGCACATCCCAGATATGAGAGCATGCCATGTAAATGTAAGATAAAGAGGATTCTATGTGCCCATATCAAGAAAGACATGTTTTATGGAAAGGATCCTCAAGGAAGCTCACAATGAAGATCATTGAGCTTAAGACAAAAGGAGTTCTTTATGAAGCGAGAACTCTCAAAACAAAGGATCGACAAAGAAGACTACGTCAGAAGTCTTTGTTAAATGATCGTAGAAAGTGATCAATCTTAAAAATACTCATCTCTACGATACAAGGAAAACTAAGCAACGATGATGATTCCAGTCAGAAGGAGAAATGCTGGGCAGCCTTCAAATAAACATGAAGAAGGAATCACATCTATCTGAGAAGACAGCATCAACAATGGGGGAGTAGTGATCTGTTAAGGAATAACAGTACTATTAAACTTGGAAGAGATGTACCAGCTACAGAGTCCCAAAACTTTGTGACTGATGAACCATATGAAGATCCATAGTCAGTAGGAACATCTCAAAATATACTCACCGATAACCCTTCACCACCCAATCCATAATCGTGAAGTTCTACGATCAAACACATGATCGTAGTGTAAGAAAGCGAAGGACACCACGATTTCAAAGAATGCAGATATCCAGTAGTGGTAGAAAGACCTTCCCATCAGAAAAGGTCTAATGAGATGTCATTGAAAATCACTGTCTTAGTATTTCATCTGGAAAGCGCCTCAGGGACAAACCTGACCCTTAGCTAACTCTAAGAGGTTGGCCCTTCCGGAGCTACCTTATCCCAGAAGGAATGCTTGATCTAGTTCATCTCAAAAGAACCAAGTCAGTCAACGATCGTAGAGTTGAACTTGAAGAGGACTAAATGATTGCAGTATAAACTCAACGATCGTAATGTTTTCTAAACGATCGTAGTGCAACCTCAGCGACAGAAGAAGACAACTCAACGATCGTAGTCTTACCAAAGGGTATTCCAGTTCAAGGAGCATGAAGAATGAGACATCTTCTAAGCCATTCAAGTTGAGGAGATAAGTTCGAATACATCAGTGATTGAGCTATCTTTGCATCAAGTAAGGAGGAAAGACGAAGCCATCCATCGCAAAGATCTCTCGTAAATTGATCGTTGAGTAAACAAATGAAATCGTAGAGTCTATAGCTATCTCATCATGTTACTTCTACTTAATCAAAAGGTCAACGGTCAAAGCCACGTCAATTAAACGTCCACTCCTCTAATAACCGAAAAGTTATGGGAGTTACTGACTCATTATCGGGCAACGTCAACCAATGGACAGTTGACACATCACTAAGTATGCAGAGTTAGAAGGAAGCGCCATAAAGACAAGTTCAAATCTGCAGACGAGTTACTAAAAAGATATTGAACTTTTCTCCTCCCATTTTCAAAACCCTAGAAAGCTTTTCAAGAGCAAAATCAGTTAACCTTCCAGAGTCTAACCAAATCTTAGTCAGCCATCTCGCATAATCTCTCTAAATCAAACACCCACAGTCTTTGAACGATTCAAATAGAGAACTAGCAAGTTATCACCGGCATTCAGCTTGGAACCAAATTGTTTGCAAATTCTGAGAAGAAGTTCAGGGACGTCCTTAGACTCGTAAAGGAAACTGGGTTATCAGAATGTCTCGAGGCGAGTACTCGTGTATACATTGACCTGGTTAAGGAGTTCTACTCAAACATCTCCATAAACTCTGTAACTCTATCTACCAAGGTTAAAGGTCAGATTCTGAAGATGAAATCTTCTGACCTTAATCAATGCCTAGGGTTCCCTAGCCAAGGGCCGAAGAACCTTAAAGATGTGAACGTTGAAAGCAAAGTCGAAGGAGTTGATGGGATATCAAAGAAACTCTAGCTTCAAAGATATGAAGAAGAAGGAGTTCCACAAGAAGAGTATGAGTTCCTATGAAATTGTAGGGAAAGTGCATTACGTGCAAAAACACCGCATATGATACGGTGATTGATCAACAATCAAGATTATGTCACTATAGGTCAAGAAACAAATTAACTTTGGAGCAATTTTGTTTAATCATATCTCTAAGTGGGGAGAGAAGGTTGAGAAGAAACCCATCGACCAAAGTGTTTCATGGAAGGGCTTCTTGAGTATCATCATCAAGAAAAAGCTAGGTGGAAAGATCAAGGATGATGAGGAGAAGCCACGAATGTGCACAAAGTAATGTCTCCACAGTTATTTGAAAGCTCGGGAAGAAGAACCCCAAGGAGAACAAAAGGCTAACAATTTGGGAGCGATAGTAGAGCCTCGCAAAGAAGAGGAAGACAAGAAGGCAGAGAGCTCCGAGTCCAGTGACTCAAGCAATTTGAAATCACACCAAATGGGAAGAAATCAAAAGTGGTGAAAAGAAGTGGTGAAGTGAAGAAAGCCCAGCCCCACCAAGGAGAATCTCCTCCTCGAACAAAGATAAGGAAGAAGAAGCCCAAAGCTGGCCGAGACCACAAAAAGAAGAAGGCGAGAGTTGCTTCAAGGGCCATCAAGAAGAAAGTTAAGTCCCCACAACAAGATTCGAGAAATGAAAGTGAAGTCGATGTGATGGAAGAAAAGTGCTTAAGCCCCATGGCCAATTCTCTCGAGAAACAACAACGATGAAAAAAGGAATTGAGAATGATCAAAGTGCATCCCCAAGTGAAATCGCGCCTCAACCTACCCGGAGAATGGGTTAGAAAATACTATTCTAGAAGAAGAAGAAGAACATGTCCCTCAATCCAAGAAAGCTCTCATGATGGTTCGAGAAAGTGATGAGGCCAAGAAAGAAGAGTCCCGCCAAAGGTCTTGATCTTCAAAGAAGTTTATCGATGAGCAAATGGAGTCGAGGACCCGAAAAATAAAAGAGTCATCTCTCCAATAGTTGAACCTCTACGAAGAAGGAAGAATGAACAGTCAGTAAGCAAAGCCGGTTTGCCTCAAAAGACGAAGAGCCAATCAAATGCCATCATTGAATTAAGTGATGATGAATCAGTATCCCGTGGAGAAGATCTTTCAAGAAGAAGCCAAAGTGATGAAGAAGAAGTATCTAAGGAAAGTCTTGATGAAGAAAGTTCAGATAATGAAATTCAAAAAGAAGGATTCTCTGTTGGAGATGATCAAGAAGAGTCTGAACATGAAATGCAACATGAAGATGATCGCTCTGCTGAAGCTGATCTAAATGGTTCTGGTTCTGAGAAGGAAGAAGCAGGAAATGATTCCAACTCTGAAGATCAGGAATCAGAAAACTCAAAACTCCACCCTGTTCTCTCACCTGCAAGATTTATCAGGAGAATAGTAGTAGAAGTTCCCAATGAACCATCAGAGACTCCTCCTGACAGATGGATAAACCATTGAGGTGAACAGATCAGAATAGTAAGAATGACCTCCTTTGACTTGGTCAAGAACTGGAACAACATGGAAATGGACTGCACAACCATTCTCTACAACCCTGATGATCTGCTAATGAGATGGTTCTTCCAGTGGATGCCATGGCTAAAGGCCATTAATGAAAAAGATGGAAGCTACTTCAGTTGGTGTTATAAGCAGTTTCCAAGCATGGAACTGGTGGCTCAGAACTTTCCAAGAGTGAAGAAGTTTGCCACTAAGTCGATCACAAACCACCCCACTTCAAGATCTTTCGACGTCTTTGAAATCTACATCCCCTACGATCGTAGGGTGGACTCTGAAGGAAGAAGAACCATGTCAAGAAGTCGATCGTAGAAAGTCGATCACTCTACTACTTATGATGTTCAAATCCAATCTCAGAAGTCTCCTTATGATCAAGAACTGCTAACAGACACTCCATAATCCTCCACAGGCAATTGGTACTCCACAATTGTTCAGATTATCCACACCTTTGAAAATCTGTCCAAAGATGACAATCGTAGAGTCCAATCCATTGCCCATACTGAAGCTACCAATTAAGAGGATCAAACTGTTTTGGAACAGGAACTACTGAAGAGCTCTGATGATTTAAGCAAGAAGATATCTAAGATTTATTCATAACATGCATATGCACTTATTGTTTTTGTCATAATCAAATAGGGGGAGATTGTCAGGAATAAACATGTGAATGATATTCCTATTTAATATATGATTTGATTATGATATATATATGAATGAATATGCAAGTATGCTTGCATGAAGAAAAGTTGTAAAGTCCTTTGATAGATAATAGAAATATATGTACAAGGACTTAGAATAAATTGATCAAATATGTTAGGTTGATCCTACATAAGCAAAACAGCTTTGTGAAGTCCTTAAAAAGAAATGATGTACAAGGACTATAAATATAGAAAGATCAAGCATGTTAGGTTGATCTTATGTTGTAATAGATAGGCTTGTCTAATCGTCGAGCACTACACCAAAAGTCGTAGTCTGCCAGGAGAGTCAAAGTTAACTCGGGAGCTATCGAGGCAGAATAGGAGTATGCAAGATAGTGAGATCTCAGAGTTCGTAGACTTCCAGGGGAAACAAAGAAGGATCGTAGTGTGTCGAGAAGAGCTTCCTCGGGATCGTAGTGTGCTGAGAAAGTCATTTTCAAAATCGTAGAGATAGCCTGTCTACAAGCTGAACGACCATCTGCCGAAGCCAAGTATGAAACGTAGACTACACCCAGAGTCGTAGAGTCTAGCGATGCCAAAGCCAAGACAAGGATCGTAGGTTACACTCTAAGATCGTAGAGTCCACTGAATGAATGCAGAGATCGTAGTCGGGCAAGATCAGATGAAGACATCAAGCACAAGGCAAAAATCGTAGAGTGTCAAGATCTGATCTCGAGATCGTAGTGTCTGCACAACCGAAGCTGAATCGTAGAGTGCAGAACTACGACTCCAAAAGAAGTGCTCACAATGCTAAGTCAGGATCGTAGAAGCGATACTGGTTCTCAACGAATGAGCACTCCCTGAATATCCAAAGGTACGAAGCCTCTAGTTAGGCTTTCGCAAAGATGCAATCCACGATGAAAGGGACCGAGTGCACTCAACGAATGACATACGCAGGCTAGTAGGAGAACTAAGCAACAATCCAATCAAAGATCAAGATTGAGTTGAAAGGCCATTCGTGATGAAGTCTTCCACAAGATGATTCAAAGAAGACTTCGGCAGATGACTAAGGAAAAGTCACCAATGCGATTAGCGACAAAGAGAAGAAGACAACGACTGGAAGTAACCAAGATCAGTAGTGTTTGCCAAACAAAGAAGGACTGATGGAAAGTGAACCGAGATACTGGTCAGCCTCTGTGTCGTGTCAGATCATTGATGATAAGTGAACGGGAGATCACAAGGAGAAAGTAGGCTGGACACACCACAAATCTGAAGTGTCTTAATATTCAAAAGGGGACCAGGACAAGGAATCAGGCCATCAAGATTCGAGAAGCGCCAAAGCAAAATGTATATAAGCAATCAGATAATATCTGAGGAAAGGGTGTTCTACATCAAGATCCAATCAACACTCTTCCAGATCGTAGTGTTAACTCTACCAACCAACGAACAACACTCAACAAGACACTACGATCAGGTCCTCAAGACATGCATCAGAATCGTAGAGTTCGAATACCTGAAGACTCAAGCATTGGCAGCGGTTCAATCTAAAGAGTAATATTCGAACAAGTGTTTATTGAGAGCATCAATGCAAAATGACAACCCTCGATATAGAAATCGGAAGAGATAAAGTCTTCAACCCGCCCAAGACAAGAAGTGATACATCCGCAGGTAAGGTGAAATAGATTGATCGCAGTTGTCGAAAAAAGTATGACATGTCACATCAAGCAGTCTACCTTAAGCAACTCGAGATCTGCGAAGACATTTGAATAGCTTCCAACGACTACTTTCCAACGGAAGAATTGGGAAGATGTATAAATGTAGAGTTTCAAAGATCAAAGGCTGCTGGAGTTGTGAGTTTTGGAGAGAAGGTGGACTGATTGAATTAAGTGATAGTGAGTCCAGAGGCTCACTCTACGATCCACCAAGAACACTCAAAAGTCAGATCAAACAAGAAATAGAAGTGTGAGTTCTACTATGTAGAAGTGAGAGCTCTACTACATGAAGAGTGTTACGAGAATCGCCGAGAAAGAAGAGCATCACGCCATCCGGATGTCCATCATGGGAAGACTCTAAGTGCAACAGAGAAGAGCTTTACGGTCAACTTAGCAAGTCCATCATGGGAAGGCATCGAGTAGTGAAGAAGGAGATCACAAAAGCCATCTTGGTGTCAAGCATGAGAAAGCTTTTAAGTACCTTGCAGAAGAGCTTACAGTCATCTTAGAAGCCTCTCATGTGCAGCCATCAAGTACCAAAGAGAATGATCTTCAAGGTAGTTCATCAAGGGTTCATCCGGAGTAGTTGAGAAACCTAAGAAGCTGAGCATCATGCAACACTCAACTGCTCTTCAAGGATGATCAAGCCAAGCTGCTAGGGATAGAAGATGTTCAGAGCATGAAGACATCTTAGCAGCTCAGCACCGATTCCAACAACAACAAACAAACAACTCAACGAAGCCAGGGCCTGAGGGGTCCTTGTCCAGAGGGACTAAATGAAGTAGGGCCAAAGGGTCCTTGTCCAGAGGGACTAAACAAAGCAGGGCCAAAGGGTCCTTGTCTGGAGGGACTAAATGAAGTTCCAAGCCTGCTGGGCTTGAAGAGTTCCTAGAGAACTAGAAGAGTCCCAAGGCTGCTGGCCTTGAAGAGTTCTTAGTGAACTGAAGTCCCAAGGCTGCTGGCCTTGAAGGAATCGTAGAGATTCAGGGTGCTGCCCTTCCTTAGTGGAAATCCTGCTAGTTGAAAGCAGAAGAGTGGATTAGGAGCTTGAGTCTCTGAACCACTTAAAACCTCTTGTGTCTTTTATATTATGTCATTTATATTATGTCTATAACTGTTATAACTCCTATGTATGTTTTAACTGCTTACAACTAAACTAACCCAATGAACATTGTACGTATAATTATGAATATATCAATGAAGGAGAATCTTTTACTTATTCCATTTGTGTTTGAAAAAGATTCTTATGTTTGTCATATACTCTAATATGAACAATACATCATAAACCAGAAAAGTATTTGAAATAAAAAGGATCTATTCAACCCCCCCCCCCCCCTTCTAGATCTATTGTGCCCTCTGGGAACTAACACTATTTAATAAAAAACTAGGGGGCAATATTGGGTCATGATATTTCACCTATTGGGCCGAATGGATTCGGCCTACTTATTTAGTTAGTTCATTAGATCTTCGATATTAAGGCCTAAAGTTATTTGGGCTTAGTCCTTATATTATCTTTGTTTTATTCTTACAATACTGGACCGGGTCAATGGGTTAACCCATCATACATTTAAATATATCCATCTTTGACTTATAATGATGAAAAAGGTAATGGTTGACTGTTTTGACTGCAAATCATTAATGTGGATGGGATGATTTTCGGTCGGCGGTAGAAAACAGTGAACAAAGATGATGGAGTGGCAGGTGAGTCACCGGATGTGGGGATGGGTGGTGTCAGTAGGTAGTGGGTGGCACGGTAAACCGGGCCTGATAGTATATCATAGCAAGGAAGTCTTCCAGATTCAGGTAACTGATATCTTTTCTCTCTCTCAATACACTAGATATTTTATCCTCCATTGTTAACTTTGTGAACATCCATACTGACTCTCACGCCTGATCTATCCCCCGACGGTCTAAGCCGTCAAGCTTGTGGTGTTGATCGTGTTTACTGTGCAGGATCAGGATGTCTTACGTGATTGGGACGTGACAAAAGATCTTGGCGTTAACAAGAAACATGTGGCTAATAAACCTGTAACACCCCAATCTTACATCGAAAGATAAGAAAAAAATTTATTTGTATATGAGGAATTAAGTAACTACCAATAGTACCTTCAAGTCATGATCTTTTGGATGAATATGTGGTGGGCTAAGATGACCTAATTAAAAAGATATTATCAGGCCAGTTCCGGACTCGGGATTTGACCTGAGTTGTTTCAAAACCGGCACTAGAAGGTGTCACTAATAAGCACTGCCCTATTTTCAAAACCAGCACTAGAAGGTGTCACTAATAAGTCATGATTTTTTGGATGAATCTGTAATGGGCTAAGATGAACCAAAACGATATTATGAGACAGTTTCGGACTCGAAATTTGACACGGGTTGTTTCAGAACCTGCACTAGAAGGTGTCACTTATAAACTTGCACTGACCTATTTTCTGCTGTCCCCAAAAGAAAATGAAATTCATATAGATGATGAGAATGATGAAATTAATAAGTCATATATGTTCTCAAAGACAAAAATCATGTAGAGTTTGGAAAATCTTGTTTGGATAGAATAGCTCTATATATGTATTAGGGTTAGTCTTGTTCTAAATTGGAAAAGGGACAAATTGTAAATTGCGCCCAATCACAAAAAAATGGTACTGGACCAACCTAAAGACTTGTGATTAATTGTCTAAACAAGTAAATATGAGTATGTGACACTTGATGGTAATTATCTAACTGGATAAAGCTAGTTCTACATGATTGTTTATGGGGTCCACCCTGACCTAATATTAGTTATTATTCCCTCCTAAGTCAGTTTAACTGTTATAATCAACATAATATGTAATCTTAAAGAATAATTAATTGATAAGTATTTCTATCACATCATATACCTATTTTATTTTCTATATTAATTATTTTAATCATGACATTCAACACAAGAAAAGGATGACATAGATAAAGCCCTACTCTACTTAACTTGATAAGCCGGGTCAAGGACTGGAAGTAGTGTCATTAATTAACCTAAATTTTGTGAATATATCAAATTAGAATGTTAATAATAATCTAATATCAATTTTATCCATAAATACTTTTATTTATTCTCAACAAAATTTAAATTTAACTCGACATATTACAAAACTTTTAGCAGGTTCATTTATTATATTACATCCAAAATCTACATACACTTGTGTTTTGCATCGAATATATATATGGATTAATGGAGCTATACAGTTATGCAGATTCTTAAACGTATATGCCTACGATCATCAGAAGCATCTTAGTAATCACTCTACTATCGATAATTCACTTTCTACGCTTTACGGTAGTAGAGTGTCATTCACTCTACGATCGTGATAAAACGGTGTATATTTAAAATTTGTGACAAATAAGCATCTTTTATTTTTTTCATATATATATATATATATATATATATATATATATACACGTCTGTTTTAAAAATGATTATTTTATTTAATTAATGAATATTTTATTTAATTATTTCTTTTTTGAAAAGAGACCATGTGAACATATGAATTTTAGAGAGTATCAAGTCAGATTCGATATTTGATTCACCCAAACCCACATAAAGCCATTTGATACGACTCTGATATAACCAAAATGAGCTCTCTCTCCGATCTCCATGCTTGCACTCTAATGGCTATTAATTGAAGTCTAGGGAAATTAAGATTTGGATATGATACTATAAATTACAAAAGAAAAATAGTATATATATGTGGACAAATATGATAACGGAATTAAATAACAACGAGCGTGAAATTTTAAACGATAAGATAAAATAATAATATGCGAGTTTCTTCTTAATTTATTCATATCTCATATATCTATATTCGTTAATATTTAATATCGACATAAAAATAGGACTCATTACAAAATTAAAATTGAATTTAGTAATGCGGATTTGGGTAGGTATAGAGTAATAAGTTGGTTAATTTTTTTATATTCTATCTCTTATTTTATGGAGTATTAAATGAAAATTTAGTGCTTAAATAAAAATAGTCAATATGAGTTTTGGTTCTTCAAAATGGAGATTTTCAAAGTTCAAACTACCTAAACAAGGTGGCCAATCACCCCTTGCTTCTTGGGAATCTGCTTTTATTTTTGCAACATAATGACTTTTTCTTTTCCTTACTAAATGCAATATGACCAAAAAATTACTCCCTCCGGAGTATTTCATAACCGTTAGTGTCTACACTTCTTTAACCCTTTACAGAAAAAATAATAGTCTAGCTTCAATTTTGACTATATTGGACAGATTAAGATGGGGAAATATGGTCCAATACACTTACTGTGAGCTTATCCTGGTCCCAAATATAAGACCATTTACTCAATATTTAGTCCAATTTTCAAATGACACACTTAGCATGAAGGCATTTTGAATCCCTTGTTAGTTAGTTAATGTGTTACACCACCTTTTAAAGAAGTATAATTAAACAAGAGTCAAAAAAACTTAAATATATTAAAATTGTAATTTATTATAAAAAATAAAAAAAGTGAAAAATTACAATAAATGAACTCAAATAATAATTCTTTTAAATAAAATAACAGATAATTAAAAAAAATGGTCAATCATAACAAAAGCGCTAGTGGATACCAAATAAACTTTTAAAATATATTCATATCTCCAAAATAATAGTAAAAAAGGCAAATTTGAATCGTTATTGAATACGGACAACGGAAGAACAAGATTTCATAAAAGCGTCACATTCCAAATCTAAATATAAAATTATGACTTATTATCAAATTTCTATATAAAATTACAACATTGTTAATTTTTATTATAAACACCATAATATGAAGACACTTATAAGCAAAATGAAATAATAATAATTCAACAATTTGTTGTCGGTGGCCCACGGATTAAAGAAGATTCTTTACTTTGTACGGAGTATACTATGGACGGATCCGATTACTATAAAGTTAACTTCATGTTCATGATAAGTTAATCGATGAAATTCAATACAATATCGACACGAAAGAAAAAAGATCACCTCTCACATGCCAGACGACATCAGTATTAATCGACCAAAATTAACTTCATACTAACCACTCCCACTATGAACAAGGTTATCTTTCTCTGGCACTTAGTTTTGTATAAAACTAAATTTCTTTTAACTTATTAATTTCCTTTGTGTATTATTTTTTTTAGAATATTGATTATTTATTTTAAAATATTACATTTTGGAACTAATTATTAAGAAAACGTTATTGAAAAGGCATCTAAAATCTTAAAATCGTAGTAAAGTATATATAACTTGTTACATCATAGTTTCTTTGCATTTATTTGAAAACTATAACTTGATTTATTAATTTCAAAAACAACAAATCTAACCATAGAAATCAATTAGACAGAGGAAGAATGTATAAAGGTCATTTCTTCCCCACTGGTTCCATCCTCTCTGGTGTATGTTTTATTTCAAAAATCACTGCAAATCGTAGTTTTTTAAAATTAAAAATACATTTTTTAAATTTATTTCAAAGCTAAAGATATGTTTTTAATTTTAGAGTGGACAACTGGACATGACATTAAATATTTAACATGCCATTGTTTAAACTCTTATGTAAATTTAGTATTACCATGAGGGGGTACAACATTTGTAACTTGTGTTTAAAAAAAATAAATTTTTTACTAAATTTGCTAACTTAGGTCATTGTTACATATGCATGATGCATGTGTGTGTGTGTGTGTGAGAGAGAGAGAGAGAGATCTTTTACTGATAATAACATATAATTTCAATTTTCTTTTGGGAATTAGACATACAATTGGAGAAGAATGGGTAGAATTGAAACTTTTGTAAAAACAAGTGAATAACTGAAAAGTTAAAACAAGTATTTCACAAGTAGGCCATGACATTAGTGGGCCCATATATAAGGAAGTGATTTTCTATGTATTTTAACTTTTATTTTATTTTTTGCTTCACAATAAGATTAAAATGATGTAAATTTTGAAGGAAAATAATATATATGTCGATAAATATTCGACTGAAAACTTTTACAAAATTATAATTTGTCTCAAAACTTTGACAATGTATAGCATGATTTAATTTTTATGTAAGTGATTGGGCCTAACTGAGTATGACCCAGGAATCCTACTACATATTGGACTGCACCCTTCCCTTTCCTTAAAAAAAAAGACCATTTTAAAATTTTAAAGTTAATATATAAGAAAATTAAAACTTAATGAAATTAATGCGGTATTAATTTTTAAAATTATATATTGTAAATTATCTAAAAATAATACTAACTTCAAAAAATATTATAAAATCAAGATTTTACAAATTAACTTTTAAAAGTCAAAATGTATTAAAAGCGAGGAGAGTAATAATGTAAGACAAAATTTTTAAATAAAAAGGAATTTCCTTTATTTTGAAATAGTAAGGTTGATTTGATTAATGTGGATAGTTAAGGGTTAAATATGCAAATATTTCAAATTAAGCAAGTGGTTATAAAATATTCATTATCGCTGGGGAATATTCGTTTGGTCGTGGAATATTAAATGATCGAGGGGAATAATAAATACTGACGCCATGTGACCATGTGTGAGCCCCATAACGGAAAGTGATTGGATGAAGAAAGCGACAAATATAAGTTGTTTTTAAATAACTTGCGTAGTTATTACCTAATTATCTTGTTGGAATACCCGGTTGGTTAAAACACACTAATACGCGTTGTTGAACAAGTAGCATTTGGTATTGCACCAATTATTGATTCTTACGTAAAGAAGGCACTACTCAATAATGGTTACTGATAATTCTTGCTCAAAGATTTTATTGAGTTAATAATTCTCTGCGTTGATATTTTATATCTTTGTTGTTTCAATAATTGTCATTACACAAAGATCTTTCATTATCGAAGCAATAATTCATATTATCTCGAATAATATTATTAGATAACATTATTGGCAATGTCTAGAAAGTTACGCATTTCAAGGAGAGGTTTGGTCATCTAATTCGCCAAGTAAGAAGAAGAAATTTTATTGAAAGCCCTCTTTCCCTGAAGCCGCACTTGCGGTTGTCAATATTGTGATTTCGTAATATTATTTGTGAATAATTAATTATTGATTTATATGATGAGGAAAATATTGATTTTATGTGGATATAGATGGAGAAAATTTTAAAATGACAATTGTTGAAAATTAATATTTTATCTTTTCCGATAAAATAATTCATTTAAATATATTATTTTAATAATATATTAACGGTGATATTTTTACAATAAATGTGGGATATATGAGTATATGAGGAAGAGTATTTTTGTGGCATTAAATGTTTAACACATGTTTTGTGTGTGTTGGACACAATTATTAATCGAAATTTGATTATAATGTAAAATCGCCTGGTTGTGGATTTGGTCGATTTTTGTTTGGAATTTGGAAAAACTTTCTTCTGCAAAGTTGTAGAGAATTGAATTTCCTATAAAAACTCGCGAGATTCGAATTTTCTGATGAAAGGGCTATTTATTATGAATTATTGAAGTTCAAGTTCAAATAATTGATTTTGGGAGTTTAAATTATTTTGTTAAAAAAATGTTTTTTGTATTTTTTGGACATCATTAACATGTGTGGCTGGTGTTTTGACCAAAAAGGTGGGCTAAGGAAAATTTGTATAATTATATTAATATTATATTAAATTTTCTGCTTTTGTTCTAAAGATTTTCCTATAAATAGGGTCTTGGGTTAGAATTGAAAATCACACCGTAAACTCAAGTTTTCTCTATTTCTCTCTCGATATTTTGAGCGATTCTTGTGAGTATTTTGAGTATACTTTGAGTATTGCTTTAGATTTGTAAGTTTCCTTCAAAGACTATACCCAGATTCTAAATTAAATCGATCTTTCGAGGTAAGGAATATTATTTTTTTCGTAATGATATTATTTCTTCAATATCATTATCTTTGAAATGTTGATCTGAAGTTTTATCAAATTTGGAACTTTTTCATGCCTGGAGTTACTTATTCATGGGTTCTTATTCATGGGTTATTATTCATGAATTACTATTCACGAAGATTCTTATTCACGAGTTACTTATTCACGAAAGTACTATTCATGTAAGCGTGAAGATGTTTTTGTAGAATTTCTATCTTTTGGTGTCGAAGTTCTTTATTCACGCAGACGCAAGACTATTCACGATATCTGATCTTATTCACGATATCTACAGTCTTATTCATAGAAAAATAAAATTTCTTCTTTTCGTCTAAAACATCTATTCCGGATACTAACTCGATCAGATCCATGTTTTGATCATTCTTGAATTTTACACCACTATGATTATTTTGAGGTATTTTTGGACGTGGATAAAACCAAGTACGAATCCTTAATCCTTAATCCTTGTCATTTTGTTTCATTGGATTCGTTTCTTTAAAAAAAATATTTTCATCATCCTCGGTCTTAAATGATGATATTATGGAATATCTTTACCAGAGTGTAAAGATGAATGATTTCTGAAGAATATCTTTTGGCGCGTAGCTGAAGATGAGCAGGTGTTGAGATGAGCACGACCGATTGATTAATATCTTTGGCACAGTAGTGCAAAAGATGAATGATTTGAAGAATATCTTTGGCCCGTAGTCTGCAGATGAGCAGGTGTTGAGATGAACACGACCGATTGATTAATATCTTTGGCACTGTAGTGCAAAGATGAGCAGTGTTTAAATAAACATGACTAAGTGATGAATATCTTTGGGCCATAGTGCAAAGATGAATATTTGATTCCGGATGTATATTAATTGATGTTACTGAGGATAAAATATTGATGATGGATTATTAAATTCATAGATTATAGTAGATTTCATTCTCTACGTAACTCTTCTATGAATTATTATTTCATTGCGAATATTGATCTCGAAACTTGTTGTCTATGTATTCTATCGATTTTTCCTCATTGAAGACTAACGATAATTGGTTGTATATTATCTTAGTCATAATATTCT
The DNA here is from genome assembly GCA_020205615.1 of Panax quinquefolius. NCBI lineage: Eukaryota > Viridiplantae > Streptophyta > Magnoliopsida > Apiales > Araliaceae > Panax > Panax quinquefolius. The sequence goes on along the minus strand of CM035172.1, from coordinate 31,968,416 downwards.
TTAATTGCCAGTTAATTTCACCCTTTTCCTTGTTGTTCCATTTTTCTTCTCGGGAGGCGAGAATGTAGCGAAGTCTTAGTCGGGTATGGAATGAAGGTTACAGAGAGAGTTGTTTAGTAGTCCTCACCATTTTGTAAAATAATGAATCAATAATTATGATGGGGATTTATTTGAGTATTGATATTGTCTAGAAGACAATATTATATTTAAACTCACAGTATATATTGTCGTATTTCACACGACATTTGTATTATTGAAGTTGTAGTTTGCTTTTTATACCATGTATTTGACGACTCAGAATGGGTGTTGTGTATACCTATTTTGGGGGCGTCACAAATAACAATTTTAAAAAGTACTTCCTCTGCACCCAAATAATAGAGCAACTTACTAAAAATTTCAAAATTAAATAATAAAAACTTTACGATAAGAAAAAAATATAGCTCAATCGAGAATCTCTAACAAATAGTAATTCTATTTGCAAAAATTATGCACAAAAAATAGTGTCAAACACTAATATTTTAGTAGTATTTATTTAATATTAAAACTTAATAAGTTTATCTTTTAAATGGTTAAGACTTGCATTGCTTTTTCTCTCTATTTGTATATTTGTGCATAGTTACAAGAATGCGTTTCGTCCAAATCCCAATTTTATTCGTTTTTAGTTCGCTCGAGATCGGAAAAGCTGAGTTATAATATATATATATATATATATATATATATATATATATATATATATATATTAGTTGGGTGCAAATCTCTATATTAATCGATGTATGAAACAGAAGATTTATCTCAAACTTTGAACGACTCAAATGATTTATTGAGTGAGTTGAAAATTCAAAATAATTTGTATTTTATTAGATAGACTAGATGTGTTCCGTACCTCCGGCACTGAACGGTGAGATTTAGTCTAATTTTTGGACGGCCCAGATGATTTATTGAGTGAGCGGAAAATTCAAAATAATTTGTATTTTATTAGATAGATGGATGGTGGGATTTATCCCATACTTTGGACGGCCCATATAATTTATTGGGTGAGCGAAAAATTCAAAATCATTTGTATTTTATTAGATAGATATAGATAGATGTATGGACGGTGAGACCCAGATGATTTATTGAGTAAGCGGGAAATTCAAAATTATATTTTATTAGATACCTATAATTACAAACATATAAATAGCGCCTGGTCGGTGGAGCTTACATTCCTTGGTTGTCTTCTTCTTCTGCTCACGATTCTGGCTTCTCTAAAGCTGGAGTAATTAATTTTATTTTATCGGAATTATAATTTTCTTAGAAATGGGTTTGTGGGATTCCTTCATCAACTGGCTTCGGAGGTAACTCTCTCCCTTTTCCCAATTTCATTAATTTCTTTTCCGATTCTTGTATTTAATTAACTATTTCAATTCCCGAGATTTAATTTTACTTTTCTTTTCAAATTCTTGTTCTATCTTCTCAGCCTGGATCAGTTTTACATTGTTCTACGTTGAAATTTCTAGCTGTATAAATCATAAAAGGGAAATGGCAAGTTTCTAACTCTTTGGATGTTTACTTTCTTTGAAATTAGGAGAGCAATAACAGGAAGATAGGAAATTCATTTACTTTCTACTCTTGAAAAGTAGAAAAGAAGTAATTAGCTCAGTCAAAAACTGTTAAACTTGGCTTTGAGTTAAATTATTTGGGGTTTCATTTAAGGAAACTAATTACAGCAATCCAAGAATATATTTTGAAATTAAAGAAACTAAAGTAATTTTTAAAAAATATCGGTTTCGGAGACCAAATTGATAATAGAATTTGAAGGGCAAGAGTGGAATAATGTACTAGTGAAGACCTTTGTTAAAGATATTGAGCTAGGTGTAAACTACCTGGGTTATGCAAGGTATTATATGTTGACAAATATTATAATGTCAGAGGAATGTACAATTTTTAATGCATACAGTACAATTGTACATGGGTAACTATGTGCATTAAGAGTTCTACATTGTTCTGGCATTATAATTTTTTTGCCGGCATTATCAACTCTTTTTATGCTCCCTCTATCAGGAGAAAACAGTTATTATATTCTTTGTAGTTTCAATTAAAAATGGGTACTCCGTTATATGGACGTAGTGTATATCTTTTTATGTGTATTGGAGAATAAGTTTTCTTTTAAGGGGGCACAAATTTTGAAATTCTGAATATACATGGTATGGAAGCATTGATTTTTTTTCCCCATGAGTAAGGTCGGACAATTCGTTTTAAGCTTTCTATCATCAAAAGCTTGCATAAAAAGCTTACATACTCCCTTCTAAGCAGTTCCCTTGAGCTTTTTTCGTTTGCAAGGTGAACTCTCTCTATCACTAATGATTATGTCTGGTCTTTGGTCCTTGATAGGCTCAATATTGAAGTTTTGCTTCAGCAATGTATCTCATACAACTGTTCTCTCATGATGTATGTGTGATATGTATGCAGTCTATTGAGACTAATTCTCACTTGTTGCTGAACCTATAACATGATTGTGTGGTGTTCTTCATTTGAGTTGTTGGTTGAGTATAGGGTTTGCCTCTAGGGTATGAGAAGTTAGTTTATGTAATTTGTTGTTCTTTGGGGTTTATGGATGGAGAGGAAGCTTGTATGTTCCGCGACCATTATCTGCTTTTTCATCTGTCGTAGAATATGATCAGTTTTCTTCTATCCGGATGTTGACGATAGGTTCTTTGGGGATTTTTTATCACATATATGCATAGGAATTGAATGTCTGTGCTATAAAGGCTTTGTACTTTTCCAATGTTATTTATGGAGGATTTCTCTTTATCCTCATCTTTTATAACTTTTCTGTTTCGAATAATGTATTCTTCTTTTATTTAAGAACATTTATTTTAGTGCAACGTCCACTCTTTGTAGTTTGTATATATTGATGCAACATGATTTGTCACTATACGTTTAAGTGTGAGGTTGTACATGAGGGGGAGCGTTAAAATATTATTATAAGATAAGATAAATGGGTTTTCTGTTATTGTTTTGGATTTGGGTTAAAAATATATGGAATGGAGATGTATGTTAGAAAGGAAATGTATAGAACACAACGAGTAAAGAAGGAAAACTTGGGCGTCACACCTTTGGCTTGCTGTTGCATCAAACATTCTTGAAATACCTTCATAAACTCTCAGTTGACCTTTATCGAGTTGAAAGATAGTCCAGCCATATATAGACTCACAATTAATACAAAATCTTACAGGATTTTGATTCATTTGAATACTAATAGATTTTGGTTGATAAAAACCCCATATAAATCACAGTATATTACCCAAATATACAAAATCACTAGCCATATTACTAATGTTTATCACAAGTAGAGTATTAAAATATCCCCGACTTCTATTGAAAATTTGAAAGACATAAAAATCAAGTTATATGAGTTTAAATAACTTTAAAATACCTTAAGATCAGACGAAACTATGTTCGAAACTGATTGCACATTTCCCTGAGAGAATATCTTCAAGAAGTTGGACCAAATTCAGAATTTTATCTCTTCTTTTCATTTGTTTTCCTGTGATCTTCTTTATGAATGCTTCACAAACACTTTGTTGTTTTAACATTACTACATAGTGATTGGAGGAAGAAATACTTGTTGATCTTCCAATTTTTTTCTAGTAATCCTTCTCTGCTTCTTACCATGCTAGCATATCAGTTTATTTTTTAAGCAGGAAATGGAACTTTCCCTCGTAAGGTCTTCAGAATGCAGGGAAGACTTCTCTTGTAAACGCCATCACTGTAAGTGAACGCAGGACTTTCAATCTTCGTTAATTTTATCCGTATATATATTTTTCTCTTTTTACTATTGGACTAGTATATTTTCTTACTATTTTCCTTTTTGATTTTCACAGACAGGTGGTTACAGTGAAGACATGATTCCAACTGTAGGTATCCATTTGGCTAACCAAAGCTGAATTTAGAACTCTGATTTTAGCATTAATTTAATTGACAAAATTTTTTTTTAACTCTCAAACAGGTTGGCTTTAATATGCGAAAAGTCACAAAAGGCAATGTTACAATAAAACTTTGGGACCTGGGAGGTCAACGGAGGTTTCGCACCATGTGGGAGCGTTATTGTCGTGGCGTCTCTGCGATTATGTAATTTCTCAATCTCTTAACCTAGTCTATTCGGTAGATCTTGTATATTTGTTTGGTTAATATCCAGCTACAAAGTGCATTTGCCTTGAGTGCTCGAGACAAATGCCTATCTATATAGAAAATAGTTGTCTTTCCTTAAATTCACATCAATATGAATCCTTCACAAGATGACATTGCAGCTAAGCTTGCAGTTACGACAAGCTGATCTTATTAGAATCAATTTTTCATCTGTCAGTTGCTTTGCATTGTGTTTTACCTTCTAGTTTTTGGCTTTATTTTGTGGTGTGCCCTCTTTCTGGGGTTCTGAGGTGTAGGATTGGATGCTTGTACATGTCCTTCCTTTTCCCAAATCATTAACTTATAGCATATTTGTATTTTTCGGTACAGTTATCATCTTTCTTGCTTCTTCTCCTATATCCTTTATTCATTGTAATAAATACACCTTTCTGTTGAATAATACAAGCACTCAAATAACGATTTAGTTCCAGAATCGGTAGCTTATTCGTCGAGGTAACCTAAGGCATTTTGTAAAACTACAGATGATAGCAAGTCATGGAAGGCTTAGTAATTCCAGCTGGTCTGAATTTCTTTTATGAAGGTTTGATTAAATAACTTTTCATTTTGTCCAAAGGACAGATATGTAGTTGACGCAGCTGATAGAGACAGTGTTCCAATATCTCGAAGTGAACTACATGAGCTCTTAAGTAAACCTTCATTAGGTGGAATTCCTATGCTTGTTCTTGGAAACAAGATTGACAAGTCAGAAGCTCTCTCAAAGCAAGCATTGGTGGATCAGCTGTAAGTTTTGCACTAAACCAAGAGCTTGTGCATGGATTTCAATTATAGTATCTCTCTACCTCTTGATAGCATTACAAATCAGAAATCTTTACTGTCATTTTCTTTTCCTGCACAACTTCTTTTTCCTCTTACTTTAGAGGTCTTGAGCCAATCGCCGACAGAGAAGTCTGCTGCTACATGATCTCTTGCAAGGAGTCTGTAAACATAGATGTAGTCATCGACTGGCTTATCAAGCACTCAAAAACTGCAAACTGATATTTGGCGGGAGGACTGAAGCCTATCAAACAAAACTGGCAGGTTGGTTCCTCCTGGTGGGATCTACATTACTCTCTTCTAAGGGTACTTGTTCGTTATTCAGTTGTGTGTGCATACTTTAGACGAGTCTTTGATTCAACCAGTGATATACCAAAAATACCTTCTGTCTGTATATCTAAATCTAGTAAATTAGATGAAAGATGAGGCATGAAAAATTGATTAGTATAATCTTTTGATGGGGGATCTGGTGCTCTGAGCTGCAGCTTTAGGATGGTTATGTTGTGTTAATTATTAATCTGGTTAATTGTGACACCAAAATCTCATAGCGTCATCGTAGTAAATGATTGGAGCTGGAGCACTCACGTGGTATTCTCCTGGATGGAGATAACACAACAAATCTGGACTTGACATGGATTAAACTAGAAAGTAAAGAGAAGAAATAAAGGTGAAAAAAGAGGAGGAAAATAAGAAGTAGATTCATTCATTCATTTTCATAACCAGCAATTGCAGTACATAATCACTCTCTCATTCTAACCAAATTTTTAACAGAAATGATTCCATGACACCTGCATAACTAATACAAGAAAATAAAATCTGAATTCCATTCCGATTGCCTCACAACAGAAATCAACACCAATCCTTTGTAGGCCGTGGCAGAGTTCTTGATGCTGCTTTATTTTTCTCTAATGCTCATATCAAGAATCTACTTGCTATTGCTAAGCTATTGGGATGATTGTCTAATTTGGTGTGGATTTAACAATTTTCATAATTATACCATGTTATGTTTGTTGGCAAAAAATGTTTGGTGAAATAAGATTATTTGTAGTAATTTAATATCAATATGGACTATTTTATTCAATGTCGCATGGACTATTTTTGTAATTTCTAAGGCTATTTGATGATAAATTATAATTCCAAGTGAAAATGTAATATTATATAATCTGCCTTTTAATGTAACAAATGACCTTTTAAAGGACTAATCGTAAGAAAAAAAATATTCCTTAATAACTTTAAATTAGTATAAACAAAATCTTCCATGGCAAAAGCCCAAATGAAACTAAAACTTGCCTCAACCAGGAAGATTATTTTAAGGTAAGATGGAATATTTTTAAACAAAAACTCCCGAAGCTTGTAGACAATTTATAATTGGAAATTGATATTTTCACAACACTTTTTGATATTCACACATGAAAAGTGTCTCTATAGATGTATAGCGGCGGAGAGATCATTGCTATAATATCTATAGCGACTCTTTTCATATAAAAATATCATTTTCTATTGAGAAAATACCAATTTCCTTTATTATTTCCATCTTATTAACGTTGTTTTCTTTTATTAGATTTCTGCAAGGCAAGGTAGTTTCCTGTCAAAAAGTTTCTGCAAAACCCTATACAATAAACAGGACTATGACCATAATAAACAGGAATAACATAATTTATTACTTACCACAAGGTTCGAAAAAAAATCAAAAATATAAAAATATGCTTAATTATTAGTTCTGATAATACCCAAGTTAATCATGAAAATCAAATTAAGACTTTTTGAAATTGTTAGTGTGTAAAAAAAAAATTTGGCTTGTTATTCATATTAATTACTTAGGTTGTTAATTAAGATTGAATGATTATGATGTCTTAATAAATTAGATGATTTGAATGGTTATGAGGTCTGAATTTAAAAATTGTATGATAACTAAAAAATAAGTTGTCTCTTAATGACACTATTTTACCATTTTAAAGTGTAAAATTTTATTTAATAATTTTAAATATTCAATTTAATAAAAATAAGTGCATAATATTGTTGAATATATTTATATAAAAAAAAATATTAAAAAAAATCATTAAGAGGTACCTCTTAATTATTAAGAGGCATTCAGAGGTAACAAAAAAAATATCATACCTCTTAGCGAATAAGAAACAGTTCATTAAAAGATAATCAAATGTAAACAAACAGCAGCTTAGCCAAGATAACCTAATTCCTAATAGTAGTAATTCTCTCCTTTTTTTTATTAATCATTTCAGACCAGGCGTCCAATTTTATTAACTAAATATATGATTGTATATAAAGAATAAAATAAATTTTAAGATACTATTTTGTCTTTTATGAGTTATTTCATTAGAGACGTAATAAGTTAATACACTCATTAGTAGGCGTAAAAGTATCCAAATTGATGTAATCATATTACGCCTCTAATGAGCTAATCAAAAAAATACTCATAAAACATCAATGTAATAATTTATTGATTTTAAGACAAAGTCCTTTATAACAAACGGAAACTGAAAATTTAATAATATACCAATCTAACCTCTTAAGAATAATCGTGGAGAATTGTCGATATGGCAGCAACCAAATCTAAGGGTGTAAACGAATCGAGTCGAATCGAGTATTGAGTTATTTAGATTTGGTTCACAAAATTTATCGAGTATAAAATAAGGTTTGATTGTGCATTTATTTACTATCAAAATGAAAGACGATTTTGAATCGAATTTCGTTAGATTTGGATTTTTCAAACGAATATGATCCGAAGATCAATAGAAAATTATAATTTGAGGAGTGTTCGAATAATTTATCGAACTTTAAAATGTCTTCATATTTGACTTCATTTATATTTCGAGTCTAACTCGAATCGAACTTTTAATGAAAGTAAAGATTTAATCGGAATTTCAACTGCTTCGCTTTCATTTTACAGCCTTAACCAAACCTAAGTCGTCATTAGGCCAATGACGGCTTATAACACACTTGTATTACCAAAACGACATTATAACATCGAGGGGTGGCTATAAACTCTTGAATTCTGAACATGATGGGAAAAAAATGCCATATCTTATATAATAATAGCCCAGTAAATGTAACAAAAATAAACAAAGGAATCATACATTTCTGTTCAAGCTGAAGCAAGTGCACCGATACAAAACAAGAATCAGTGAGACGGTATTCTCAATCCTGTTTAGAACTTAGAAGAGAACTAAAACAACTCATTTTCAACAACTTCAATTTTGTATGGGAAGCAAAAGCTAAAGCTGGAACTGGAAAGAAGAAAAAGGAAAAATATTTACAGGGCCATCCACCAAAACAGAAAGCATGGACACTAAAAGAAACATAAAAAAGATACCTTGGATCTTCCTATGCATGTTACAGGGTAAAAGAAATTTGTTGCTGAAGGAAAAGGTTTAAGCAGTAAAGAGATTCACAGCCTAAAGAATAATGGAAGTACGAAACAATCGCAACAACAACAAATCAAATTTTCCAAAAAATAAAGTAATAATGAAGAATGGTAATTCTATTTTAGTCTGCAACCGAAGGTGCTGGTGCACCTGGACTGACTGAGTTGACTATGTAGCTTTGTGGTTCTTCTTGCTCTCCCTGTGAACTGGATAGACAAAGCTCCTCAATTCTCTGTGTCACCTCAGCCATTGAAGGGCGTTTGTCAGGGTACTGAGAAGCAGTCAATAGCAAGCTGCAAAAGATGAACCATATCGTCCTCAACATTTTGATACCTAAGGAGCTCAAGGTCGAAAACCTCAGCTGTCCACTCCTCCCTAACCACAGACTGAACCCACTTTGGGAGGTCTACATCCTCCTCATTCAAGAGGGCATGAGTGGGAGACTTCCCTGTTGGAGCTCCAAGAGCAACACCCCAAAACTGTATACATCTGCTTTCTGGGAGGCCTTGCGAGCATCTGTCACCTCTGGTGCCCGGTAGCCAGTAATGCGGTTGGGACTGGGGGAGGGTCGAACAAGTTGAGCAAGGCCAAAATCGGAGACATGAGCCTCATAAGACGTAGTGAGGAGGATATTTGATGACTTAATGTTTCCATGGGAGACTGTCGAGCCTTGTGAGTGGAGATATGCTATCCCACGTGCAGCTCCAAGTGCAATCCCTGATCTTGTTTCCCAGTTTAAGGGAGTCCTACCTGCACCTCTGTTTCCTGTAAAAACATTAAAAGAGAGATGACACATAATTTAAGAGAACTGATAGACAAAGGTTTCACTTTTCTAGGATGTCTGTTTCCTGTTACTTTTTGGATTTCAACCAGTTCAAATTCAGAATACATACGGAAACAAACTTTATGAAGGAAGATGAATAAAAAGTGATGGCAACTATTTTATTTAACTTTTCAATATTATTACCCCAATCTTTCTAAGGTCACCTAGTGGATATATTGGAAAGACAGAGAAACCCCATGCAATAACCATTAAGTTTATTTGAAGGCATAATTTTGAGGCTACAACAACAAAAGACAGGGACTTTGAGCAACCTGAAAGAGAGGGAAATAATTCATTTAAATGCAAATTTAGCTTTATATTTTATTTTAAATTTCACAGTCAGAATTTGTGTAGACTAGTAGCATCTTATTGGGTGATAAAAGAGAAACGCTAAATCAATAAACTGAAATTGAGTTATAATTAAATGTCTCAAACAAGTTTTCCCAAAACTTCAATTAAATGACTACGTAGAAACAAACAGAGCAAATTGGAGGTACCCTGAGTATAATGACTAACTTGACCGATTCCAAGCTTAGTTCATCGTCATATTTTCCCAAACCTAAAGCATTCTAGCATATTTAATGTAATTGACAGAGGTTCATAGCAATTTCATAATACAAAATATCATGAGCTGAAATTGATGGTCAATCTTGCAAGACAGTAAACAAGATAATTCTCAGAATCTCAAATAAGAGACGGATAATTACTCCTACAGGTCCAAAATAGCATAAGAAAAGCACTCGAGTGCCCAAAAAAGTTTAACTAATAAAAACATTATTAAGAACAACTATTATCAAGTGACCAACACTAAAAGAGTAGCAATCATAACAATAAAGAGGAAAAACCAAATGCAAAATAAAGTTTGGTAAAATAAGTGTTTGCTCACCATGCAAAAGTGCAGATAAACTCCCCATTGGCATGTAATCATAAACAAGAAGCTTCTCATCCCCACTATAAAAGTAAGCCCTCAAAGGCACCAAATTTTCATGATCCATCTTTCCAACACCCTCAATCTTGGCCTTGTATTCCTTCTCTGACACTGAAACCTCCTTCAACCTCTTGACCGCCACCACGGTCCCTATTTCCAAAACTGCCTTATACGCCGTCCCAAATGTCCCCTTCCCCAATACCTCAGCAGACGCCCTCAACAAATCTTCCAAATCAAAACCACTGTCCAATTTCCCAAAAAACATCAATTTCTTCCCCCTACTAGCCTTAACCTCTCCCTTATCCTTAACACTTGGATAATCACTACTTAATTTGCCTTCATTTTTAACTGATTTTTCTCGCGAAATGTCAACTACTTCCGCTTGCTTAGCAGAAACATCTCTTAGTTCCTCCTTCTTACTAGTTTTCCGACGGCAGAGAAAAATCAAGATTAGTAAAATGAGCAAAAACCCAATAACTGATCCAATTATAATTCCAGCAATTGCACCACTGGAGAGTTTTTTCTTACTTCCCTCATCAAAAGTTCCATCACAAGACTTAAGAGGCCTTCTACAGAGGGAATTGCCAGTAAAAGCACTCTCCGCCTTACCAGAGAGCTTTTCAGGAACAGAGCCGGTTAACTGATTAAAAGAAACATTGAATTGAACCAAACAAGGTATATTCAAATCCGGGATAGACCCAGAGAGCTTGTTGTTTTCCAAATAAAGAGTGCCTAATCGGTTCAACTTGTTGAAATCAGTGGAAATTGGGCCGGAAAAGTCGTTGGAGGCTAAATTGAGGCGAACAAGGTTTTGAAGAGAGAAAATGGAGACGGGAATTGGGCCGGAGAAGAGATTGCCTTGGAGGTAGAGATTGCGAAGAGAGGTACGGGACGAGGTCGGAGGGGAGTGACCCCGAGAGGGCGTTGAACCGGAGGCTTAGCGTGATGAGTTGGGTCAGGTTCCCAATGGTGTTTGGTGGGATTTGGCCGGAGAGGCTCATGCCGGGAAGTCGGAGCTCGGAGACGCGATTGGACCGGCATTGGACTCCTGCCCAGGAGCACGGAGTGGATTCAGAGAGGTTCCAGAGAAAGGATGGGCCGGCGAGGGAAGAGCGGAGGACTAAGAGGGCGGCTCTGTCGTCGGCAAGGTCTGGTTTGGTGGCGGGAAAGAGGTAGAGGAGAGAGAAAAAGAGGGTGGCAGTGGGCAAGTGGAGAAGATTCATTTTTTTTTCTTCCGGTTAAACTGAGATTCATAAACCCACAATGTATTTTGGAGAATTGGGAAGAGGGTTTGATTTGTTTTCTGGTGTTTGAGAGTGTCTGTACTCTGTATAGAGTTGGCGTGAGAGTGGAGTGTGGAGTAATAAAATTGAAGGATTCTTAATTTGCCTTATTGGACGTTAAAACCCTAGGTTAAGTCTACACGCCGGCCGAGTTTTTCTTTTTCTTAAACCTATATTATTATATATTAGTATAATTTAATTTTAGAATTACATTACTAAAATTAAATTTGTGTGAAAGGGGAAGGCTGACAATTTAGGGAATTTCTATTTCATTTTATTTTTTAGTTGAATGATTATTTATTGTTAAATTATTAAAAGGAATTAGTATATTGGATACAGCAAAGAATGAGGTTTTGTTGACATGATTGAAAACGGTGCATAATTAAAGAGGACAAAATCTTCATTTCTGGTCTTCACATATGTTTTTTTTTTGTTTTTAATTATTATTATAATATAATTTTGGAGAAATGAGAAAAGCTTGACATATTTATTCTTTGGTTTTCTTGAAATTGGGGAAACAATTGTATGTATATTTCTATTGCCAATTGTCAGTTGCCCCTTCTTTTAATTAATTATTCAAAATTTATTTGGACACATTCTATTTTTTTATTCCGGCCTTAAGTAGTTGATGGCCAGGAATCTTTGCTGTTCCAATGATTTGGAAGCTTCCTCAGCTTGTAATACTTGTGCATGTATTTAAGTAGTGGAGTCAGGAGTGGAGTAGTATTATTATTGTTGATTAAATTCACCAACAGCAAATTATTTGACCCTTGATGCCCAACGCAAAATAGGTAGGTAGGTAGAATTTCACAAATAATAACCCCATAAAATCAGTATGTTACAGATGATAAATGAGAATTTAAGAGTTGATACTATATTTAATGCAATCATTTCCCCACAATCATAATAATATTTTAGTGGTGGAAAGATTTCTATGTTTTGCAATACTCTCGCATATGATATGAGGTGAATGATGTTTCTCAGAATCAGTAACTCCTCCAACTTAGTTATGTTTGAAACTCACTCGAATAGGGGAATCAGATAAATATACACGTTGAGTTAGTGTAAAGTTGAAGTTTTAATGTACTACAAGGTTATTAGCCCCCAATACCAATTACTCACTAAGCATTTGGTTCAAGTTGTACAGGTAATCCCAATCATTCCATCACCTGCCTCCCCAACATTTACTTTCCTTCATTTTCATGCTTTCCCAGTTTCAAACATACCTCAAGGAACAAGGATATCAAGTTTATATCTATTCCAGTATTCCCCACAAAACATGAGTGAGAGAAAAAGAGGCCGTCCAATGTCAAATTTCAGAGATGAGAGATAAGTTTATCAAACCAATTACTGCACCATTAATGTACAGAAAAATGCCTTCTCTTATATGATTGAGGCCGGAGGGTTGTCTATAATTTTTTAACGTCCATACTACGAGCAAAAGCCTGATACCCTGCTATGGAGCAAAACCATCACTCACACAGAAAAGATCTAAAAACTAAGACCCTCTTAGCATATACATTATCTTTTGTTTTTCTTTTTCCTATAAATATGCCAATAGATCCATCATTATGCATGAATCAGACAATATAGAATTCACACCTTAACATGATTGAACTCATTTCTGGTAACCCCCAATGTCAAATAACCACAATCAAACCCAAATCCTGCTCTGGGATAGTAAACTTCCAAAAAGCCATTGATGCTCAGTGCAAAACTAAAAAGAACTCACAAATGACAATGCATAATTTAGTCATATCAGTAATTTCTTTTCAATTAACTTCATCTACCTCATACGTTAATAACCCAACTATCATGAACCAAAATATAAGGAAATCCACGAATAACAACCATAAACGAACACGATTCAACCATCTCAAAATCTTCTATATTGACCCCATACACCAATTCAAGATAGCAAATTTAATCCGAAAAAAAGTACAAAAATTACATAACCAAAACACAGATCCTAATATTATAACATACCCAAAATACAATAAGCTCCAATAGAGAGATATAATAAATTAAAACAAAAGGGGTTCCGCCTTAACTCGAATCAATCCTGGGATTTCAATTTTTCGACCCGTTTGTTCAACTGATCGAGGCGAACCACGAGAGAAGTAACAGAGTAAAGCAACCAGTAGAAAACGAGAGCTGCAGCAATGAGGAGGGCGTTGCGCTGGCTCTTCATGATGGATTTCTGGTGTCGAAGATGCTCGGAAGGGGAACAGGTGTGTTCCTCGCAGGAGGGGCGAGTCTCATACTTCCAGTAAATGTCCATTAGGAGAAATAGGCAAAAGGGTACCACCGATAACAATGGTTTGAGGAGGCTTTGGATGACCGAGATTAGGCCCTTGCGAAGTGGGTTCAGGCCTGGGATTGTGAGGAGGAGGAGCATTACGGCCTCTGCGGCTGCAGCGTAGCCTAATACCACCCACTCCAACGCCATTGCTATATAATGATGAGATCTTCTTTGGGGAAAAAAGAAAAGGAAGAAGCGTTGCGGAGACCAGATTTGTGATTGGAGAAAATAGGAAAGCTCGCCTCTTGTACAGTAACAGAACTGAGCTTGGGTTAGACCGGCAACGTTGTAGTCATCGAACCGGGTTCAGTGTGACTTGATGTCTCTTGATAAGGAACATGTTTACACTTAACAACATGCATCGACCGGGTGCTTTTCCCTTTGGATCTCAGGTACTAAACCGTGTGTAATGGATCCACCGCTCACGTATGTGAACGATTTTATGTGATAGTAACGTTACTTAAAAATTAAATGATTGAGAAAAAATAAGAATTTTTAGCAGAATTACAGTTACGATATATGTGCATATGTTAGATAAGCAAAAATTAAAAATGATATCATATTAATTTATTTTATATTATCGCATAGATTTTCATATATATCATTTCTCTTTAATTTATAATTTAATTATTATTTGTTGATATATATATATATATATAATTTTCTTTTGTTTTTATAATTTAATTGTGAGAATGCGAAGATCAAATGATAAGAATGTAAATATTTTTCAAATGTTTTAGGGTGTGCCAACGACTTTGTGGTAAATGGTAATGAAATACTAATAAAAATTAGAGGGATAAAATATTGGTAATATTTCTTAAATTTAAATAAATTTTATTTTTTACATATATACGTGCAGCGTGCGTATGGTAGTTCCGCAATGCAAATTCATGATAATATCATCGAAGCCACTATTTAGTAGAATAAGATAATGTTTGTTAGTATGATATGTAGTATTGGGTCTTCTATATACTAATTTAAACTTTTAAATAACTAAGATTACTTAATATCATATCAAAACTCTTGGTTTTGGATCTCATTATTATAAAGTTAATTTTATGATAAATTAGTTAATTGATTAATACAATGTTGACACACAACTCCCGACCTACATGTCGATTGATCAATTGACCAAAGTTAATTTCATACTAACAACTTTCCCTAGAATGAATTTTGGTGGATAAATTTACCATTGAATATTGCTAGTAGAAATGTAAAATTACAGGGTGATGATAAAATCAAATACAAAAAAAAAATAATAATTTTTTATATTATCAGTAAATAATTAACACTTTCTCCGTTCTAAAATTGTATCATTATTGATTTTTTACTTTAAATTGACATATATTTTTTTAATTTTAAATACTACAACTATAAATATTATAAATCATCTCAAAAGTATTAATCATTGTAAAATTTATTTTCATAATCTTTAAAAAATCATCACAATTTTATAAAATTTAAAATATACTCCTTCCGTCCAAAGATAAAAGTCTTGGTGGACTTTTCACGCATATTAAAAGCCCCAATTGCCTTGGGGCTTGTTTCAGGCCGTACAAACTTTTCTTCAACTTGCAAACCAAGTGTTCTTTCCTTTTAACTTCAAATCCCTCTGGTTGTTCCATGTAGATTTCTTCCTTCAAATCACCATGAAGAAAAGCAGTCTTCACATCCAACTGCTCAAGCTCAAGATCCATACTAGCAACTAATCCCAGCACTACTCGAATAGAAGTCATCTTCACAACTGGAGAAAAAATCTCATCGAAGTCAATACCTTGCTTTTGAGCAAAACCCTTGACAACTAGTCGAGCCTTGTACTTCACTAGTTTTTCACCATCCTTCTTAAGCTTAAACACCTATTTGTTCTTCAATGTTTTCTTGCCCTTTGGAAGTGTAGTTAACTCATAGGTGTGATTCTTGTGCAAAGAATCCATCTCATCTTACATAGCTCTCAGCCAATTGCCTTTATCCTTATGAGTCTTGACTTCCTGAAAATCCTCTAGCTCCCCTTCCTCAGCAACTAAAAGATATTCAGATGAAGGATATCTGACTGATGGCACTCGTTCTCTAGTGGATCTTCTTAGCTGAGGTTCTTCAATATCAGGTTGCTCCCCCTAATCAATACTCTCTGCATCTAACCCATCACCATCGTGCAAATCTGTATCAGTCATATCTTCATTCTGACCTCATTCTCCAACTGTGGCATTCTGTACTGGAGAAGGAACTTCGCTGAGATCTGGAACTCTATTATCTTTGGGCTGTGTAGCATTATCAGAATGCTCATAATTTTGGTGCTCATGAAACACCACATCTCTGCTCCTGAATAATTTCTTCTGTATTAGATCCCATAACCAGTATCCAAACTCTGCATCTCCATAGCCAACAAATACACATTGAGTAGATTTGTCATCAAGTTTCGATCTTTGTTCCTTGGGGATATGTGCAAAAGCCTTGCACCCAAATACCCTCAAATAAGAATAAGACAAATCCTTACCACTCCAAATCTTTTCTGGAATCTAAAAATCCAACAGTGTTGATGGAGATATATTAATCAGGTAACAAGCAGTACGAATAGCTTCACCACAGAATGACTTAGATAGTTTAGTCATTTTCAACATGCATCTTACTCTCTCAATAATAGTGCAGTTCATTCTCTCAGTCACACCATTATGCTATGGTGTACTAGTAACAGTCTGTTCATGCCGAATGTCATGCTTACTGCAATATTCAGCAAACTCCTTAGAAGTGTATTCCCCTCTGTTGTCGCTACGAAGACACTTCAACGATTTTCCAGTCTCCCTTTCAACCATAGCATGAAGACTCTGAAAATGTTGGAATACCTGGTCTTTTGTTTTCAACAAAAATACCCACACCTTCCGCGAAGCATCATCAATAAAGGTAACAAAGTACCTATTTCCACCCAAAGACTCAACCTCAATGGGTCCACATACATCAGAATATACTCTCTCTAGTAGTTTTGATTTTCTTTTAGCTGAACTACTAAAGGAGACTCTATGTTGTTTCCCAAACAAACAATAATCACAAGGGCTTAAAACAGTACCTTTAGCAAAAGAAATGAATGACCTTTTTGCTAATAACTGCAACCCTTTCTCACTCATGTGGCCAAGCCTCTTATGCCACAAGTTTGGTGAAGAGTCATCCTCAATTGCATTCAATTCACTAGAACACATCTTCACATGAGTCTTGTACAACGAACAACAAGCAACTCCTCTTGCAATCACCATAGAGCCTTTGGTAAGCTTCCATTTTCCACTGCCGAAGTAATTTTCATAGCCTTCTCTGTCCAAGGCCATACCAGAAATCAAGTTGAGACGCAAATCTGGAGCGTGTCTAACATCCCTCAAGGTAACAGTGCAACCAACACCTGTCTGAATGCAAACATCATCAATTCCAATAATCTTAGACTGATCAGTATTTCCCATTCTCACGTACCGAAAGTCTCCAGCTTTGTAAGTTGTGAAAAATTCTCTCTTAGGTGTAGCATGATACGAGGCACCAGTATCAACCACCCAATCAACTTTCTGATCATCAACGTGCAAGCATTCTTCTTCCCCAAATGAAAGAATCACAACATCTTCGGTGACTGTGGCTGCAGTGTTCTTCTCCCCAACCTCTCCCTGCAATTTTTCTGTTTATCTAACCAGATTCTGCAATTTCTCTTGTAATGACCTTCCTTATTACAATGGAAGCATCTATACGTTTCGCCTTGTCTGGTCTTTGACTTGTTCCTGTAATTCTTACTTTTGTTGCGACTTGTATCTCCTTTGTGAGATCCCCTAAAATTGCTTCTGTCCCTGTTCTCTGTGAAAAGAGCATGAGTCTCAAAATTTACGCCTTGCTCCTTTCGCCTTGTCTCCTCATTATGAACACTATCCTTGACCATCTGCATAGTCATTTTTCCTTCTGGAGCTGAATTGCTTAGAGACACCACCAAAGTCTCCCAGCTGTTTGGTAACAAACTGAGAAGCAAAAGAGCCTGAATCTCATCGTCAAGATTCAACTTCATGGTGGACAGCTGGTTCACTAAACCTTGGAACTCACTCATATGCTCGGCACACCTTTGCTCCGAATCCTTGTACTTTAGATTCATAATTTTAGAATGACAAAAGTTTTATTTTGTGCATTCTTCTTCGTCATCTGTAGACTACAGTGTTGTCCATAAAGTGTAAGCATCCGTCTCTCTGTGAAACATGGTGGAATAAACTTTTGATCAATTCATCACGGATGTGACCAATAGTCTTCTGTTCATTTTATTCAATCAACCTCCAGACTTATCCATGAACTTCTTTCCTTGAGCTCCAACGGATCATATAAATCCTTCTGATAAAGGATATCCTCCATTCCAGGCTTCCGGATCGAAAATTTTGAAGAGGTCGATTTAATCATGGCTCAATTGATTCCTCCATAAAATTTATCAAAACAACCGAGCAAATAACCTTAGCTCGATACCGGTTGTTGGGAAAAATCACTCCCAAAAATCGTTATCTTTGATAAATTAGACTGATAAAATATCAGTATATGCCAAACAGATTAAACTTGCAGTTCCACCAAAATAATAACCACTGTAAGAAAATAAATAAGTAGAAAATATCAAACCACGAGACACCAAGAATTTTATGTGGAAAACCCTCTAAAACTAAGAGGTAAAAAACCACGGGACGATCTCCGAAAAATCCACTATAATAAACTGAGTGAATACAAAGATATCTTAATTTGAGTACAAACTCAAATTACTTCACCACAATAACTATGTGATGAAACCCAAATAAAACACTCTTTTATTTGAACTACCTTTCTCTCTCTATTTTCTAAAGCTTTACAGAAACTTTTCTTCTCTCTTCTTTCTTACTCTCGGACGGAGTATGTATTGTTGGGTGTCTTTTCTTCTTCCATTTTTTGCCCCTTTTATAGCAGAATGGAGGAGGATAGCATAATTAGTTTGGCAAGATTTTCAACAAAGTAGGGAGCAAGAAATCAAAGTTTGGCAAAAAGGAGAAAAGAAATTCAAAGGTTGGCAGAAGTAGGTGAGGAGTACTTTTGACTAACAATATATATATATATATATATATATATATATATATATATATATGTTCTTTATGGACAAATCATAAAGCTTGATAAGCCCCTTTGGCCTTTACAACTGTGAGGTGGTGCTATCTATATATTTTTGATAATGCATGCTTGCGTCTTGTTCTAGGATAAAGATAATGTCTTATTCTAACATAATGATGTTCCCATTTATATACGATACAATGCAATGCATGATTAAGTTAAAGTAACTACCTCTGCTATATACAGTTAAACCTCTATTTAGGAATACTCTATATAAAAATAACCTCTACAATATTATAAAAAAATTTGGGCCCAATTTTGGCCAGTTATAAATAGGAATAACCTCTAAATTGTAATATATTATATACTTTTTAAGTCCCGTATTAAGAAACTATACCTCTATATAGTAATAATTTCATATATATATATATATATATATATATGAGAGAGAGAATATTAATTTTAAAAGATTACATTTTCTATAAATAAAAGACTACATTTCTATAAAAACTATATTTTCCTATAAAAGTCTACATTTCCTATAAAGGACTATATTTTCTATAAAAGACCACATTTTTCTATAAAAGCCTATATTTTCCTAGTTTGAAAATCTAAATAATTTATGTTTTCTTTAACTTTGCATAAATATTTTTGAATAATAATTATTTGGGAGTTCTTATTAATATTTTTTTGTTAAAGTGGATATTTTTGGATGTTAGAAAAATATTTTGTATTAATACCTCTATTTAGTAATAACCTCTCAATTAGAATACAAATAGTTTGGTCCCAAATCTATTCTTAAATATAGGTTTTCTTGTATATTATTGATAATGTATAATTGCTATATATAGTTGGTCAAACCTTTTCATTATCATAAATTAATTCTATCTCAATATATATATATATATATATACAGCACGATTCAAGAGCAGACCACTTAACTGACATAACTTCTTAAGTAGCAGACCTATATATCATCAGCCTTCCCAAAATTTTGCATCAGGACATTCTCTCTCTTCTCTCCAAAACATAACTCGTGTTTTTCTCTCCTTCTCTCCAAAGCAGTTGAAACCCCTTTCTCTTTCCTCACTTCTCTCATTTCTTCACCTGTTTGAAACCCACGATGAAACCCCTCATCATCACGACCCATCCTCACTTTCTCATTAACTTAATCGATCATGATGCGAGACCAAATCGAGCGCAAAAATTGCGACAACAGAGACTAAATCGAAAGGGCAAACACAACAAATGCAGAACCTTGATGAAATTTGATTTATTTTCCGATTTCGTTAAGATTTAACTATGTGATGATTTCAATTTTTGATTCGATTTGGGAATTTCTAGCCTTTGGGAATTAGTCCTAATTTCTTATTTTAGGGCTTTTAATTAATTTTTAAATTTTGGGATAAACATCTCTTAAGGATTGTAAAAACTTGATTTGTCCTTTGTTTTGGTTTTAAATGAGTGGGTATGAAAATTTGAAAATTTTCTTGGTTTTACTAGTCACCTTCCTTTTTCTTTTTTCATCAATGTTGGTCCATTGGCATGAGTCTTAATGAAGCTTGCTTCTCTTCGCTTTACTGATGGCGATTACCAGACTGCTTTTGTTAGTGTGGATGAAGCTTCTCAATTAAATCTTGCAGCATATCCATCCTATAACTCAAGGCTATTTTGAAAAGCTAGATCATATGGTTACCATGTGAAACTTTGAGGAAAAAATGAATCACCATATACCTGGTACTTTTTAAGTACCTATAGCGAGTTTAGAACAGGGTGAGTGGTGTTACATGGAAATTGACAAGATATCTTTAGAAAACCAAGTCTACTACCAAACCTGCATGATAATAGCTAAAACTAATGTTTTAGATATTACGTCATAAAAATGCAATCTGTTTGAAGAACATTTGCCCCTTAATTGGCATGAAAATTCATCTAGTTTAGCATTAAGTATATCAAGGATTTACACCTTCCATCCCAAAATGTGGAATACAAATTTCTTCAACAATTAGCAATCAAATCTAAAATTAGCTACAATTGTAAAGCAACAAGCCCTTGACAGACATTAGTTGGTACAAATTCCAGCCCTTAACAGACATTAGTTGGTACAAACAGAGAAGAAGAACCACAACAGGAAGGCATGGGCAGAAATGTATCTCCTGAGTTTGACCTGAAGAATCTCTCCCTTTTTAACATGAAGAAAATAATGGCAATTCAAACAATCAGATCAAGACCTTGAAAAAGTGAACTTGCAAACAATCAGATCAAGACCTAACTTTAAAAGTGGTATAACTACCTTACTTTAAATGCCAGTCCCATGATTACTGAAATTCTGAAGGACACTCTGTAGACAAAAATTTCCAAATTAATACAGATATATAGATATACAAGTGTTGTTATAGCAATCTCAGTTCAAACTGTGGGTGAATCACATTCCTCATCTACACTTGGATCACGATTAAGCGCTTGACATTTGATTCTCCGATCCTCTGAGCCAAACAAATAGCAAAGTCGTATTTCAACAAATAGCTAAGTTAAATTGAATCAAATAACAAAGTCAAAAGACACAAAATTGTTTACCGAATTATTAAAATGAGACGGTTTCTTTTTGTCGTGTGTGACACCAACAGCTACATCCATGATGGCGCCCTTGGGGTTTTTTATTTTCCCAAAACCCTTTCTTTGCCACCCTTGACCTTTTGCCACACCCTTTTTACGCACTTGGATCATTTCGATGTAAGTCGGCTCACTTGTCCCGATCGTGTTAAGCGACTTGGATGCACTCATTCCACCGGACTCCATTTCATTATTTCGTTTGGAACCATTATTCTCAATTATTTGCTTAATCTTTTCATATCCACTATCGAAACATTCTTTTAATGCAATTGTGGCTTCTTCATTTGTGAGAGCACTATCAATCATCTCTAAAGATTGTTGAATCAATTGACTCCGCGACAGTAAGTATCCCTTGTCATCTTTTATTTCCACCCCCTTATAATCAATTACACAACTTGATTTTGCTGTTTTTGTCCACCTTTTTAAAATGTATTTTGCAGGCAATTTGTCAAGATCATGATACTTATGCAAATAAGCTATCACATGCCGACATAAGATTCCCAAACTCTCAAACTTTTTGCATGTGCATGTTGTATAATCCAAGATTTGTCATCTTTGAATCTCCACGACTTTAAACTTGCGACATTCCTTCGGTAAATCTTATATACATGGTAGTTGACATCCTCATTCATAAGTTCGAACCTATAATTCAAACTCTAGCCTGACTCTTCTTCAAATTTATAATACATAGAGTGTGTATAAATGTCAACCATTTGAACTAAGAAGTCGTAGCGATATTTCATTCTCGACCACTCAACCAAATCTTTGTTATCCAAACCAACTCTGCATGTCGTTTCTTCTTTGAAGGCCCCAAACCAAATGAATCATAAAATCCACTAAAGAATTCTTTTTAGAAACAAATTTTTAAAGAATGCATGACAACTCTCATTCGTTGGCTACTTGACACGAAATTTGAGAAAATATGATTCACGTCTTGTGGTACCCATCTACAACGGATGTCGAACATTGATTGTAGCCATTTATTAGCATTGACCCACTTTTCTCCATCAACGCTACCCAAGTAAGTCAAATGATTCCACGATCTCCGAATTCCAAATGCAATCTGAAAACTCCTTATAGTAAGCTAAGCGTATTTTATCGAATCAATCTTCTACGAAAATTTGGTTGATATGTGCCAACTCTGATACCTATGAAATGTATTGGAAGAATCGTGAAATGGCATTTGTCATAGTAGGATCTGATCGATGATAATCATCTCGGGTCATCGCTTTGGCATTGCTTCTAAAAACACTTGAAAAGCCATTCAAAACTAGCTATGGTCTCATCACTTAAGAAAGCACAACCAAATATGTAAGACCCCAACTTGTTATTAATGAAATTTAATTTTCTCTATTTATTATTTTGAAATAGTAAGGGTTGATTTGATTAATGTGGATAGTTATGGGTAAAATCATGCAAAAATTTCAAAATAAGCAAGTGGTTATAAAATATTCATTGTTGTTGTGGGGAATATTAAATGCGATAAAAATGACCGTATATGGGCCCATAATGTGAAAGCGATTGGATGAAGAAAGCGACAAATATAAGTTGTTTAAAAATAATGGCGTAGTTATTCACAATTAATCTTTGTTAAAATACTCGGTGGTTAAACACACGTAGCTGCGGTATTGCACCAATTATTGATTCTTACGTGAAGGCACTACTTTCGATAATGGTTCTGATAATTCTTTGTTTAGTATTTTATTTTATTGATTTAATAATTCTTTGCGTTGATATTTTATATTGATGTTGTTTGATAATTGTCATTCACGGTATTTTTCATTATCGAAGCAATAATTCATATTATCGAATAATATTATTAGATAACAATATTGGCGATGTCTAGAAAGTTACATACAAGGAGAGGTTTGGTCACCTAATTGCTTGTGATGAGGAGAAATTCTTATTAGAAAGCCCCTCTTTCTTGGGAAGCGCACTGGTTGTCGATATTGTGATTCGTAATATTATTTATGAATAATTAATTATTGATTCATATGATGAGGAAAATATTGATTTTATGTGGATATAGATGGAGAAAATTTTTAATGTGACAATTGTTGAAAATTGAAATTTTATCTTTTTACGATAAAATAATTCATTTAAATATATTATTATATTTTAATAATATAATAATGATGATGTTTTTCACGATGAATGTGGGATATATGAGTATATGTGGAGGAGGAGTATTTTGTTACCAAAAATATTTAAAGCTGTTTTATGTATGATTGGACCCCATTTCTTGGTTGAAATTTGATTGTAGCTTGTAAAATCGTCTAGTTTGTGGATTTGGTCAATTTTTGTTCGAAATTTGGAAAAACTTTCTTACGTAAAGTTGTAGAGAATTGAATTTCTTAAAAAATTCGTGAGTTTGAATTTTCGAAAAAAAGGGCTATTTATTGTGAATTATTGAAGTTCAAGCTCGAAATAATTGATTTTGGAAGTTTAAATTATTTTAAATTAGAAAAACTTTTTCTTACTTTTTCTAGAAGGTGGCATGTCTTATTGAAATTTGAAATCAGATTTCAAGAGTGGCGTAGGAATTTTGATATATATTTATATTTTATTAAATTTTACGCTTTTGGTGTTCTAAGCATTTTCCTATAAATAGGGTGCTTGGGTTAGAATTGAAAATTACACGAAGCTGAAGTTTTCCTCTCTATATTATCGGCGTATTCTTGTGAGTATTTTGAGTATATTTTGAGTATTGCTATCACGGTGCTGAGTTCAAGTCATGCTTTATATCCAGGTGTTTTCAAATTTAAATCTTGATCTTTCGAGGTAAGGGATATTATTTTTTTAAAATGATATTATTTCTTCCAATATCATTATGCAAAGTATTGATCGAACTTTTAATCAAATTTGGAACTTTTTGTGTGGAGTTCTTATTCACGTATATCGACCTTATTCACGTATCTGACACTATTATTCACGAATACGACCTTATTCACGGAAAAATTAAATTTTTTTTTTTTTTCGTCAAAATATCTATTATGGATACTAGCTTTGATTGTATCCATGTTTTGATCATTCTTGAATTTTACACTACTATAATTATTTTTGAGGTATTTTTGGACATGGATAAAAAAAGTCGAATCCTTAATCCTTAATCCTTGTCATTTTGTTTCCTTTGGATTCGTTTCTTTAAAAATATTTTCATCATCCTCGATCTTAAATGATGATATTATTGAATATCTTTGGCTGTAGTGCAAAAGATGAATGATTTTCGATAAATATCTTTGGCCGTAGTCAAAAGATGAGCAGTGTTTAGATGAACATGACCGGTGATGAATATCTTTGGCACGTAGTGCAAAGATGAATATTTGATTCGGATATATATTGATTGATGTTACGAGGGGATAAAAGATGAGCGATGAACTTTTAAATTCATACATAGAAGATAGTAGTTTGCATTATCTCTTAACTCTTCTAATGAATTATTATTTCCGCTGCGAATATTGATTTAAAACTTGTTGTCTATTATATTATTAGATTTTTCCTGTTGAAGACTAACGATAATTTGTTGTATATTATCTTAGTCATAATATTCTTTCTTGGGCTAGTTGAGCTCACCCTTTTCTTTTTGTTCCATTTTTCTTCTCGTGAGGCGAGAATATAGCGAAAATGCAGTCGGGGTATGGAATGAAGGTTACAGAGAGAGTTGTTTAGTAGTCCTCACCATTTTTGTAAAATAATGTATCAATAAATGGGTGATGTATACCTATTTTGGGGGCATCACAGTTGGTATCAGAGCTTAGGGATATGATCTCTGGCGGAGATCGGGGAATAGAACTAGGAGGAGAGGCAGTATATCTTGACCAACTAACAAATAAGCTTAGGTAAGACACACTGGCGAAGGATTTACTCGTCTCTCCCTCCTAGTTCTATTCCCCGATCTCCATGGGAGATCATATCCTAAGCTACGATACCAACTGTGATGCCCCAAAATAGGTATACATCACCCATTTATTGATACATTATTTTACAAAATGGTGAAGACTACTAAACAACTCTCTACAGAACCTTCATTCCATAACCCAGGACTTCTACTCGCTTATATTCTCGTCTCATGAGAAGAAAAATGGAACAAAAAGAAAAGGGTGAGCTCAACTAGCCCGATAAAGAATATTATGACTAAGATAATATACAACAAATTATCGTTAGTCTTGACGGGAAAAATCTAATAGAATCTGATAGACAACAAATTTTAAATCAATATTCATGATGGAAATAATAATTCATTAGAAGAGTTAAGTAGAGAATGCAAACTACTATCTTACATGTATGAATTTAAAAGTTCATCGTCTATCTTTTATCCCTGTAACATCAATCGATATATATACGGAATCAAATATTCATCTTTTGCACTTACTGGCCAAAGATATTCATCGAGTTAATTATTATTCATTTAAACACATTCATCTTTTGCACTACGGGCCAAAGATATTCTTCGAAATCATTCATCTTTGTTCTACAGGTAAAGATATTCAATAATATCATCATTTAAAATGAGGATGATGAAAATATTTTTAAAAAAGCGAATCCGGTGAAACAAAATAGCAAGGATTAAGGATTAAGGATTCAGTACTTTGTTTTATCCATGTTCAAAAATACCTCAAAAATAATCATAGTGGTGTAAAATTCAAGAATGATCAAAACATGGATGATCAGAAGCTAGTATCCAAAATAGATATTTTGGATGAAAAGAAATTTTTTCATTTTTCGATGAATAGTCTTCGTATTCGTGAATAATGTCAGAGCATATCGTGAATAGTGCAGTATCGTGAATAATAACTCAGACACCAAAAGTTTCAAATTTGATAAAACTTCAGATCAATATTTCAACATAATGATATTGAAGAAATAATATCATTCTGAAAAATAATATCCACTTACCTCGAAAGATTAAGTACTTTAAATTTGGAATCTAATTTATATAGTCTTTGAAGGAACTTACGTCGATAACAATACTCAAAGTATACTCAAAATACTCACAAGAATAAACTCGATAATATGAGAGAGAAAACTTTAGTTTACGGTGTGATTTTCGATTCTAACCCAAGCACCTATTTATAGGAAAATCTTTAGAACACCAAATCGGAAAATTTAATAAAATATTAATATATATTATAAATTTCCTTAGCCCATCTTTGAAGATCTGATTTCAGCAATTAATATCACATGTTAGCCCACTTAAATGCAAAAAAACGTTTTTCTTTAAAATAATAATTAAAACTTCCAAAATTAATTATTTGAAGCTTGAACTTCAATAATTCACAATAAATAGCCCTTTTATCAGAAAATTGAATCTCGCATTTTTTTATAGGAAATTCAATTCTCTACAACTGCGAAGAAAGTTTTTAAATTCCAAGCGAAAGTGGCCAAGAAATCCTGACCAAGGCGATTTTTGTGTTATAATCAAATTTCGGTCGATAAATGGGGTCCACAGAGCATGTTTTAAACATTTATTGCAACAAAAATACTCTTCCTCTCGTATACTCATATATCCCACATTCGTTGTAAAAATATCACCATTATTATATTATTAAAATATAATAATATATTTAAATGAATTATTTTATCGAGGAAAAGATAAAATTTCAATTTTCAACAATTGTCACATTAAAATTTTCTCCATCTATATCCACATAAAATCAATATTTTCCTCATCATATGAATTAATAATTAATTATTCACAAATAATATTACAGAATCTGATATTGATAACTTGAGGCGGTTCCTGGAAAGAGGGCTTTCGATAAGAATTTCTCTTCTTTGGCGCAATTAGGTGACCAAACCCTCTTTAGGCGAATTTTCTAGACATTGCCAATAATGTTATCTAATAATATTATTGAGATAATATGAATTATTGCCGATAATAAAAATAATCGTGTAATGACAATTATCAAACAAATGAACAATATAAAATATCAACGCAAAGAATCGATAAAATCTGAGCGATAATTGCAGTAACCATTATTGAGTAGTGCCTTCTTACGTAAGATTCAATAATTGCAATACAATCTAGTGTCTTTCATGTGTTTTAACCACCAAAGTATTTTAACAAGATAATTGTGATAATAACTAATTGTTATTTTTAAACAACTTATATTTGTCGTTTTTCTTCATCCAATCGCTTTTTTAGTTATGGGGCCCACAAAGATTAACGTAGTAAATACGAATATTCAGGCAATGAAGAATATTCCACGACCAAACGAATATTCCAAACAACAATGAATATTTTATAACCACTTGCTTATTTTGAAATATTTAGTATTTTACCCCTAACTATCCACATTAATCAAATCAACCCTTACTATTTCAAAATAATAAATAGAAAATTAAATTTCATTAATAATAAGTTGGGTCTCTTCTAACCTCCCTCCTTATGAAATTTCGTCCTCGAAATTGACGATACGACACGGTGTTTGAAAAGGTGAGATACCTCGCTTTCATTTTCGTTTCAATTCCGAGGTCATTTCTTCTATATACATGATTCCTCCACAAAACTTTAACTTGTGGTATGACCTTTCAAGCGTAGGACATGCTCTTCCCATCCAAGATCTTGGCGAGTACCTCCTCATACGTTAAGTCTTCATTATCTCGTCGTGGGTTCTAACTACTATAACGTGGTTGGTCTTTCACATATTTCTGATACGGATATATGAAACACATTATGAACACGAGACATACTCGGAGGTAACAGAGTCTATAGGCTACATTTCTACTCGGTCAAGAATTTGAAATGGACCGATAAATCGTGGATTGAGCTTTCTCTCTTCCCAAATCTTGTAACTCCTTCCACGGAGCAACTCGCAACAATCATGATCCCCTACACTAAATTCCACGTCCTTTCGATGAAGATCCGCATAACTCTTTTATCGATCTTGTGCGGTTTATATACGTTGTCGAATCATTTGGATCTTTTCCGTGAGTAAATACGTCTTAACTCAGGTCCCAACAATGTTGCTTCACCCACCTCATCCCAACATATTGGAAGCGACACTTTTCGTCCATATAATGCTTGAATGGAGCCACTATACTACTTGCCGATAACTTTTGTTGTAGGAGAATTCACTGATGGTAAATACTTATCCTAACCGCCTTGAAGTCTAGGACACGGAGTCTTAATAGATCTTCAAGAGTTTGAATAGTCCTCTACGATTGTCAGTGGTTTGGGGATGGTATGCCGAACTAAATCGCAAATCCGTGCCCATAGCTTTTTGCAAGCTAACCAAAATCTTGAAGTGAATCTTGGGTCACGATCCGAAACTATGGATCTTGGCATGCCATGCAACCTCACAATCTCATTCACGCATATATCCTAGCAAGATGTTCAAGGAATAATTCTCCGATCGGCAAAAAAAAGCGAGACTTGGTTAATCTATCAACAATAACCCGAATAGCATTGATGCCTTGAGAAACCAGTAGGAAGACCAATAATTGAAATCCATGGTAATGTGTTCCCACTTCCATTTTGGAATCTCAAGTGGTTCAACGGACCTTAGGTACTAGATGCTTCGCTTTACACGTTGACAAGTTAAACACACGTTGAGATAAACTTTGCAATCTCTCTTCATATTGTTCCACCAAAATGTATGTAGAAGATCACGATACATTTTGGTACTTCGGAAGATGGATTGCAAATGTGTGTATGTGCCTCCATCATAATCTTGTACTTCAAATCGAGTCGTTAGGGACTGAAAGTGCTGGAGTGGACTAAGTATTCCTTCTTCATCTATTCTCGCTTAGGAATAGCTCCTTCTTGTACTTTTCTTCTTCATACGCATCACTCCAAGATTGGCTTGCAAGCAACCTTAACTTTTCTATTAAAGTTGGCTCTATCATGATACTTGACATCATCGCACTCATTCCGCGCATATGATCTTCTACTCAACGCGTCGGCCTACCACGTTCGGGCTTTACGGGGATGGTATGAATAGTGTGGTCGTAGTCTTTCAATAGCTTCGAGCCAGCGTACCGTCGCATGTTGAGTTCTTTTTGAGTGAAGAAATATTTAAGGCTTTTTATGGTACGAATATATCTCTACTTTTCTCCCATATAGATAGTGCCTCCATATCTTTGGCAAAACGATCATTGCTATGAACTCTAGATCATGAGTAGGATAATTCCTCTCATACTCTTTAAGTTGTCATGAGGCATAAAGCTATGACTTTCCCACGTTGCATTGAGAACACATCCAACCCTTTGCCACGAAGCATCGTCAGAGATAATAAATCCATTCGAACCAGGATGGTATTGTTAGAACAGTCTTAGAAATAAGTATCCTCTTAAGCTCTTGGAAACTTTTCTCGCATTCTTCGCTCCAAGCGAATTTTGTATCCTTCCGAAGTTAGGTGAGTTAATGGAGTAGCGATTCGAGAAAACCTTCCACGAATCTCCGATAATAACCATTAAGCCCAAAAGCTACGTGCTTGATCACCAAACTTCATTTGCTCCAACTTTGTATTGCTTCAATCTTAGGGTCCACACGGATACTCCATGTTTCGACACCACATGCCCAAGGAATGCTACTTCCTCGAGCCGAACTCGCATTTATTCAATTTGGCATATAGTTTGTTTTCACGAAGCCTTTGAGTACCCTTCAAATGGTGCTCATAGTGATCTTCACGACTTTTTGAATATATGAGGATGTCATCAATAAAAACAACAACGAACTGATCCAAATATTCCTTGAATATTTCGGTTCATCATATCCATGAAAGGCGCAGGAGCATTAGTTAGTCCGAAAGACAATGACTAAGAATTCATAATGCCCATACCGAAGTTACGAAGCGTCTTTGGAATATCCTAAGTTCTAATCTTCGGTGATGATATCCGTAAGCGAAGATCGATTTTGAAAAGAATTGTGCTCCCTCAGAATTGGTCAAACAAGTCATCAATACGAGGTAGAGGATACCTATTCTTGATGGTGACATGGTTCGATTCAGATAGTCATAACGACCGTGGTCGCGTTCTCCTCCCTGTAACCATTGTCACGCAAGATCGTCGTTTTCAGCGGTCGGTTTTTAAATCTCTCTTTTCAAAATCTCCTCCCCGACTTCGCTTTTCTATTTTCATGGCAGCGATTACCACCAGAGTGGTTACCATTTTTGTCCGTCTGCTTTTTTTTCTCCCACGGTTATCATTATTCTGCTGACCGCTATCTCCGGTACGATCCTCGTTATGGTCTCTCATTGAACATACTCGTTATCTCGCTTCTAACAATCGAGCCCTCGCACAACATCTCGAAGAGAGAAAATTTATGAGAAATGAGATATCACGACGGGTTTTAAACCTCTCAGAAACATCATCCGCCATAACGCTCTTCATTCTCCACCAAATGAAGTGTAAACTCGATAACTCTCAAACTTTGCCTCGTCTTCGAGACACCGTCACGTTGTTTTGTTCTAATCTGATGAACCTAACTTCCTTCATATAGTACTAACACTTTCGTGAAAGTATTTGTCATTAAATAGGATTCAAACGCCTCCCAGACATCTTGAGAGTGCGGTTGGATGG